>AP027108.1:19500899-19573399 GCA_028142955.1 Pinctada fucata
TTTGTTGTTTCGGTTCCTGTAACTGGTGCCGTTGTTGTTTCGGTTCCTGTAACTGGTGCCGTTGTTGTTTCGGTTCCAGTAACTGGTGCCGTTGTTGTTTCGGTTCCAGTAACTGGTGCCGTTGTTGAACCGGTTTCTGTAACTGGTACCGTTGTTGTTTCGGTTCCTGTAATTGGTGCCGTTGTTGTTTCGGTTGCAGTAACTGGTGCCATTGTTGTTTCGGTTCCTGTAACTGGTGCCGTTGTTGTTTCGGTTCCAGTAATTGGTACTGTTGTTGTACCGGTTTCTGTAACTAGTACCGTTGTTGTACCGGTTCCTGTAACTGGTACCGTTGTTGTACCTGTTACTGTAACTTGTTCTATTGTTGTACCAGTTCCTGTGATTGGTGTTGTTGTTGTTTCGGTTCCTGTAACTGGTGCCGTTGTTGTACCGGTATCTGTAACTGAAGCTTTTGTTGTATCGGTGACATCTGTTCCTGTAACTGACAATGTTGATGTAGCATCTGTTTTTCCTGTACCGGTTACTGAAGCCGTTGTTACATCCGTCACCCCTGTTCCTGTGGGTTGCGTTACTGTTCTACCTGTTTCACTTGTTCCTGTTTCTGACGTTGTATCGGTTACACCTGTACCAGTTGTTGTATCGATTATAACTGTTCCAGTTACCGATGCTGCTGTAGTTGTTATACCGCTTACCGATCTTGTTGTATCAGTTGAACCTGTTCCTGTGACCGTCGTATCTGTCGAAGCTGTTATTGATACGGATGATGTTGTACCTGTCACATCTGTGACTATTATTGATGTTGTATCAGTTTCCCTTGTTCCTGTTACTAATCCTGTTGAATCGGTTGCATCCGTCCCTGTTACTAACGTAGTCGTTCTTGTTGCAGTTGTTTCTGTTCTTGTGCCTGTTGTACTTGTCTCAGTATCTGATGTAACATCGGTTGATACTATTCCTGTGACTGATGCAGTAGTCGTTTCTGTCACACTAGGTCCTGTTGATGCTGTCACATCAGTTCCAGTTACCGATGTTTTATCCGTCACATCAACTCCTCCTGTCGTTGTTGAATCGGTTACGATTGTTCCTGTGACTGACGTTGATAATGTTGTATCGGTGGCAGATGATGTTCCTGTTACACCTGCTCCTGACGTTGTGGAATCAGTCACACCTGTTACCTTGACTGACGATGTTGGTGTATCAGTCGAATCTGTCAATGTAACTGAAATTGATGTAGAATCGGTGGCATCTGTTGCAGGCACTGTAGTGACTTCGGTTCCTGTGACCGTTAATGCTGTTGTATCGGTAAGACCTGTTCCTGTAATCAATAAAGTTGTATCGGAAACACCTGTATCTGTTACCAATGATGTTGTTGTATCGGTAACATCTGTTCCTGTGACCGTTGATATTGTTGTATCGGTAACAACTGTTCCTGTAACCGATGTTGTTGTTGTATCGGTAAAACCTATTCCTGTCACTGACGATATTGTCGTATCGGTAACATCGGTACCTGTTATGGTCGATGTTGTTGCATCGGTTATGCTGGTTCCTACCTCTGATGTTGTGGTTGTAACTGACATTCCTGTCCCTGTAGTTAGGTCAGTCGCCCTCGCTCCAGTTGTTGCCGTCGTCGTTTCCCTTGTTTCTGTTGCTACAGTATCGGTAACACCTGTTATTGACGATGTTGTTGTATCGGTAACGGTTATTCCTGTTTTAGATGATGTTGTTGTATCGGTAATGCCTGTTCCTGTTACTAATGCTGTTGAATCGGTAATGCCTGTTACTGGCGAAGTTGTATCGACCGTACTTGAATCAGTTACTGATGTTGATGTGCCAGTTACTGCTGTTTCTGTTACCGATGGTGTAATATCGGTAACGCTCGTTGTTGTTCCTGATGTCGTTGTACCTGTAACAGTTTCTGTTACTAATGGTGTTGTATCGGTTGCATCTGTTCCTGTTGTCGGTGTTGTTGTATCGGTTATGTCTGTTCCTGTTGCTGACGTTGATGTATCAGTTATGCTTGTTCCTGTTATCGACGCTGTTGTATCGGTAGCACCTTTTTTTGTTGTTGATGTTATTGTATCGGTAACGCTTGTACCTGATACCGAAGTTGTTGTATCGGTACTTCCTACCCCCGTTACTAGCGTTGATGCACCGGTAGAACTTGATGCTGTTGTGTCGGTATAACCTGTTCCAGTCTGTGTTACTGAAGTTACCGTATCGGTAGCACCTGTTCCTATCGTTGTAGTTAATGAATCAGTTATAAAACTTGATTGGGATGAGATACTCGAGGTCTCTGTCGGTGTTGTTACAGTAATTCCTGTTGCTGTCGACTGAGTAACAGTGTTCACATCCGTGTTTGCTGTTGTTTGAGAAACAGTAACTGACGTGGACACAAATGTATTTCCTGGTTCGCTTGTTACAGAAAATCCTGTTGTCGAATCAGCGCTTTCAGTACTTGGTGATCCCAACAGAGTTTGTGTGACTAAGTCAACCGTCGATTCAGTACTTTGAGTGTCTGACGTTTGTGTAGTATCTGTTGATGAGGAAGTAAATTGTGAAGTTGTTGATTCAGAACTTTGTATATCAGTACTAGATGTCGTTTGTGTACTTTGTAAATCAGTACTGGTTGGTAATTCGGTACTTTGACTATCAGTACTGGCTGATTGCGCACTTAGTGAATCAGTACTTGTTGGAGTTTCTGAACTTTGAAAATCTGTACTCGTTACTGCCTCTGTACTTTGTGTACCAGCATCGGTTGTTGCTACTGTATTGGTATTGCTTGGTGATTCGGTACTTTGTGAATTAGTACTGGTAGATAGTTCTGTACTATGACCTTCAGTACTTGTTGATGACTCTGTAGTTTGTTGGTCAGCACTGGTTGACGTACTACTTAAATAGGTACTGGTTGGTGATTCGGTACTTTGACTATCAGTCGATGGCTCTGTACTTTGTATATCAGTACCGGTTGTTAATTCTGTACTACTTGAATCAGTACTGATTGGCGATTCTGTACTTTGAGTGAAAGTTGATTCAGTACTTTGTTCATTGGTTGCATTAAGTAATTCAGTACTTAGTGAATCAGTACTACTGGTTGACTCCGTACTCAGACTATCAGTATTTGTTGTAGTTTCTACACTTTGAGCCGATGACTCTACAGTGAATGTTGTCGAAAAATCTGTAGAGCCAGTTGATGTTTCCATGGATACCGACGTTGTTTCTGTGGTCGTTTCTATAGCAACGGAACTGGTCGCTATGGAAACAGTAGATGCATCAGAAGGAACTGACGTGGTATCTATAGTCCCCACTGATGATGACGTCACGGTGAAAGCTTCGGTTGACGTTGTCATTGATGACGAATTGGGAATGACGCATAACAGGATAAATATCAAATAGACTGCAAGGGAACAACATCTGGTATGGACTAGCTTCTTGTGTTTTACCTGCAAATAGGAAAAAGACAATGTATTGATTTGTTTTAAATACATCATTATAACGGTGATTATGAGTACTAACAATGGATGCATTTAAGATTTTAATCCTCGAAAAGTGAAAAAAAAAAGATCTTGAACACTAATTAGATTCTAGGATTTTTCTTTTTTCATATAAGATAATGAGGATAAGTTTCGAACAGAATTTCCCCATTTTTGAAAAAGTAGAAAAAATTTAATATGATAAAAGTATAATTTTTTTTCTGGTTTTGAGACCATTGAAAAAGTCTGGAAATTGGATATATGTTTAGAAATGATAAGTAAAAAATTAAATTATGATTGCTTTGATTCTTAGCTTTTACAAGTAAATAAGAGTCAATAATGTAATAGTGCTTTGCGTGTTTTTTTGTTTTTTTTTTTTGTATACAGATTGTTGAAAAAAGTTTTATATTTTATTTCTTTTTTAAGGTCTAAAAAGCATAAAATATGAAATATCTAGTAATCGTGGAGGTTGAGGTCGAGGACCTGAATGTTATAAATTTTGTTACCATCCATTGACGAAGAAAATAGTTTGAACAAGTTTATGGTAGAGTTTTCGAAACAAGAAATGAATTGCCATCATAAATGTCTACAATGTTTAAAAGGGAAGGTTATTGAATAGATATATATGCATTATTTGAATTAGGAATGTACAAGTAAGGGAATGGATACAATGGGAGAGATGAAGTTTTGTTCAAATTAGGTAAATACAGAACTAGAAGAGGAAATATATGACTCAGTTTGGATTGAGCTTAAAAAAATGAATGACATTGTAAATATTCGAAATCTTGAAACATGGTCTACTTAATGCCTGCACTTGCATGATTCAAGAGTTTTAAGGGGGGAAGGTATGGAAAAGATTATAGACATTGCAGAAGAGCGAAATTCAAAACAATATATTCGACCATGCATCTAGAATATTTATAAAAGTCTCCATACAATTTAAAAAAGAAGAAGAAGAAGATTGTTGGAAAAGCATTTTGGTCAGTTTGATACGCGAATCATTCCAATTGGTTGTCAATTATTGATTAAATTTCGATAGTTTCCGGTTTTAGATCTACGTATTGCTGTTTAGCCACAAAAGTTTTCCTTCTTTGCTTGACTTTTTTTGATTTTAAGATGACAAGAAGCAAACGAAAGGGTTTTAGCTTAGCAGTGATATCTACATTTCACACCCTGTGTAAACACGTCATTTTGGGTATCTTACTGCGTACTGCAATAACATTTCACTCGCAGGTATAGTTGGGGGGGGGGGGTTAAGGTCCGCCATGGTATAATTTATCAAAAACCCTTATTTTTCCCGTTTTATTTAATACTTTTTTTTCAAAATTATAGGCTGGAACAGCCCCCAGCCCCTCACTCCTCTTTCTAACGACGCACCCCCTCCCCTTGTTGTTGTTTTTTTTTTCTAGTTCCGCTAATCTGTCTGATTTTACTGCAATGACGAAAATCTCTTTAGATTATGCAATGAACTTGAAAACCTTAAAAAGTGTAAGCTATTCTGTTTGGTCCATAGAGGATAAGTGAAATGCAATTGTGCGAGTCCATACCGTCACACGAGGGCGTTTGCTATAGTAGTATGATAATTATGTTTGGGTTAGGTATCGATATACAGAGCGTGAAAAGAAATTTAATTTAACTGATTCCGCTTGATGTATCGTCAGTATTAAATTTATAAAGCAATCTGGGGTTTCTATCTTTTTGTAAACATATTGCGATTTGTTTAGACGAAATGTACCGGTTCCCGCCCTACATAGATGGAATAATTCGATACATTGTAGCGTAATAAAAACTTATGAATGAATTAGTGATATAGAACTGAAAATATCTGAGGGGGGTTTCCCACACTAGTAGAGGTTACGTGGAATCCCTCTATGTGTGTGTGGTTTTTATTAATGCGTAATGATCTGATACATTTATATGACGTCAAGAAGATTCGTTATCAAAAGTATAGAAAAATTAAATGAAGCTATCATGTATTTTTCAACATGTTTATAAAAAAAAACCAATTTAAATAGATTTTTTTTTTCAAAAATCCAAGATCTAGAATCCAAAATATCCTTTGTTTCAGATTTATTGATTCGATCATAGAAAATGGAATCCTTTGTTTCCCCTGGGGGTTGATCTCCCCCCCCCCCCCCGTGTGTTCATTTGGGGAGGGGTGTTCGAGTCTATGACTTTGAGAAACAGAATAACGTAAAAACCCATAGTGGATAACGAGAAAAAAAAATCCTCAATTATTATATGTAATTCAATGTGTATGATGTACAGGGGGAGTGGAGAGGGTTCTCACAATTTAAGATCCGCGCAATGTTCAAAGTGAAAAAAAATTAACACTCGAGTCTGTTCTGTTTCTTTTATAACCATGTTAGCGTGTGAATCTCATTAAGATATGAAAGTAAAATCAAAATTGCTTTTGAATTGAAGAAAAAAACTCAAATGGAAAATCGATACAGTAATATTTTGAAAGGAAAGAAATTTGTGATCGTCAGTTTCGTTCATACGAGCTCAATAGGTGATGTACACGTACATATACGGTAAAATGAGTTACTTTATCATCTCTAATCCCAGGCTTCCATATATCATCGTTAAATTCGTACTACATTTCACAAACTTCAAATAAACTACAAAATGAACAAATATGTTAACCTATACATCTTATCGTAAAGTCAGTTTACATTGTGATTGATTATCGGTACAACCAGTGTGGCGTCCTTAGTAACGAAGAAAAGGGAGTGGGGGAATGAGAATATGGTGGCCCTTTACTTGGAATGTTAAATTTCTGAATGAATTTAAGAAGGGTGTGTCAATTTGAAAAAAAAAAGGTCTACATCATCCTACATGCACATTTTGGTACAGTTTATCAAAAATGTAAATTGGACACCCATCTCCTTTAGAAAAAAAATGTAAATTTTGCCGTTCAATCGAGCTTTGTCAGACGACCGAGTTTCTATGCTGAAAGTTTTCTATGACACATTGAAAAATAACGCATGTTCATTTTCAGTAAATGCATGTAGGGTTTTAAATCATTTTTAGTATTGCTGATAATTAGATTCGTCACCACTAAGACTGTTATTATTCCCCCGTAATCGAAGATTTGGGGGCACATACATGTAGTTTATGGTCTGTCCGTCTGTCTATCTGTTTGTCTGTTTGACCGCAAAAACCCTAACCTTGGCCATAACTTTTGAATGGTAATTGATAGGGCTTTCATATTTCATACGTGTATTCCTTGTGACAAGACCTTTCCATGGATACCAACAGTTTTGACCTTGTGACCTTGACCTTGGAGATTGACCTACTTTTGAAAAAAACTTTTGATTGGTAAGTGATAGGGCTTTCATATTTCACATGTATATTCCTTGTGACAATACCAATAGTTTTGACCTTGTGACCTTGACCTGTTTTACAGACGAAGATGCCAACGGGGTCATTCGTGTTTCACAAACACATGTTTTGTTTTTTTTTTTTATTTCTCCTCTAATTGTCCTAATCCATCATCTACAATTCCTTTTCATTTTGATAAATACAAAATGGGGGTTGGGCGGGGGGATGGTTATGGACTTGAGTATGTAAAATGTCTTATGTCACTTGAATACTAGTATATTGGTTCTGTTGATTCAGTATTTGCCAATTAAATAATGATTGCATTATAAACAAAATAATCTAGAGAACATTGTCAAGATATAATTTGCATATCTGAATAAGCTCAATTTATAAGAACAGATTCACGAACCAGAGAATTTTTGATAAATTTGAAGAATGTTACATCATTTTTAGAATTTGTATGTATAACTTTATCAACAACTTAATATATGCTTGATCTTTTAGCTGGACGGTAACCAGGGATTTTTTTTTTTTCATATTTATCCATCAGCGCATACTCTATAAGATTAATTAATGATATATAATAATCATAATTTTAGTTAAATTCCTCGCAAAATCAAATAGATATTTGCTTCAAAAGAATCTTATACAGAAAAAGCTTAACGAAACAAATTTCAATGAAATTACGGAAATGGTCTGCTTAAAGAATTAAAAATCAGAAAGAAATGACGAACCTCAGTGAAAGAAATTACATTTAAAGAATCGAGCTTGAATCTTATCAATAATGCAGACAGAGCATCAAGACTTGATGCTGATTATTCAAATGATTGCAATCGAAATGAAATATTTAAACAATAATCAATAACGCATGTTGTGACGATAAAATACAATAACTTAAAGGTAAATGGAGTTAAAGAATGACACGTGGAATGTACATATATTCACATAATTACCGTTAATTTATTTTCTATTCCTTCATAAACCTTCAAACCTTATATAGATTTCCTTTTAAAAATTGAAAATTTGAATTTAGTTTTTTAAAAAGTCATTTAATTAAAAAGAAAATTAAATAAAATTAGAATATAGAATTTAAACTTACCATCGCTGTATAAAAGTATTGCACTTGTGTGTTGCATCCGAAAATATGAAATGAATTCCGTCCTCAATCGACCAAATATTATATTCTAAATTAAAGACATTAATTTTTGATTCTTTTATTTTTCTGACGTGCTACACCCGATCTTTCCATATCATCTCTACCGCCATTCCTTTAGGAAACCTCGCCTTTTATATAGAATCTATTTTTAGATCAAAACAGGGCGTTTCCTTAGGTGGTTTCTGGTGATTGCGTAGTCAATTGAAGCGTACCACCCTCAATTGAAAATTACATCTTAACAAACATTTATGACGAAAACATCTTAAGGTAGCTGATACCAGTTCTCTTACCTTAAATTTTTACCGTCACTGTTATCTTGTAAATCTGTCATTGAAGTTTGAATTCTTTTACCATTGCTTACCAATATCGTCTGAAAGTTGATGAAGAGTACCAACTGGGAATTATAATAATTGTATTTTATACCTAAAATGGTGTATTATGCGCAACGATAACAAAAGTTATATATAATGAAGAAAAGAAAACCAATAAATGTTGCTATATATCATCGAAAAAAAAAGCAAGCCTATCAATTTTGTAACGTTCTTTAAACAATCGTTTCCATGCATTTGTAATTGTACGTAAACTAAAACTTGCCATACGAATTTAGTTATAGGAAATAATAGAGACAGAATATTCTTGCTACAATAATAAATGATTCCATAATTTTATTTGTGAAGCTCCATGCCCCTACCACAGTCGTTTCTAGTACAAGATGCGTAAAGGTCTAAGGTCAACTCTTATTTGTGAAAAGAAAGATTTTGTCACAATGAAAATACATATGATATATCAAGACCCTTTCACTTACAATTAAAAAGTTATACGAAAGGTTTAAGTTTCGAACGGACAAACAAACAGAAAATTCAACGTTTAGACAGACATGATCGATAAATATATTTTATATTCCCACTCCGATTTGGAAACTTTATTACAGAAAATGAAATAGAAATGCAAAATATTATACTGACAAATAAAAGTAAAACACATATGGATATACATTTAGTAGATGTTATCTTTTACGCTTGCCATCATCCGTCCAACGATTCACCGGTACCAAGGCAAATAAAAAAAAATGTTCCTTTTTCTCTTTTTTATGTGTTTTAAATGTTTGAAAAATAACGCAATGAGAACGTTACCCGGGTGATAGGAAATGACAGTTTAAGAATGCTTCATGTAGAAACGACAATACCCTCTGTTACATTACGACAGCGTGCATAATAAAAACATAAACTTAAGTTCTATGTATAAATGTTGTAAATAGAATAAAAACCCTGCACCGAAGAATATGCTGAGCCGCGAAAATAGGATTAAAGATGTCTCGTTATGCATACTAAACATTCATGAATTTAAGTAAACAATGTCAGCGTGAAAAATCACGACGGATCAAATGGATGATACAGTGTATTTTTGAAAAGAACGTTTTTATCATCATCATCATCATCATCATCATCATCATCAAAAGATGTATATGCTTAGATTTTCAGATAAGAAAAGTGATTTTTTTTTCGTTATTGCTTGCTCTTTTTTGTGAGCATTTTTTTCCATAAAATCTTACATGCTTCTTTAACATGTATATAGTAGTGATTCTTAGGTTCTCATCAAATATACTTTATAAGATAGTTACAGTCAATATTATTCAAAACATGTTATGGACTATGTGGGTTATTATATGTACAAAAAAAGGAGAGAATCCGAGCAGTTTAAGGATCGCCTTCTATTAAACTTTAGATTTAACGTCCTCAAATTTTCGGTGCCCATCTTATGTAATTTGAGGATCACTATTTACATACGAGAAATATAAATGATTCACAGGAGAGCCTTAATCAATGCTGATTTATCATAAATGTTAAACGTCTTCAAGTTTCAATGAAAAATATGAATAATGACCATATCCCTGTATACAGCACAAAATCGATAATTCAGAAAATCAGAAACCGAAGGCATACAAAATCAGGATAAAACAGGAACCAAAGCAAACAAACAAAAACCTCCACCACATGAAAAGAAGCGAACCCCCGATATGGGAGTGAGACCAGGTGCCCAGGAAGAGTAAGCATCTCCTGCTTGTATGCAACACCCGCCGCTTCCATTAGGTAGAACTGTCACATCCGGTTACTTCCATTTCGTAAGACATAGAGTACAATCTTTGGTTGGATGGCTCGAGTGTTTGGAATGTTTGAAACATAAAAGGAATATTTTCTACTTAATTTAGGGGCAAAATGCCTGTTTTTGTCTAAAAATAACAGATTTCTTTGCTAAAACTATACACTTTAAGCTCTTATCATAATAGAAAGTAAATATTTTGTCAGATGGTTGTGAAATTAAAATGTAATAATTCATTAAAACCACAGAAGCAACTTACGGCACAGCTACATGTATGACGTACGACGTTCGTAAGCGCTACGTACATGTAGCAGCTCAAAAGCGTTTCACTAAAGCGACGTAGTTTTACGTCGGACGTAAATCAGCTGAAAATCTACGACACCGTCAGAGCTGTCGTAAGTCTTACGACATTGGCTGAAAACATGGGTATCATGTGATAAAAATAGAAAATTTCGAGTTGATCAGAGAACATTTAAGAATGAGAGTTAATTTTATTTTTATCTTTTTTATGTTTTAAAATTTTTAATGGAATAAAAAAGAAAACAACTCAAATACCGCTTTCGGAGAGCCAATGGCAACAGTAGTGAAATGTCATACGCATATTCTTTGAAATGCTTAATTATTACCTTTTTCATTTTCGCTCTCGAGTCTGAGCTTCAGAACGAGTTTTATTGAATGCATCGAATTACGCATTCAAAAAGACATCGACCATACAATGTAGGTGTTTGGTATCGGAAACACTCAATTTTTGGTATAAACACAACATTGCTTTAAAGATATAATAAAGATACAAAAAGTATGCAAAAGATTTCACGATATAAATTTAGGATTTTACAGAATCCGTACATATACTTAAAATTACGAAGTTCGCATTGATTCCAACAATTTTTGAGTAATAAAAAAAAAAACATTGCTGCGTCATAGAAAATATGTAGAAAACAAAAGAAAACTACGGCCAAAATAATACTATGTGTGTTAAAGCGTATTTTTCTAACTTTCATTTATAAAATGGAAAGAAAAATACACATGTCCTCATCGGCAGGTAAACGATACTTATGGATAAGATGGTTGAAGGTCAAGTATTTTAAAATGAAACAGCCTTGCCCCTCTAAATGCACATGAGACATATTAAAGAAACTATACATTGAAAAAAGTATTATTGTGTCCAGAACACAAGTCCGTCAAAGCGCAGTGTCGCTAGATCAAAGGTCAAGGTAAAGCTCAAGGTCATATGACAAACAATGGAAATAGTCATATTTAAATGATAAAAGAGATACTGATTATGTCAGTTTTCCAGTCGTCTCAGTTGAGCAATGTGGGCCATGGTCGCAAATTTTTAAAGTGTGCATGTAAGAATTGAAAATCTAAAAAGTAGTAAAAATGGTCAAGGGTTTAACTTAAATTATAGTAAGGACAGTATGAAAGCGTTATAGGAAAGCAGTGGTGGTCTTACATTTCTATCAAATATGATATAAAATATTTAATATAATTAACATTACTAGTATATTCCCCATAATGAACGCCCATTAGGCAACTAGAATTATTTGTGGCGTTCAAGTTTTGCATGTAGGGAAAATTTACCAAAGTTAAGATACATTTGACGCTGTTAAAGGCAAAATGAGCTATGTTCATGCAAATAAAAATGAACGATAATTAGAATAAATGTAAATATAAGTAATGACTGTCTTACTTCGCGACTCACGGAATTTGCACGTGACCAACCAGAATTATACACCCATGAACACCAAAAGTAAGACAGTCATTTCTTAATTAAATCGACTATTTTTTTGGCCTCCTTTGGACTCGAGTACCTGACAGTGTTTTTTGAGCTGCCGATCCTACCTCTTTTTCAAAGTTTAAATTATTCTTTTTATTTATTCATTCATTATCATTTTTGGCAGTTTCATTTTTTATGCAATAATTGCATTTTATAATGAATTTATTTTGCATCACAGGAAGGAGGCAGAAATAATGTCCATATCTATATACAGTCTCGTCTAACTTAAAAATTTTTTTTAAAAAAGCGCTCGTATTTTTTTCCTCATATAAATTTTGATTTTAGATTGGTTATTGATAGAGTTTTTATATTTTCATGTAACATTCTATGTTACAAGACAAAAATGTCTACACCATAACAGTACATGATTTTTTAACCTTAGCTTCGATGTTTGACCTTCGTTTGGTAAATTTAGGTGTCTGAAAATTTCGAGAGAGAAAGGATGGTGCATCTTAGATAATCAATAATTTACTAAATCATTGTAAAAATAAAAATCAATTTCATTCTGCTATCATGGCTATAGCCTTAAACTTAATATATTATTCAATAATTGGAATCGCCAAAATATTTTTAATGAGAATTAAAGTTACCCCAAACAAGTTTTCTTTCCATGCATGGCGCGAAATCATCTGAACGTGCACTATGAAGTAGCAAAATTGCGAGTTTTACGTAGGTTAACACTGCTTTTGAAAAGATTACTGATATTTTAAGATGAAATAAGAAAATTTCAAATATATCTATGATCATTGGCATATAGATAATTCTTTACCGTTTCAATCGATACCAAAATCGTCAGCGTACGTTTACTAATAAGTGAAATATAAGCTGTAGAGCACTGCCAAATGTGAGGAAACTTCCTTCGACGACGCCATATTGGATTTCTCTAGCAACATCGTACGTCATAACTTTACGTCATTGCTTTACGTCACTTCTACGTCACCTTTGTGAAAACCGTGCAACTGAAACGTAAATGCGACGTAAAGAGGGACGTAAGTCCTACGTCGGTCGTAAATCTACGACGCTTTTGTGAAACTGGCTACAGGTGCCCAGGAAGAGTAAGCATCTCCTGCTTGCATGCAACAACTGCCGCTTCAATTCGGTAGAACTGTCGCATCCGGTTACTTCCATTTCGGAAGACATAGAGTACAATCTTTGGTTGGATGGTTCAAATGGTCTATGACAGAATATCATCCACCATTCTGGAGAGTGGGACATCATAGAACCGTAGAACTTCCTCGGTGACGATGTTAGTCGGTCACAAACATATCCCTGACTGAGAAGCTTATCTGAAAGACGCCTAGCTCTCAGAACAAAATCCGTATATTTGGTACTTGCTCTGGCATAGCGTATCAACTGAGAAATGAACACGCCATAAGCAGGCGATGAAGGGATGTTGCTACTCAGAAAAGGAAAGTTTGTAATGCTGAAATTGAAGTCGTCACGTTTGTCATAGAGTGAGGTGTTCAAGTGACCATCAGTGTCGTAGGACAACATTATGTCCAAATAGGATGCTGAATTATTTGTCTCTGTAGTTTCTTTGACTTCAAGCTCCGAAGGATAGATACTGCTGAGGTAATCCTCGAATTTTGGATTATTGATGGACAACACATCGTCTATGTATCTGTAAGTGAAGTTGAAGTCAGAAGATAAGTATCTTTTCCCTTCAGAGACCAAAGATTGAATGAATTCAGCTTCGTACGAGTAAAGGAAAATGTCGGCAAGGAGTGGGGCACAATTAGTCCCCATTGGAATTCCGACAATTTGCTGGAAGACCTTTCCTCCAAACACCCAAAAATGTTGTCGATCAGAAAATTTAACATCTGAATAATATCTGTTTCAGTGTACTTATTGTCACAATTGGACTTTTCTTTTACAAAGTAGGTTTTGTCATAGTTAACAACAATAAATTTGTATTTGCGATTACCGTTCTTACTTATAAAAGCATTACTTATAATTTTTGCGAGTCTTTCTTTCAATTTAGAATGTGGAATTTTAGTGTAAAGTGTCGAAAAATCAAAGGCTTTGATCGAATGGACTCTACTAAAATGAGTGGATTTCAAATGTTCTAAAATCCACATCTGGTTGATACCACTGCGAGAATATACTGTCGACCAATATTTTTGAAGCCCAGATTTTATTTCAGATAAAACTTTGGTGAGTAAGATCGATACAGATTTAGTAGAACATTTTGAGGAACCAGCGATGAAACGTTGTTTGTACGGATTCTTATGCATTTTAGGTATGCAGTAAAAGTATGGTAAATCTAAATCTAAATTGTTAGTGTCGAAGCAAAAGGAAGCAAGAGCTGATTTGTGCTTATCGATTATTTCAGAGGCAGAAAGGTTTGTTGGGGTGTAAGTGGGATTTCCAGGTGTCGAATTTAAACCCAACTATTTAACGAGACTGTCGAAATAGTACTTTTTGCAAATAAATGTGTAATTATTTGAGGCTTTGTCCGCTGGTGTGATGGCATAATGCTCTTAGAGGTAGGTAAGCTATGTGATAACATCAGGGTCTTTGAATATAGACTCGAATCTGGTGTTCACGGTTGATTTTAATCGGTAAATTCTAGATAAAAGTAACCCTCTGATTGACTTTATCCGTTCGGAAAGGGTGTCGAGCTGTACATCCTCTTTCTTTGCCCGACGTCTTGCATATTCATCACAAAAGTCCATGATAATTTTGACATTTTGGTTTCATGTAAAGGACATACTTTCTCTGTATTTGGGACCCTTTTTTAACAATTCTCTCAACTTGTCGTTCTTGACTTTACTAAGGTCACCAGTAATAACGTGTCCACAAGGAGAGTAGTTGAAATCCGATGAAGAACATTCGCAAGAAAGTGGATGTAGTGAGGGATTACTTAAATCAACACACTGCAAGAATCGTTTGTAATTGTAAATTTTAGATGCAACTGTTGGTGTGTAGCTATGGGAAATACAAGAAATTTCTTTTCTTTTGAAATATGGTGGGATTTTTTCTGTGACAGTTTAATAAGATAATTTAATAACAGATCCCAATATCATAATTTAATAATAGATGAATTTGCAGCATAAACTAGACATGCACGTTTCAGGTACTTAATCCTCGTCAGTGATCCTTAATCTAAACAATTTAATATGACCAAATACAGTAGTGTGAAAGTTATGATGTCCAAAAATGTACCGACAGAAGTAGCAGGATGGATGGGATATGATGCTACAGGACCCACGTTTAAAGGAATTTCAAGAAATTTTGATAACAGACATTTTTGAATTCGTTTGAAGAAATGATCAACTGAAGTGGAACAAATGTTACGTCTACAAATTCATAGCACCATTTAAGAACAGATATTAAATACGCAGCATGGACCAGACTAACTAGGAAAGGGAAAAGTCTAATTTCGAAGTTGAAGTAGTCACGTTTGTCATACATTGAAGAATATAGGTGACCATTGTCTTAAAAAAATAACATGAGCTTTTTTTAATTATTTTCCTCTGGCGTTGTCGCCATGGCACTTTCTATATAGACATGGCCTCAGACAGTGCATGCATTTTATATGTTGTTTCATTTTCGTGCGTGGGCGTCGACGGCGGGTGCGGCAAGCCAAACAGGGAATGCTTGCTCTTCCCGGGCACCTGGTCCCACCTCTAACTTGCTAGGGGTCCGTCGATGCTCAATTTTGTGCTCTGTTGTGAGTGATGTTGAGATTGTCGTCAGGATCTTCTTTATCTCATTCTTGATATGAATGAGTTAAAGAAGATCATGACGATAATCTCAACAGCACTCACAATAGAGCACAAAATGTAACATCGACGGACCCCTAGCAAGCTAGAGGTGGGACCTGGAGCCCGGGAGGAGTAAGTATCCCCTGTTAGCTAGCCGCACCCGCCGTCGATGTTTATGAACTACTATAAATATAGATCACTCATAAATAGAAGAAGCTGTTAACAATGACATCTATAACACGGAATGACAGTGAGTACTTGTATACTGTAATGTATTGGTGTTCACCCATTGATCACGTGGGTCCTGTAGCATCATATCCCACCCATTCTGCTACGTCTTTCGGAAAATTTTTGGAAAAAACAACTTTCAAACTCTTTGCGATATTACATTTTTAAGATTGAGGATCACTGACGAGGGTAAAATACCCGAAATATGCATGTCTGGTCCATGCTGAAAATTTATCTGTTCTTAATGAGTTAAAGAAGATCCTGACGATAATCTCAACAGCACTCACAATAGAGCTCCAAATTGAGCATCGACGGACCCCTAGCAAGCCAGAGGTGGGACCAGGTGCCCGGGAGGAGTAAGCATCCCCTGTTGGCTAGCCGCACCCGCCGTCGATGTTCATGCACGAAAATGAAAATATATTAAATACATGCACTGTCTGTGGTTCTTTCTATATAGAAAGTGCCATGGCGACAATGTCAGGGAAAAATATTCAAAACACTTACTGTCAAACCCCTCGCGGGGAACTTTTTTACGAGCTCCACACGGCAAAGGGCATAAGTGTGACACAAATGAGTTAAAGAAGATCCTGACGATAATCTCAACAGCACTCACAATAGAGCTCCAAATTGAGCATCGACGGACCCCTAGCAAGCCAGAGGTGGGACCAGGTGCCCGGGAGGAGTAAGCATCCCCTGTTGGCTAGCCGCACCCCCCGTCGATGTTCATGCACGAAAATGAAAATATATTAAATACATGCACTGTCTGTGGTTCTTTCTATATAGAAAGTGCCATGGCGACAATGTCAGGGAAAAATATTCAAAACACTTACTGTCAAACCCCTCGCGGGGAACTTTTTTACGAGCTCTAAATGATGCTATTGAATTTTTTAAAACGTTTAACATTTCATTCGAACTCGACTATGAACTGGTATTATCCTTCAATATAAAGTCATTTTATGGTAAAATAATTAAAAAATATATAAGAAGGATCAAAGGTAGACAGAATTATCATCGAAAATGTGTTAGAATCATCACATGCGCTTTAAACCGTGGATATGACGGACACTTGGCTTGGTACTGGACCAATCTACAGCCTTGTACAAGCGCATTCTTAAGAATTGTACTTTGAATGACTGTGACGACATGACTACATGACGGGCCCTGTCCAAACCTCTTTAGAGAAGACAGGGCCCCGACCACCTGTCCTCGTTCTATGTCAGTCGGTCTCCTCGAGTCATCACATGCATGATCTCGCTACTACCGCCAAAGCACAGACTGTATTTCGTATGCCTTCTGTTTTTACATCCATTTAAATATCCATTTTTGTGTTTCTTGGGTCCCTGTGTCATGCTGTCATTTTGTATGTTCATCGTACAGTGAGGAGGTTATTTTACACTACATTTGTGCGTTCTTCGATACCTCTAGGTAATCGGAAAAGTAGGAGGGTTGTGCGCACGTTATCTGGACAACCACTACGTCTGCTACTTGCGTGGCAGATGGCCGTCCTAAGTCGGCACCAGTTGACCATTGGTCTCTTTGGTTTATATATGGTCTTTTGTGTTTCATGGATGGTGTGAGTTGGTGTTCCTTGTCCCTTACACGTCTTTTCTGTGAGTGTCTTCTTTGTATTTTTGTATTGGGTGTATTGAGGGTTCGCTGGGGTGCTGCAACTTAGTACTGTTGGATATCCCCTTCTTTCATCTAGTTCTGATGCATATGAATTGTTTAATAAGTTTTATGAATTGAAGATAAGAAAAATCGGACAAACAGACTGAAACAATAAGACAGCTCCATATATAGAAACACGAAGGACAATTTTATATAATGAACTAAGCTAGTTATCTCAAGAGTCAAATGCAAGTATGGAATGTACTGTAGGTACCGCTGTTTAAACATACCGCGCTAATTTGTAAAGTATTAAACACATTCAGATATCACATGAAACATGTTCCATGCATATGTCTAATGCAAAACTAGTATAGTATCTAAGAAAGTAGGGCCAAAACTAGTATAGTATCTAAGAAAGTAGGGCCAAAACTAGTATAGTATCTAAGAAAGTAGGGCCAAAACTAGTATAGTATCTAAGAAAGTAGGACCAAAACTAGTATAGTATCTAAGAAAGTAGGGCCAAAACAAGTATAGTATCTAAGAAAGTAGGGCCAAAACTAGTATAGTATCTAAGAAAGTAGGGCCAAAACTAGTATAGTATCTAAGAAAGTAGGGCCAAAACTAGTATAGTATCTAAGAAAGTAGGGCCAAAACAAGTATAGTATCTAAGAAAGTAGGGCCAAAACTAGTATAGTATCTAAGAAAGTAGGGCCAAAACTAGTATAGTATCTAAGAAAGTAGGGCCAAAACTAGTATAGTATCTAAGAAAGTAGGGCCAAAACTAGTATAGTATCTAAGAAAGTAGGGCCAAAACTAGTATAGTATCTATGAAAGTAGGGCCAAAACTAGTATAGTATCTAAGAAAGTAGGGCCAAAACTAGTATAGTATCTAAGAAAGTAGGGCCAAAACTAGTATAGTATCTAAGAAAGTAGGGCCAAAACTAGTATAGTATCTAAGAAAGTAGGGCCAAAACTAGTATAGTATCTATGAAAGTAGGGCCAAAACTAGTATAGTATCTAAGAAAGTAGGGCCAAAACTAGTATAGTATCTAAGAAAGTAGGGCCAAAACTAGTATAGTATCTAAGAAAGTAGGGCCAAAACTAGTATAGTATCTATGAAAGTAGGGCCAAAACTAGTATAGTATCTAAGAAAGTAGGGCCAAAACTAGTATAGTATCTAAGAAAGTAGGGCCAAAACTAGTATAGTATCTAAGAAAGTAGGGCCAAAACTAGTATTATAATAGTATCTAAGAAAGTAGGGCAAAAACTAGTATAGTATCTAAGAAAGTAGGGCCAAAACGAAAGCTTTCAGATTTTTCTAATTTCTCTCTAATTTGCTAATTTGTCCCGTTAATGATCAATGTCATGAAATCAATCTTACTAGTTCAAGCAGGAGATGCTGATTCGTCCTGGGCACCTAGTCTCACTCCCATATCAGGAGTCCGCTTCTTTTCATATGGTGGAGGTTTTTGTTTGTTTGCTTTGGTTTCTGTTTTATTCTGATTTTGTATGCCGTCGGTTTGTGATTTTCTGAATTATCGATTATGTGCTGTATATTGGGATATGGTCATTATCAATATTTGTCATTGTAGATGTTGTCAATTCGAGGCTGTTCCGAATTGATTTTCATTTGATTCAATGCTGCAATATGAACAAGAAAGAAACAATTTCATGACCAGTGGAAAAGCAAACTTAAGCATTCTGATGTCCTAGCGCTTTATCAGTTTCACGAAAGATAGACAAGTCGTCATGACAACGCTTTGATTCTACACTTAGAATGATAGGGTTGCCAGCGGGCAAGATTCTCACCGTCCAGCCCCCCGGCCACTGTGCTGCTTCGTTGAGGATATCTTTGTTTATTTTCTTATCGAAGACAAAGTGATAAATACAACTAAGAAATTATGATGAGCGATCAAAAAATATATAATAAAACAAAAGCGATAAGACTATGCATAGTCACAGAATCTAATGAGAAATTTTTAGAATTCCCCCTTTTCCCCAAATTCTACTAATCAAAACTGCATGTCCGCATTCATTGCGTTTCTTTTCCCGTAAATATGCAGAAAGGTTTTTGATATATCAAGTTAATTTGTATATCAATGGGAATTTTCCAACGGGACAAGCAATTTAAGAAAGACTATGACGAGTATCATATCTTGAGTTTTCTAGTGTACTAACTATTTCCTAACTTTTCAGAATGATCGATCAAAACATAAGTTTCTATTATGTTTACTGCATGCACAGCTTAATTTTAATACTCTTTAGTCTTTGTTATATGAATCGACATTTTAAACTATTTTCGATGAAAAAAAAAAACTATTGCGAGATAAAATAAATGCTGATATGATCACTGACGAGGGCTTAGTACCCGAAACGTGCATTTCTGGTCCATGCTGTTAAGGAGCTGTTAAGATAAGGCGTAAAATCTGCCCTGAAAAGTTGAAATTTCAAAATGCAAAAATTGATAAAAATTTTCGGTAAAAAAATGAAGTTACTTGTTCCAGATATGAATCTTCTGTCAGGTTGGATAAATTATTCAAAATAAGCGTTTTTCCTATAGAAATCAATGGAAAACGGAAAAGTTTTTCTACAACATTGCCCCCCCCCCCCCCCCCCTCGGTTCAGAATGCCACTTTTACCAAAGGTGTATATCAAGAAAACAAATTTTCTGGCCAAGTGGAGTTCTGAACCGAGGGGGGGGGGGGGGGAACAATGTCCCACAGGCGAAAAACGAAAAAAAGGGGGGATGGATGACTATTTTAGGATCAGTATTTTGAACGGTAAAATGAATTGAAATTGCCATTTTTTTTTCTTTTAATATCATGTAACAATCTATTCAGAGTGTGTTCCGATCAAATGATTAACCGTTAGGAAGGAAATGAACGAGAAAGTTGTCTATTTCTACGCTGTGCGTATTTCGCGCCTGAAAGCTACATTTGTGGCTGATAAATACGAAATGTAACCGTTTTCCAGTTTCCGGACTGCGAATTTTGCTGATTATATTGATTTAATAACATCAAGGTTAATTTTTCTTATCCAAGTTTGACATTAAAAGGTAGAGAAGTATAATAAACATCAAATTTATGTAAACTAATGCATTTTTTGTGAATTTTCGCTCGATATTTGACGTTTTCTCTCATCCGTACCCCTATCTCTTCAACCCGTATTTATAACATCTTTCACCAAATCTATTTAAATAAAATACCTACTAAGAATCTTCTAATACTTTATATTTTAATCCCGACCACTTTTTATCTGAAATAGAAGGACAGCGCACGAGAAGTAATCGAGTGATTTCAGGGCTAAATCAAGCCCTTATCTTAACAGCTCCTTTATCAGGTTTTAAATGATGCTATTAGATTTAGAGACGTTTAACATTTGAACTACTTGGTGAGTGTCACTGCTGGTGGACCAAGGGCACATGTAGCCAAGTTCGATCAACTTTGGTTGATTGTCTGTCTCTTCAACGCATTTGAAATTTTCTGTTACAAAATTTCTTGAAATTCCTAAAACGTGGGTCCTGTAGCATCATATCCCATCCATTCTGCTACGTCTTTTGGTACATTTTTGGACATCGTAATTTTCATACTTTTTGGCCATATTACATTGTTTAGACTGGTGATCACTGATGAGGGTTTAGTACCCGAAACGTGCATGTCTGGTCCATGCAGTTTTATCAGGTTTTAAATGATGCTATTGAATTTAAAGACGTTTAACATCGACCAAGCTTTTTTGAAAGCTATTGCTTGTCAGAACCTAGAGCAAGAAAATTACTCATTATAATAATTGTAAGCGGCGCCAACCTTATTCAAAAAGATGTACATATTATACTTGATACCATAATAGAAGAGGAACCAATCGTAGCTCAGGGGTCAAAGATCTCCATTAACAAAACAATCACAAATCCCCCAAGGGGGAAGGACCAGGGTGCCCGGGAGGAGTGAGCGTACTCTGACTGCATGCAACTCTAGCTGTGAATGCATACCGGTGCGTCAACTGTTTACCCACAATTCGACACTCCCCCGATTAATTATGAAGCATAAGAAGCTATAAGGGTAAAAAACCCCTTAAAGTTGAAAAAATAAAAACGCAAAGAAATCTCTACACGAGAAAGAAATACAAAAGGCAAGGGAGAATGCCAATATTAAGATACACAATTACAGAGTGAGATTATAACTATCAACCATATGCTGTCATGTGGGATGAGAAAAGCCCATCCGAGGGGTCTGGTTTCTGGTCAGGGAACGAGGCTTGCCGAGTTCCCTGAACAGAAACCAGACCCCGAGGGTGGGCTTTTCTCATCCCACATGACAAACATATGGTTGTTCGTTTTTCTCCCATATCTAGGGGTCTTTCTTGAAATTCCATGAAATCATGAAATCGTCAACTTTATCGAATTCGAAAAAAAATGGAATATTCGTTTTCAGCGCCCTCAAAAATGGTTTATTCTAAAAGAATAAACCGTTGTCCTTAGCCTTAATTTGTTTAATAGGAATTCGAATGTAAAAAAAAAGTATAAAACGACGTTTTTGATGAGAGGTCGCCGCTTTGGGTGCAAAAATCTCACGTCGTCACAATGGATAACAACGACGTCACAATATGGATACGGCCTGTACGGCCGACGTCAAAAGTCACGAGAGGTACATGTGGAATACAGTGACCCTACACAGCCGGAACGCCAATCCCTACTTTGACGGTTGGAAGCATTGTTTCTAAAAGGGGCGGATAACTCTTGACACACAAAGTAGCGGAATAAGAATAAATTGGGCTAAACGACCTTAATTGTTTATCTCAAATTTTATATATTATTATAAAACAAATAATACTCAGGTATAATTGACTACATATAACTGAAATTCCTCTGAAAGGGATTTTTGATATGTTTCAGCCCTGCTAAAGATCCAACGAAAATTGTGCATACACCGTTGGTTTTAAAAGCTGACACAAATGCTCCCCTGTGCATTTCTGGTCAAAATTCAATGATAATCTTTTCAACAGAATCCCAATTATGATACCTATATAGAATTTTAGTCAGTAAGTTCTCTATAAATAGGAATAAAAACGCTATATTGAGGACCCGATTTTAATTAAAATTCATCATTACGGACTCAGAATACACCAAATTCAAGTGGCAATGGAATTTTTAACATTTGTTTGATGGTGTGATACCTTGTAGATGATTTTGTGCCAATGTCATGCTTCATTTTGGCAAATCTAACCACTTCGCAGCACCGACTTGGGTACATGTGTACCCGTGTACTCTCTCTTTACAAACGAGTTTCCATACGTTGACATGGAAGATGGACGCCCAATCAGCATATCGAAGTTTGAAAGGTGACACAAACCCCTTAAGGCAAAGATTGGCATACTATTTTTGGTTTTGGTGACTTCGGTGATATATGAAGTTTACATTCAGATTGTTCCCAATCATTCCCAGCCGGGATTTTAAAAGAAAATAAGCAATAAAATGCAGGTAAACAGATCATTGGCGAAAAACTGCCCTTGACAACGCCCGATTTATTTCAAAATGCCACAAAATTTACCTGATTAAATGTTATGACTTGAAACGGTATCTCTATTGCCATCAAAATCACCTGTGTCATTCTTGTTTACACATGCAGCACAGTCAGTATGACGCGTTTTTGATGACGTGGTACAATGTCGTCATATTCAAAACATTTGTCACGTGACTTCGTTTTTAAACTTCAAAGACAAGTGCCGACTGGCGTTCCGGCTGTACATGACGCGTCGCTATGGGCAAACTTTATCCCACATGGGGAAAATAGTGCTTTTAACTGTAACGTCATTGTGAAGTCATACATGATTGCTGCGTTAGCCGGTCAAAATATAAAAAAAAAATAGTTTATGTAAAAAACTCATTTTTAGCTCTTTTAGACGACGAGAGAAATATAATCATTCCCCAGATGTTATCAGGTACACGGAAATCCAACCCTCGCGTGTCCAGGATTTGCTTTGGTCCACGACTCGCCAAGCCTCGTCTTGTTATAAGCAAATCCTTGACACTCGAGTTGGATTTCCTTGTCCCTGATCACATCTGGAGATACATGTAGATTCGATATTAATCCTCGAAACATGCACGTCTGGTGCCCCTCATTTACAATGTCTGTATAGATGGCTACTCTCTAGCAGATGAGTTGGACACTAAGTTTCTTTGATGTTTCTATAGTGAGAGTTGGTGTTCCTTAGGGGATGCTTACTCCTCCCGGGCACCTGGTCCCACACCAGTTTCTTTGATGTTTCTATAGTGAGAGTTGGTGTTCCTTAGGGGATGCTTACTCCTCCCGGGCACCTGGTCCCACACCAGTTTCTTTGATGTTTCTATAGTGAGAGTTGGTGTTCCTTAGGGGATGCTTACTCCTCCCGGGCACCTGGTCCCACACCAGTCTCTTTGATGTTTCTATAGTGAGAGTTGGTGTTCCTTAGGGGATGCTTACTCCTCCCGGGCACCTGGTCCCACACCAGTTTCTTTGATGTTTCTATAGTGAGAGTTGGTGTTCCTTAGGGGATGCTTACTCCTCCCGGGCACCTGGTCCCACACCAGTCTCTTTGATGTTTCTATAGTGAGAGTTGGTGTTCCTTAGGGGATGCTTACTCCTCCCGGGCACCTGGTCCCACACCAGTCTCTTTGATGTTTCTATAGTGAGAGTTGGTGTTCCTTAGGGGATGCTTACTCCTCCCGGGCACCTGGTCCCACACCAGTCTCTTTGATGTTTCTATAGTGAGAGTTGGTGTTCCTTAGGGGATGCTTACTCCTCCCGGGCACCTGGTCCCACACCAGTCTCTTTGATGTTTCTATAGTGTGAGTTGGTGTTCCTTAGGGGATGCTTACTCCTCCCGGGCACCTGGTCCCACACCAGTCTCTTTGATGTTTCTATAGTGTGAGTTGGTGTTCCTTAGGGGATGCTTACTCCTCCCGGGCACCTGGTCCCACACCAGTCTCTTTGATGTTTCTATAGTGAGAGTTGGTGTTCCTTAAGGGATGCTTACTCCTCCCGGGCACCTGGTCCCACACCAGTGTCTTTGATGTTTCTATAGTGAGAGTTGGTGTTCCTTAGGGGATGCTTACTCCTCCCGGGCACCTGGTCCCACACCAGTCTCTTTGATGTTTCTATAGTGAGAGTTGGTGTTCCTTAGGGGATGCTTACTCCTCCCGGGCACCTGGTCCCACACCAGTCTCTTTGATGTTTCTATAGTGAGAGTTGGTGTTCCTTAGGGGATGCTTACTCCTCCCGGGCACCTGGTCCCACAACAGTCTCTTTGATGTTTCTATAGTGAGAGTTGGTGTTCCTTAGGGGATGCTTACTCCTCCCGGGCACCTGGTCCCACACCAGTCTCTTTGATGTTTCTATAGTGAGAGTTGGTGTTCCTTAGGGGATGCTTACTCCTCCCGGGCACCTGGTCCCACACCAGTCTCTTTGATGTTTCTATAGTGAGAGTTGGTGTTCCTTAGGGGATGCTTACTCCTCCCGGGCACCTGGTCCCACACCAGTCTCTTTGATGTTTCTATAGTGAGAGTTGGTGTTCCTTAGGGGATGCTTACTCCTCCCGGGCACCTGGTCCCACACCAGTCTCTTTGATGTTTCTATAGTGAGAGTTGGTGTTCCTTAGGGGATGCTTACTCCTCCCGGGCACCTGGTCCCACACCAGTCTCTTTGATGTTTCTATAGTGAGAGTTGGTGTTCCTTAGGGGATGCTTACTCCTCCCGGGCACCTGGTCCCACACCAGTGTCTTTGATGTTTCTATAGTGAGAGTTGGTGTTCCTTAGGGGATGCTTACTCCTCCCGGGCACCTGGTCCCACACCAGTCTCTTTGATGTTTCTATAGTGAGAGTTGGTGTTCCTTAGGGGATGCTTACTCCTCCCGGGCACCTGGTCCCACACCAGTCTCTTTGATGTTTCTATAGTGAGAGTTGGTGTTCCTTAGGGGATGCTTACTCCTCCCGGGCACCTGGTCCCACAACAGTCTCTTTGATGTTTCTATAGTGAGAGTTGGTGTTCCTTAGGGGATGCTTACTCCTCCCGGGCACCTGGTCCCACACCAGTCTCTTTGATGTTTCTATAGTGAGAGTTGGTGTTCCTTAGGGGATGCTTACTCCTCCCGGGCACCTGGTCCCACACCAGTCTCTTTGATGTTTCTATAGTGAGAGTTGGTGTTCCTTAGGGGATGCTTACTCCTCCCGGGCACCTGGTCCCACACCAGTCTCTTTGATGTTTCTATAGTGAGAGGTGGTGTTCCTTAGGGGATGCTTACTCCTCCCGGGCACCTGGTCCCACACCAGTCTCTTTGATGTTTCTATAGTGAGAGTTGGTGTTCCTTAGGGGATGCTTACTCCTCCCGGGCACCTGGTCCCACACCAGTCTCTTTGATGTTTCTATAGTGAGAGTTGGTGTTCCTTAGGGGATGCTTACTCCTCCCGGGCACCTGGTCCCACACCAGTCTCTTTGATGTTTCTATAGTGAGAGTTGGTGTTCCTTAGGGGATGCTTACTCCTCCCGGGCACCTGGTCCCACACCAGTGTCTTTGATGTTTCTATAGTGAGAGTTGGTGTTCCTTAGGGGATGCTTACTCCTCCCGGGCACCTGGTCCCACACCAGTGTCTTTGATGTTTCTATAGTGAGAGTTGGTGTTCCTTAGGGGATGCTTACTCCTCCCGGGCACCTGGTCCCACACCAGTCTCTTTGATGTTTCTATAGTGAGAGTTGGTGTTCCTTAGGGGATGCTTACTCCTCCCGGGCACCTGGTCCCACACCAGTCTCTTTGATGTTTCTATAGTGAGAGTTGGTGTTCCTTAGGGGATGCTTACTCCTCCCGGGCACCTGGTCCCACACCAGTGTCTTTGATGTTTCTATAGTGAGAGTTGGTGTTCCTTAGGGGATGCTTACTCCTCCCGGGCACCTGGTCCCACACCAGTGTCTTTGATGTTTCTATAGTGAGAGTTGGTGTTCCTTAGGGGATGCTTACTCCTCCCGGGCACCTGGTCCCACACCAGTCTCTTTGATGTTTCTATAGTGAGAGTTGGTGTTCCTTAGGGGATGCTTACTCCTCCCGGGCACCTGGTCCCACCTCTTGCTTGCTAGGGGTGAGTCGATGCTCAATTTGGTGCTCTATTGTGAGTGCTGTTTAGATTGCCGTCAGGGTCTTCTTTATCTCATTTGTCTCTTTCGTGTCTCTTTCTGTGCGTGTCTGCTTTGTGTTTCTGCATAAGGTATTTTGGAATTTCGCTGTGGGTGCTGCAAACTAGTGTTGTTGGAGATCCCCTCCTTTGTTTAGTTTTTTTTTTCTTTGACGAAAACCCAATGTAACAATATATTTGAAAGTCTATGTACATTATTTAAATAAACTATTTCGTTATAAATTTTCATCAAATTCTATGCGGTTAACAACCTTACACAATCCTTCCAATGAATTTTGGCACATTTTTCATTTCATTACGTTTTTGAAAATTTTGACATCCTCAGTATAATAAATACATGTTCTGGGCATCGCAACTGAAATTTTATAACAAATACTTAATGTCATGCAGGCACCTTCTGTTCTTCCAATAACTGATTTCGGCGGTTCCCACGTACTTTTATAATTCCGTCTTTTCTACGAACTTTCCTCTATATTTCAGTATAAAGTCATTATAAATATTTTGGCATAGAATTGAAAATAGGGTATGAATCATAGTTACGTAACAAATTGAAAGTAATATGAAAAACAGAAATTAATTAAAACAAAGCTTTAATGGAAAAAAGCTAGTAAGTAATTTTAATAGGAGTTGCGCCGAACTACGTCACGTGACAGAGAGAAGTGGCGCTATTTCTCCACATGTTTTAAAAAGGCTACACATTCCTGGGACGCTGTTCGCTTGTTTAGTTTACCTTGGCGTTGATAAGCCTCTTCAAAAGTTGAGTTTAAAGAAAATGACCCTACGGAAGAACATTAAAAAGCAAATTTTTATACATAGGCCGGGTATAGCGCCCCTTTGTCGGGTGTCAAGGCGAATTTTGGGGTGCACACTAAAAGTGGTAGTCCGAGTCCGAGTCCGAGTCGGGAAAAGCCGAGAGATTGAGATTTTTAACTTCAAATTTCTCGGCAACGGATATGGAAAAATTTTGATGAAATTTTCAGGAAATATCCATTTTATACATACAAATCGATGCATTTTATTTGAATGTAACATAATTGATTATTTTGTAAGTAATTAGCAATAAACCGATATTTAGCACACTAAAAGTGGTAGTCCGAGTCCGAGTTGAAAAATAAAAAAACGCAGATAATTAATGAATGGGCGGATGGATTTTGTTCAAAGTATCAGAATTTGTTAGAAATGGATATTAGAATGCTCGGAACACTTCTTTCCCAAATTCATATGTTTATTTTGTGTTTTTAAGTGTAATAAGTAGAAGCCGAGTCCGAGTCAAAAACGAAAAGCCGAATTGAGATTTTAAATGCAGATTTCTCGGCAACGAATGCATTAAATTTGATGAAAATTTCAGGAAATATGTCTTTTATGAATACAAATCGACATGAATAATTGGAATTTTTAGATAATCAGCCTTAAACCGAGTTTAATTTCATTGAAACCGTTTTAATGAAACTCTAAAGGGGAAAAAAAGAAATGTCAAATCACTTAAAATGGTCCTTAAACAAAGATTTCTAAAGCTTCCACAACTTTGGGATTAATTATTATGAAATCATTCCAAAGATATGGATAGCTATTTCCTCCTATTAAACATGAGTAAGTAAACATCAAAAGCAATGGATGGGGGGGGGGGGTGTTTTTCTTCACCAATGTACAACTTTGGAAATATGATTCATTCCTATTAAACATGAGTACACATGCGTAATTTGAAGCACTTAGTATTGCTTTAAGTATTCCATCAGCAGCCCAGTACAATCACTGAAAGTTTTTAATAAATTGTTGGAGAAGAATGGCTGAAGGGGAGGGAAGGAGGCCATTCAAATATAAATGACATCTATTATAAACATTGTCATTTATATTCATAGGTGAATATCTGTTTATGCTGATTATCTATAAGATGATTTTATAATCATTTAAAAATCAAATAGATACATAGATTTATTTGTATAAGATAAATATTTCCTGAGATTTTCATCAAAATCTATACACTCATTACAGAGAAACTCGAATCTGAAATCTCAGCCCGGACTCGGATTTTCGTTTTGACTCGGACTCGGCTATTGCGTTTTTTTTTTCAAAAACAAAAATATTGTAAACTAGAAAGGTTTCTTGTTGCGGTTGCAACAAGAGTGTCTTCCTCCTATACAATTTTTGGTTTGGAAATATGAAGGACGTCACATTACATGTATTTATATTATATATTTAAGTTTTCAAATAGCAGTAACATTAAATTTTCAAACCGATAATTGTTGGTGAGCAACCATTTGATTTTGGGGGGGGGGGGGGGGGGGGGGGGCAGGAATTCTATTGCCAGCCGGTAAAATTTTTTCAGCAATTTTCTGATCAGGCCATTTTTTTCAGCCATTACCAGAGTCGGAGAAAAATTTTCGCCGGTTCTTCGGGCCGGATTTAAACAAATTGTCAAATGTTGTGAATGTCTGTGTGAGTTAAACTCCCCGCTGTTACAGAGTATGAGTTAATAACCGTTCCTTCAGATGTCTCTTTGCAATTAGCGAATTTCAGACAGATTGTATGATGTTTAAATAGAACCTTTTCTAGATTTTTGTGCCTATGCGTATTAGGTCTCTGGTAGATACAGTTATGTGAACAGTTTGTATTTATATTAATTAATTTTTTGACTTTAAATTGTCTGGCACAAAGGGCCAGCAAAAATTTCCATATCATGCAATGTATCCTTACTTTTGCATGGTCCGGGAAAAAAAATTGCCGGCCCTTTGGGCCGGAATATTTTTTTCAGCATTTTTCAGAGCCGGGATTTTTTTTTTTGCAAATTCTTCCTGCCCCCTTCCCCCATAAAAAAGGCGAGCTCGTAGCTGTAGAACCAATTTACTTGAGAAGAGAAATGGTATTAACAAGTTACGTTCAATATATATATATAAATACCATGAGGTTCTCGCTGTGCAGGTTCAAATTTGGACCCCCCCTTCCCTTTTTTCAAAGTTTATTTTGAATTTCCATCATGGCGACATCGTTCAATATAAACAGAACTGTTTTCGAAAAACGAGGGGAGGGAAGAATGTTGGAGAAATTGTTCATCAATTTGTAAATAAACCAACCGAAAATTATGTTCGAACGTTTGCTAGAATTAGAAATTAAACTTGATGTTCAAAATATAGTTATTGAAGTTTAGAAACAGGTTTGTAGGTTAGAAATCGGAATCAAACTACCACTTTTTGTGTGTAAATTCTGGTTTGTAGCTGATCTCTTCTAAATTAATCAACTGTTTTAAAATCAAATTGTGTATATCGAAAGGTATTTATGAAATGCATATTCATCATTGCCGTGAAATCGGAATTTGAAAATCTCAACACTGCTTTTCTCGAGTCGGACTCGGACTACCAATTTTAGTATGCGCCCGATCTGTTGGCGTGAAGGTGTATCGAAATACCCAACTCAAAATTTCGATGCTCATATCTTTTCAACAGTAAGAGATAGGAAAAATCAGAAAGACTAAATAAGACAGATATATGGATAAAAAATAATAATATTGAAATTTTTAGGAAACTTCTTAAGCTTAATTTTTGTTTACTATTATAAGCAAAAAAGTGTCTTCCTCCTATGAACTTCTGAATTTGGAAATATGAAGGACGGTGAAGGACGTCATCGTAATAAATCGTTACAGTGTGCATCTAGCATTTCATATCTTGCATGACTGTCGACTTTCAAAAAGAATGGAAATTGTAGATAGCAAAATACGAGATATTTAAGCTTACAAATAGCAAAACATGAAATTTTCGGTCCTTTTGAGTAATTCGACGCTCCCGTCAAATATTTGAATCTACTAAAAAACATGATAAAAAAATAACAGAGACCAAAAATAAAAAAGACCAATCTAGCTTTTACTCCAAACGTAACGTTGGAGAACTTTCATTGTCCTAGCTTACAGGGTTCTTGAGAAATCGCTGATCCAATTTTCCACGGTTACGAAAACAATAGGTCTTCCGACGGAAGTCGGAAGACCTAATAATCTAGGGAAAGGATGTGTCTGATCATTCGTATTTGAATTTCCAAAAAATTCTGAAAATTTGGGGAAAAAGTCATCCATCCATCAAGTCCATGCATGGATAATAGTATCTAAGATTTTTTATTTCTCAATTTGGACTGGGACTACCACTCGGTTTATAGATAAATACTTCCAAGATTAGCAAATATTTCAAAATCAAATGAAATGCATCGATTTGCATGTATACAATGGATATTTCCTGAAATTTTCATAAAAATCTATCGACCCGTTGCCGAGAAATCTGAATTTAAAATCTCAACTCGGCTTTTTGTCTTTGACTCGGACTCGGCTTTTACTTATTTCAGTTCTAAAACAAAATATTGTCCATAGACCTGGAAAAATGAGGTTCGTTAGCATTCAAATATCCATTTCTAACAAATTCTGAAAGTTTGAACAAAATCCATCGGTCCATTCATGAATTATCTACGTTTTTTGATTTCTCAACTCGGACTCGGACTACAACTTTTAGTGTGGTAAAAATCGTTATATGGCTAATTTCTTTAAAGATATACAAATGTTTCAAAATCTAATAACATACATCGATTTGTATGTAAAAAAAGGATATTTCCTGAAAATTTTATCAAAATCTATTGATCTGTTGACGAGAAATTTGAAATTAAAAATCTCAACTCGGCTATTCCCGACTCGGACTCGGACTCGGACTACCATTTTCAGTGTGCACCGAATTTTGGCGATTTTTATTATTTGTATATATAAATAAAATAAGACTTCATAATGAACAGACATTTTGTAATACATCTCGGCCCCTCTTATTTATACTTCTTCCGAGTCAAAACGGAGAAGAAGATGAATATTTAAAACTTCGGTCATCACGGCCCCTCGTATTCGGACATCTCGGCCCCTTTCTCGGAACGGAGAAGATGTAAATATTTATTTCTTTTCAAAACGGAGAAGATAAAAAAAGTTGGACTTTGAATATTCAGATAACTTATATGGATTTTTAAAAGTGTTAAGACATCTCAGCCTTTTTTTATTTTTTTTCTCACTAGGAAAAAATAAAAGAAGGATGTCATGTCAAGGGAAAACAAAGAAAAGATGAAAACACATTAAACACAGTAGGATGAAATGGGAAAACCAAAGTGTCTCCGGAAAGAAGCGGATAGACGCCGAAAATGTAGGAAGGAATGTCTGGAGGCCGAAGTGGTAAAAGGTCAAACAGACTTAAATTGTACCGAAATGTCCACGTATCGAAACATCTTTTCACTGTACGTTTTTCTGGACAAGTGGAGAAGTACAGTCTAAAAAGGCAGCGTGTTTCGTAAGACTAAGAGTTTCTATCTTTTTTAGCACAAGCTTTTATAAGATATACTAAAATGTACTGGTTTGGTACATATCGTTACTATTAATGACATACACTGATTTTCCTCTGCAAGTTCCCCCCCCCCCCTCTGCCCCAGCGCCGGCCAACCAGTGTGGATCATGAAAAAATATTTACAAAAAATTATGTCAAATCTTGAATTTTACAAGAATTTTGTGATGAGAAATTGCTCCAAACGTGAAAACAAAATGGAATTTGTTATGCACTCACACAGTCACATTTGCGACTAAATTTGACTCTGGTCCGGACTACTTTGAAATTCCTCAAAGTGCTCGCTCAATTGAGCGACTGACCGATCATATTGTTTTGTTATTTAAATTCACTTTGTTTCTCAGAATTCTCCGCAAGCTATAATTTTCCAACGATGTCAAAGTAAACGTCAGTATCATCTGATTGTATGATATCAGACCCGCTCGTAACCATAATACTAGACAGCTTGTTGTTGTTGTAATGCATTATACTTGTGCCCACTGCCAAGGTCGTTGGTCTATTTGTTCACTTGATTCTTCTAGATATTATTTTTTCTTTTTATTTTGATGTTTTATTTGCCTTTTCAGTCATTGGTTTTTTTTTTGGAAAAAAAACTGCGGACAAGACATTAAATAACTTGTACATGTACATGTGTTTGCACTTCTTAAAGGACTAGGTGTGCTAAACCCTTATATCGGCCCTATAATTTCGACGAAAAATGCTTTTGATAAACAAATTATCAATTATCACTTTTTGCAATGTTCAATGGTTGAGAAAATACCGTGTCATCTTTTTGAGCCCTCGTAACATCACGCGCGTGATGTATGACGTCATGTTCCGACGTCATTTGCCCCGAATGACGCAAAACAAAGGAAAATCATCGTATTTTACATACAAATCTTCAAAATTCATCTTTGATCCAGGCCTCGCCCACAATATTTTTTATGCAAATTTCAAGGCCGATCAGAAATCCGTCATTTGATACAAAAATTATCATGGGCAAGCAGGGATTTTTTTAGGGGCTCTCCAGGGCCGAAATTCAGCCCCATTCCCAATGCTGAAAAACAGGCATTTTTCCCAATTTCTGAGCTTAAAATTCCCAATTTGAAAAACATTAAATTTCATTAAAAGAAAAGTATAAAAACCCTTTTAAATACTGAAAATACATTTATAATTATCTGTTTTACAATATACACTATCTGAAATATAATATTCTTGGTACTCTGTACAAGTGTCTATATGCGTTCATTCGTCTTCATTAGATGCAAATTTTTGCTTGTTTTCTAAATTTATTTGTATAATTTTTTCCCCAATTTCTACCAAATGTCGCTATTTTTCCCAGCTTTGAAGGCCCAGGCCCCTTGAATCAAAGGGTAAAAAAAATCCTGGCAAGGCCTGGATCGATACTAAATTTCACAAGTTCTATCGAAATTTCACTCCTTTATTGATATTTTCAATTATTTCAACGTTTTGAGACGTTTCAACGACATATTATTCAGTATAGGACTGTGAAATAAAAATAAGCTTTCCTGATATGGATTCACCATACATTTGACATTTTGAAAACTAGAATATTATGGATTTATGAACAACTTTGGAAATAGGGCCATTATGGCAGGTTACCGCACCTGCTTCTTTGTTTTCTAACCAACATGACCACAGACTGCAATTCAATCAATTATGTAAAGGTTTCCTATAACTTTATATCATCCTCTGACCTTTTTCTTGAACGTCCAACTTTTTGAAATACAAGGTAGATTATATAAAATCGTTCAAGCACTTGGTAGCCTACATAACGTTCTATTCAGCCTTCTATATGTCATATGTGTACGAAGGTATGACCCTATAACCAGGGCTCGCGCTGGGCTTCGCAAATGTCGCATTTTGCGACAAAACTTTGAAATTTGCGACAGAAAATCGTGATTTGCAACAAAGGGAATTTTCTAAAAATGAGTTTTCAAGTACCGACAAACACGCGAATTCGGTATTGATAGTTCGATTCTGAGTAATCCAAAGTGCAGTTGAAGCGTTCAGGTGTAACAAAGGTAAGCGGGTGACCGTAAAAGGTGTGAAATACACTGGTAATTAGGTAGCCCCAGCAGCACGAGAGCCACTGCTAATTAGATAATTGGATTATGAAGATAAGCTGTCCAACGTTAGTATTCCTATTGAAAATGTATTTTAACTTTGTTACGGCGGACGGCAAACTTTGTATCTTTCGATGTCACTGAAAAGTTTAGATCATCACGAGTATGTCATAATTATTTTATTTTTCAATTCTTTGTTTCTCCCCCAAAAGAAGCACCACTCTATTATATGATTAATTATTTAGATTTTAAAATTGGGAAACGTAACTTAGAAATGTCCGATTCCGTATCGGAAAACAAAATAGCAAAATTGACGCCGTTCGTTTTTAAAACGTCTGCAAGTTCTGACGATAAAACTATCAAAAATAAGCCTTCAATAGCATCTAAATCGAGGTTTTGAGATCTTTGTATTCAGGATAAAAGTATACGAGTTTGACGTCGTGGACCCACAATAGCACCCCCTCTACTTTCTTTTAATTTTGCGTCATAGGCGTCAATCTCCTGTGAAACAAAGAGTCGGCGACGAAGAATTGAACAAGAAAAAATTACTTATTTTATTTCTAGGCCATTGTGATTACGAAAACAACCCACAAATAGCTTATGTATCTATATGAGAAATATTCATCTAGATAAGTTACATGTACGTTGAGACCTTTTATTTTTTTTGGGGGGGGGGGGGGGGTTCCGCTACATCGACCTTAATTAATCAGGTCAACATTTTTTTCACAACAAGAAAAGATTACATAAGGGGACCATTTTCAAGCTACATTGAATAAATGATCAAGAGCATATCTAGAGAGTGTTAGGAGCCACCTTGGAAATGCCCTAAAATGCCCGTTTTTATGTCTAATGTTTTTCACAATCATATACATGCACTTTGACCCCCTCCCCATCCCAGGAAAAATTCAAGGTCTGTCCATCTTTCTTTGGCTACAATAGCCAATTCCAGACTGTCCTTGCTATCAAGGAGTTCAAGTCATGGGGAGGGCGGGGAGTCAGAACTATAGCTTAATTGGTCTAAAAGCAAAGCGCTACAGTTCTTTCAGCCCACACAATGTTTGCAGCTCCCTAAACTCCAATAGATTTTTTAATTACATGGGAGGGCTTCTATGAAGAATTCTGTGACTTTTTGAGTTGGTCTAGTTGAACTCATCACTTACTCAGTACTGCCAATGAATTCAAACTTACTGAATATTTTGCATTTACTATGTTATCATAGAAGTAGTGTTGATATTAGTCTCTGACTTTGTTGAATCTAATACAATATGACTTTGTATGTTCTTGAAAATAAAACACATAAATCAACACATACACTATCTCTATTGAGAAAATTCAAAGTTTATTCAGCAACTTTGTCATTGCGCAATTTTGTGCTACAGCACAATTTTGTGTCATCGCGCAAACTTGCGACACAAAATTTTGAGCCAGTGTGAGCCCTGCTATAACATTTGGTTAACTCCAGTACAATTTTGATAATCCTAAAAAATTTTGCACACAATAAGTTTGGCGGGGACATAATGGGCTCCTGAAATTATTTAAGCTGAGCTCCTAAAATTTCTATTGTCAGGGGCCCAGTTAGCGACCAAGGTTTTCAAGTTAAACAAACTCCCTGCAAAAACTAAATATAGTGTAAGATAACACAGTGACTATAGAATGTTCTCAGTGAATATAGATCACTTCATAACAAGTCATTATTACAAATTTGATCTCCTACTCCTTGTTTTAAATTCCCAATTCTGAGCAAAATGTTGTGTAAACCCCTATTTTAGTGCTATGGGCCATGTTACCAAAAGGGAGAAAAAAGCCCTGACACATTGTCTTATTTACACAATTAAAAACATAACAGGCTTTTGTCCTGTTGCTAAATTCAATTCTTTATTGGCAAGAACCATATTCATGGCGTTAGCCACGTACATACATTAATTACAGACAAGAACAATACAAAATAAATAATAATTATTCATAATTGGTCATAATGTGTATTTAGCAATAAAGCCATCTCTAATATAATATCTTAATTACCACTGGTATTGTAAGGGCTATGAAGCATATATAGTATGTAATCTACTGGAAAACATTAAATACAGGATAGCAACTTTTTTCAAGATCAATATTATAATTAAAAGCATACATGTAAATTCATTAGTAAAATTGCAGTTACAAAATACATGTGGTACGGTAGTTTAATATTTACTTGGAGATATGAAAATATAAATTACTGACAGTGCCTAGGAAGGCGAAGGAAGTGGTGGGGACTATGGCCCCACTAGTTAGGAAAATGTGGGGCCATTTTTTAATTTGAAGGGCCATCGAGGTTTCAGTTGGGGCCATAACCTTATATTTGCCTTCCTTTGTCACAAACTAAAACAAAGTGATACCAACAGTTTTTAGCTACTTAATTCACATTCTAAGGTATAGATAATGATGATATTAAGTTAATTTTCTTTACCAGTAAGGCATTAGACCTTGTTGACAGACATCTACATGTAATCTGTTTTTGACGACCCTGTATGCATACCATCTACACCCCCTGTTTTAGTTTGATCAGAAATTTCGATTTCTGGTGCCGCCGTCGCTCCCTCTATATTCGCTTCGCAAACCTCGTTGCGACCCTCACTAGATCCTTTAATACCACAGGACAGCAAAGTACGCTGTCCTTGTGGCAACGTTAACTTCAGCCGCTTCGGTTTCACCGGCGGCATGTTTGTTGTGTCGTGTATGTACACACGTGTACCGCAGCCCAATTGATTTAATACGATCTGTCTGATTCGCTGAATGCGTTCACCTTTTGACCAATCAGATAATCGATAACAAACAAAGTGAAAGAAACAGTCGGAATTCCTCGTGTCTTTCGTAACCACAGTCATGATAAACTCCGGGGAGTTCCAATCGCTAATCGGAATGCGGGGGACGTCTCAAAACTCTACTTGTGTTGGAACATATTGGATTTTATTGATTTTGCGTTTGCGCCACAGGGCGCAGCGTATACCGTAAGTGTTGCGCCATTTTACGCGGATATGCGCGTATGGCGCAGGGCGCGGGTCCTTCCTAGGCCCTGTACTGAGTACCTACACCTAGTGACCTACACATGTGTGTAACAGAATCTTGTAAACATTGATATAAATATAAAAACAAACAACTTTTTTCTCTACAATGAACACGTGACCCAAGTCATGTGACCATTACTGACCAATTATATTGGAGAAGTTTTGCACAAAATATAAGAGCGTGTGTTGTACCAATTATATTGAAAGATGTCAAAGTCATAGGACTCTGGGTGATTGAAAAGGTCAAACGTCAAGGTCATGGGACTCTGGGTGATTGAAAAGGTCAAACGTCAAGGTCATAGGAGTCTGGGTGATTGAAAAGGTCAAACGTCAAGGTCATAGGACTCTGGGTGATTGAAAATGGTTTCTTGATCATATTGGAGCATGTGTAGCACCTATTATAAAGAAACTTGTCAGAAATGTTTTTCATGAGTCAAGGATGACCCTTATTGATATTTTGATCAAAAGCTCAAACGTCAAGGTCATAGGACTTTGATGATTGAAAATTGTTTCTTGATCATATCAGAGTTTGTATTGCACCTATCATTGATCATCATTGCCACAAGTTAAATTTGGATTGGACGAATTACAGACCTACACAATTCATTGAGTACTTACATTCCAGGTTTGCAACTTGGCGCTTTGCGTCTTTGATGCATTTTGAGCTTATTTACATCTTGGATTCAAACACAGTCACCTGTGCATAATATCCTAGTCTCCATGTGTAACACATAATAGTAGTTAGTACCCGAGTGGTAGAAGCCTACCAAAATGGCGGAATTGCCAAGCTTGGTAAAATATAAATTCCTATAGTAATGCAATAAGTCACAATACATCTTTGGCATAGTGCTATTTATATATATGGCAAATATCACATTTTTAGCTGCGGTACCCCGCATTAGTACATTGTACAAATTTTGCAAGGCTAGACTAGAAGCCGTCCAACAAACATTACAAACTGTTAACATTATTTTTGTATATTTTTCAGGTTCTTCTCCAGAGGACAGAACAATTGAAGAAAGGAGTAGATAATTATGCTGATTGCCAGAAATGATAAATCATTCCCTCCTGCTTGACAGCTGCATATTATCAATACCCCTTGATCCAGAGAAAGTGGTCTGTGAGATCTCTGATTGTAAAGATTGTGATTTTCTGCCCCTTCAGATGTTTTGGTTACTCATTGGATTCCTCTCTAATTTCTAAAACCCACAAATCAATCCTTGAAGTTTTATGCAAATACTATTAATGAGAAGGACAATTTTGTCAATTTTCACTCAAGTGACTATCCATTTATCAGATTTGAATTATTCTTTATACTGTTGAAATATATATAACTCCAGATTTCTAGCTTTAATAAGTAACCTTTCATGCCTGAGAAATTACACATTATAGAATGATTTCTGAATTCTAGAGGTAATCTATCATGTAATGACAAACTTGTGAATGTTATTCTTAGAATTATAGTAAACAAAGCAAGTCGCTTGAGAATTTTAAAACCGTTTTTCAGATCATGGAGAATATGTCATTCAAGGCAAAGCGGTCAAAATGAATAAAGCAAAGAAAATTTCAGAACGGAACTACTGGGCCCCAATTTTCAGCTGCTGTAAAGTCACCTGTTTGAGGTACATAGTAAACGTGTTAAATTCTTCTTTTGTCTCTGAATGCCTTTAGGTATGCGTTCAGCACCCGATACATTCTCATTGAGAAGTACCAGAAGAAATAAAGACATAATCAATAAAACTGATGGATGGTCCCCGAACATATTAATTTTGATTTTCTGAGTGTTTTTGACTTCAGAAATGATCATAATAACCTCAACCTTTAACCCTAATACAGTATGACCTTAATCCACCCCTCTTTTTGTGTCGCCTGTGAAGCATAGCGACACTTGGGGATCACTTTGTCCATTGTCCGTCTGTCTGTCCGTCCGTCCGTCCCTCAGTCAGTCCGTCTGTCTGTCTGTCACACTTTGGGTGTCACAGCCCATAACTTTTGATTGGTAAGTGATAGGGCTTTGATATTTCACATGTGTATTCCTTGTGACTAGACCTTCCTACACATACCATAATTTTTGACCTAGTGACCTTGACCTACATATTTGACCTACTTTTCAAAAAAATTACAAATGCATATATCTTTTGATTGGTAAGTGTTAGAACTTTAATATTTCACATGTGCAATCCTTGTGGCAAGACCTTTCAACACATACCATAATTTTTTACCTTGTGACCTTGACCTCGATATTTGACCTACTTTTGAAAAAAAGATAAGATTCACTATATAATTTGATTGGTAAGAGATAGGGCTTTGATATTTCACATGTGTATTCCTTGTGACAAGACCTTCCTACACATACCATAATTTTTGACCTTGTGACCTTTTCCCATTTCGCCCTATTTATTTAATCTGTGCGCAGAAATTCTAGGAATAATGATTAGAAAAAATAAATCGATAAAAGGCATAACAGTTAGTGGAAAGGAATTCAAACTACTTCAGTATGCAGATGATACTTGTATTTTTCTAGATGGTAGCGAAAAAAGTTTAACTAGTGCCCTTAATCTTCTATTTCAGTTTTCAAAATTTTCAGGCCTTAAACCTAATATCGATAAAACACAAGTAATATGGATAGGTGATAAAATAGGAAGTCAAGAAAAACTCTGTTCAAATTACAATCTTGTATGGAACAATGGACCTTTCACTGCTTTAGGAATAACATTCAATGCTGATTTAAGCAACATGGATGAATTGAATTATAAAGAAAAAATAGACAGATTAAAAAAGATATTACACAGTGGTCATTGCGTAACTTGACGGTACTTGGTAAAATAACTGTTGTAAAAACAATTTTATTGCCGAAATTGACACATCTTTTATTTTCCCTACCCTCTCCTAAACCTGATATTTTCAAAGAATTAAATAGTATATTTTTTGCTTATATATGGGGAAATAAAAGAGATAAAGTTAGCAGAAAACAAATAATACAAGATTATACTATGGGTGGGTGTAGAATGATTGATATTTTCACTTTTGCTAAATCTGTCAAAATTAGTTGGTTTAGACGGATGGTAACATCGAACACGGACAATAGTTTTCTAATGTTTGTTTCAAGTAATTGTGATATAGATAAGATTTCAAAGTCAGGAGATAGATATCCACTTATTTGTGCAAAGAATACAAACAACCTTTTTTGGAAAGAAACTCTGTTAGCTCTTCACGATTTTATCACAATTTCTATGAGAAATGAAGAATCTCTAGGTAATATACCACTCTTATATAATTCAAACATCTGCGTTGAAAAGAAGCCTTTACACTTCAAAAGTTTCTTTGAAAATGGCATCTTATTTATGAGCGACTTATTCGACCAATCAGGTAGTTTTTTATCATTTGCAGAATTTACATCTCTATATGATACAAATTTATGTTTCATTACGTATCACGGTATCATACAAGCTGTTCGTAAAGGCTATCCCTCAATCAGTAATAATGACAACATTAAATTATCTCCAAATATAACAAAACCAATATATCTGTTGATTAAAGATAAGAAAGGCTCAAAATCTATATATGACACTTTCATTTCTGAAAACTCTTTTGAACGAAAATACATGGAAAAATGGGAATCAGAGTTAGATCTGGAAAATTTCAATTGGCAAAAATGTAATGAAAATATTTTTTTTACCACTAAAGATACATATCTACAATGGTTACAATACAGAATTGTACACAGAATACTTGGTACCAACAAGAGTTTATGTATAATGAATATGAGAAACAACTCACTATGCACTTTTTGTAAACAATGCGAAGAATCCATTAAACATTTGTTTTATGATTGTAATAAAGTGATACCAGTTCTTGCTCATTTGGAAAATTGGCTAAATAGTATTCAAAACACCTATACTGTAAGGTTATCAGAAAAAGATGTGATTTTGGGGAATTCAGACAAAAATAAGCATGCAGTAAATACAATTTTACTTCTTTACAAAAAATACATATATCAAAGAAAACTGAATGAAGATATACCTATTTTTGACCAACTCAAGAAACAGATAGAATATTACATCCAAATTGAAAAATATATAAGCTTTAAAAATAATAATATTTCGTCGTTTTTAAAAAAATGGGAATGCTTCGATAATATTATCGATGCTGCAGATAATTAAGTTTGCAACTTCATCCCTCTCTCTCTCTCTCTCTCTCTCTCTCTCTCTCTCTCTCCTCTATTTTTCCTTCTTAGATTTTAGAAAAAAGTCTTCATTTCTCTACCTTTTAATATTATTGGAGGATGGAGGCCATAAAAAAAAAAAAAAAAAGATAAAAATATATATACGTGTTCAGATGCTTCTATTACTTAAAACCACTTACAGCACGACACCATTAACAAAACTAATTCTAATGAAGTTTATTAATACTTTACATTTTCTTGAAATTCATTTAAAATATAGGGTCACATGTCTATGAGGCAAACCGATGATAATCTCATCAGCCCGGTTTTATGATTCTTTTTCCGAAGAGCTCGGTGAGGAACTCTCATCAGCTCTGTTCTTTCCGTTATTATCTTATATTTCTTCATCTCTTTTTTCTATTCCTTTTTCTACACGGGCAATATGTATATTATAAAGTTCATCGCCTTTTCAAGAAATGTGACAATGTGTAAAGTATATATTGTTTATAATATAGAAGTAATATCCAATAAAGAATGGTGCTATGATGATGACAAATGGCTGTACTGAACTGTCCGTATCTTCCGCATATTGCATTGATCACCTATTCACATTTACTATTTACTAATAATTAGTACTTCTTTCCTCTTAGTTTTATTTTCTTGTTTTAAATTGTAAGAAATAAAATATACCAGTGATTAAGATTACATGCATCATTGTACCATTGTATAAGAATACAGGTTGTAAAAATAGCTTTTTCTGTTATACATCAGATAACACTCATATTAACACTAATAATCTTAATAATCTAACAGGAAGGAATCGGACAAATGATAAAAAAGCCAAACATCTGAGCACAAAAAAAAAAAAAAAAAAAAAAAAAAAAAAAAAAAAAAAAAATAATTTTTGACCTATTGACCTTGACCTTTATACTTGACCTACTTTTCAAAAAAATTAAGAATGGATATATCTTTTGATTGGTAAGTGAAAGGGCTTTGGTATTTCATATGTGTATTCCTTGTGACAAGACCTTTCTACACAGACTATGATAATATTTAACCTTTTGACCTTGATCTAGATATTTGATCTACTTTTCAAGGAAAGTAATATTGGCTATATCTTTTGATTGGTAGGTTATAGGGCTTTGATATTTCACATGTATTTCCCTTGTAACAATGCCATTCTACACATACTATAATTTTTTACCTTTTGACCTTGACTTAGCTATTTAACCTTCTTTTCTAAGGTTGTATATATCTTTTAATTGGTAGGTGATAGGTCTTTAATATTTCTTATGATGAGACCTTTTTATTACCAGTTTTTACGTAGAGACCTTGACCTAGATGATTGACACTCTGTTCTGAAAATTTGAGAATGACCATAACTTTTAATTTGTAATTAAGAGGTCTGATATTTCAAATGAATTTCATTTGACAAGACTTTTCTACTGATACCAATAATTTGATCCACTTTCTAGAATAACAATCAAACCGCTTCGCAGGCGACACAAGCATTCCTTGGATTGCTATTTTTTGATACTCTATTTCTCATCAAGGCAATAAAAATCTTTTAAAAACCTGTTACATATACAGCTGACACTTGTAATCTCAAACTTGGTTATCTCTAAATTCCATTTATCTGGAAGTTGAGGGGCAGTCCCAAACCACGGAACACTCTAAATTTATTATGATATGCTCTTTATTATTATCACGTTAAAAAATCCTCAATACTAAGCAAAGTACATTAGTTTAGTGTCATTGTTAATACCCGAGTCGTTAAGTTATCGATTGTGTATTTAATTTAAATGTTCTTCAACATCAACTCGGGTAACGGTGCAGGTGTTTAGTACTTACGTTCAGAAAGTTATGAATATAAAACATGAACAATGGAGTAAAAGACTTAAAGAGTAGCTGCAGTGAAGAAAATATAACACTCACTAATAATCATCTCTATGCATAATAAAAGATCCCAAAAACCCAATCTTTCTAATTTGTATTGTTCTGGAGTAATTTGCAATCATACTATTTCTTCACCTGTCAAAGACATCATCGTGTAAGGTTGAGAGATTTGACTTCATTAGAGTGGCAGGCTTCATACGAATCCAACATAATGTAAAGTCATAGACTGATAGAGGAAAGGATAAACTTCCGAAAAATGAAATGTTTGCAGAAATTTGTAGTGTCATAAATTTATTTATTTTCAATTGGGCAATATTTTCCCTTTTTTTTCAATGCTATAAATAATAGTAATAATAGGCTGTCTATTCGCTGCTGGCCGTCTGACTATAAAATTGATTCAACTTTTTCCTGTTTATTCCCTGTTTATTCATAATGAACGATGAAAAGTTCAGTTTATTTAAATTTTTTGATTATGATTGAAATGAAGATGTACATTTGATGCCGACTTAATCAATACAGTTGGCGGTTCAATATTGTCAGTGGTCAACCGTATTCAAATTTTTTAAAACTAATATATACTTCAGACCTCAAAATTAAAACTTGTATTGCCACAAGCTTAAATCCAAAATCTACAAGCTGAATTCATGATTAAGAAAAAATGAAGGAAAGTAATAAATATCTATTAAGAACATGGTAATTGTTACGATGATCAGGCATTGAAATCTACTACAGACTTGCATGGATGAAATTCGACAAAAATTGTTTTTGACATTGTACTTACCGTACTTACAGGAATCACCCCAGGTCATACCTTTGCGATATTTTCGCATTTCTATTTTAAGGTGGCTCAATAATCCAAGAATTCTTTGTCAGAGCAAAAAAAAAAAGTTATTCTGTTTATTTGACATTCATATCTGATGATTTATATTTGTAATTAAGATTGCATATCATCGTTCATTTGATTGACTAGTGGTCCTCTGAATATACATGTGTAAATCAATTCCGAGAGCTGTCGCAAAACAATGAATTTTGATAGATAAATACATGATATAGGGATAATAATTCCTCATTGAAACCATTCTTGTGATTTTTTCACCCTGATATAATCAGATATGTCTATTTCTTTATAGATAATGCTTTCAAAGAGTGAAATAGCTAAAACTATTCCAAAAAACGTACATTTTTTGCACCCCCACCCAAAGTGAAAATCTAAAAAAAAGTACCCAGTACTTACATGTATTTGTCATCAAAGTGATAAGAAGTCTTTGTCAGAAGTTATTTTCTTTTACATATTTCTCAACTCCAAACTCTATTCTTCAAAAAGAAAAATAAAAAAGTACATGCTTTCGTTCATCCTGATTAAAAATACTTGGTTGTCATAGTAACGATTTAAAAAAAAGGGTGGGGGGTAGGGTTCTTGATAATGTTTAAGGAAGGGGGCCATTCTGAAATAAGTAACACAGAAAATGAATTTTCTAGATATATTTATATTTAAAAAGGCGTTAGCAATGTAAAATAAGCGTTTTTGGCCGGATTGCAAAGCAATTGCGGCCTATAGATTGACGATGTCCGTTTGTCTGTCCGCCCGTCGGTCTGCTGTCAACATTTTGGTTAAGTTTCTGGTTGAGGCAAAATCTAAGGAACTATATGCAGTAGAAACTTTATATAATACATGAAGCTTGCCCATGACAAGACCTTTCAATTTATGACATAATACTTGACCTAGTGACCTTGACCTTGGAGTTTGACCTAGTTAAAGATTTTGGTTAAAGTTTCTGGTTGAGACAAAATCTAAGTAACTATATGGAGTAGAAACTTTATATTATACATGAAACTCGCCCATCACAAGACCTTTTAATTTATGCCGTAACATTTGACCTAGTGACCTTGACCTTGGACTTTGACCTACTTAAAGATTTTGGTCAAAGTTCCTGGTTTAAGCAAAATCTATGGAACTGTATGCAGTAGAAACTTTATATTATACAAGAAGCTTGCCCATGACAAGACCTCTCAATTTATGCGGTAATATTTGACCTAGTGACCTTGACCTTAGACTTTGACCTAGTTAAGGATTTTGGTTAAAGTTCCTGGTTTAAGCAAAATCTATGGAACTGTGTGCAGTAGAAACTTTATTTTATACATGTAGGTTGCCCTTGACAAAACCTTTCAATTTATGCTGTATTATTTGACCTTGACCAAGTTAGTGACAAAAACTTACTTTGTAATCCGGCCATACCGTCTTTAGCGGTGTTTTATTTTTCAAAGTACAGCGATGGTGGTTATAAATCGCTGGGTGTCGGAGATACGGAAATATGGATAAAAAAGCAGGGTAGAACATAAGGATTTTGAAACCAGTTGTCTGGGGGGCAACCTGAATATGAAATTAAGTTGTCCCCCAGAAAATTTACTTGCCCGTCAGTTTTTCTTCTAATTTTTATTTATTTTTATATGGCAACCTCTATAACTACAGTATCTGTATGTACGATGTTATCCAGGTCTCTTTCAAGATGTATTCAAAGTACAGGGTATTCAATAGTGTTTCAGAACTCTGATTGGAATCAAAATCACTATCAATAATCGAATTGAATTCAAAGACCACTGTCGATAATACAATTGATTATTTCAAGTTGAAAAACATCGTCGGAACCCACGGTCGGTCACGCTAAACTCACCTCTCCGTGAGAGGTGAGTTTTGCTATAATTTCTTTTAATAATATGTAGATGTGTTACAGCTTGGTCCTACATGTATAACAAGTAGGTCTACCCCCACCTCCCACTGTCTGAATGTGAAACTGATAAGTAATGTTGGGAAGGGGGCTGTCTCAACATCGTTGACCTACTCTAGTTCCACATATGGTTATCCTGTATCATTGTTTCCAGCTGGATGGATTGCACCTATTCAATTGAAAATAAGGGACGATTACATTTACATGTAGGCAAATGCAATGATAGCGTCATAGGAACGTACAATTTACAAAATACATCATTTTTTGACTGCGTCTTTTTTTGGAGGGTGGGAGGTTCGGTACTTTTTAGCTCGCCGGGACGAATGTCCGGAGAGCTATTGTCATACCCCCGGTGTCGGCGTTGGCGTTGGCGTTGGCGTCTGCGTCTGCGTGCGCGTGCACAAAAACCTTAACCTTGCTTATAACTTTTAAACCAATACAGATTGGGCTTTCATATTTCACATGTGCATTCCTTGTGACAAGACCTTTCCATTGATACCAAAATTTTTGACCTTGTGACCTTGACCTTGGAGATTGACCTACTTTTGAAAAACTTTAACCTTGGCCATATTTTTTGAATGGTAAGTGATAGGGCTTTGATATTTCACATGTGTATTCCTTGTGACAAGACCTTTCCATGGATACCAAAATTTTTGACCTTGTGACCTTGACCTTGGAGATTGACCTACTTTTGAAAAACTTTAACCTTGGCCATATTTTTTGAATGGTAAGTGATCGGGCTTTGATATTCCACATGTGTATTCCTTGTGACAAGACCTTTCCATGGATACCAAAATTTTTGACCTAGTGACCTTGACCTTGGAGATTGACCTACTTTTGAAAAACTTTAACCTTGGCTATATTTTTTGAATGGTAAGTGATAGGGCTTTGATATTTCACATGTGTATTCCTTGTGACAAGACCTTTCCATGGATACCAAAATTTATGACCTTGTGACCTTGACCTTGGAGATTGACCTACTTTTGAAAAACTTTAACCTTGGCCATATTTTTTGAATGGTAAGTGATAGGGCTTTGATATTTCACATGTGTATTCCTTGTGACAAGACCTTTCCATGGATACCAAAATTTTTGACCTTGTGACCTTGACCTTGGAGATGATTGACCTACTTTTGAAAAACTTTAACCTTGGCCATATTTTTTGATTGGTAAGTGATAGGGCTTTGATATTTCACATGTGCATTCCTTGTGATAAGACCTTTCATGCCGTACCATAAATTTTGACCTAGTGACCTTGACCTTGAAATTTTACCTACTTTTCAAAAACTTTAACTTGGGCCATATTTTTTGAATGGTAAGTGATAGGGCTTTGATATTTCACATGTGCATTCCTTGTGATAAGACCTTTCATGCCGTACCATAAATTTTGACCTAGTGACCTTGACCTTGAAATTTTACCTACTTTTTGTTGTTGTTGCAATTTACATATGGTTGCCACCGGCGAGCTATGTTGTCATTCTGACAAGTCTGGTTTCTGGTAGAGGGAATGAAGTTGAAAACAAATCCTGAAAATGTTAGTTTTTTACCTGGATGAAAAAAAAACATTCATTATAAAAATCAGTAAGAAACCGAGTAGGTCAACGCAAGTCGCACGGTTTTACGGGTGGCTGCGGGCAACATATATATCATACGCAGAACATACATAGCAATCTGCATACACTTGTTACCAAATCCGAGCGGAGGCCAAACGGACCACTTACTGATAACGCACTGACCAAGTACGTACAGATCCCCAAAATGTTGCCCCTGATTTTGCAAGAAGACATCGCGTACTCATAAGTTGGGACCATGACTGTCTTGCATATGGTAATAATGTCCGGTCGACAGATAAAGATATAGAAACAGACACGCATTTCAAAGAATTGTACTGTGAATAAAAAAAAACATCGCATTATAAACAATTTCCTCTTTATATAGACATTATTCTGTGAACAATGAATATCAAACAGTTTACCTGAAAAAAGCCTTTATAATAGATTTGCGTATCTACGTAGTGTCCGTTCTGTGAAAAATAGAAACCTTGCTCCATTAATTTTTTCGAGCAGTGTATACAGGTGATCTAATTAAAAAACAAAATGCCATGGATAAAAACTGAAAGATTGACCAGAAAAACAACTTGCCCCGCAGGCTAGCTGAATTCAGAAATTACTTGCCTGACCGATTTTTGATACGGCACGGGCAATTGGACAACCGCTTATGTTCAACCCTGAAAAAGTAAACGGAAGCGTTCAAGGTCAAAGATGGACGTCATTCACCTCCCTTGTTCTCGACAATGCGTACACTTATCTGTAAAATGGATATATCTTTGAACAAAGCATGGTTTAAACTAAAATTCACTCAAAGTTTTTAAATAGGGAAACTTTATTCGATAACATTTCGCTGCAAAGTACGAAAGTTGACAGAATTGAAGAAAAATTCTTTTAACAAAAATTTTTTAGAGAAACTGAACTTAAAATATCTTATCTATGATATTGCTAAAATCTCCAACAAATATCCTGTTTGAGCATTGACTTAGATTTACCTACTTCATTTTGTTCCCAAGCAACAAGCGGTTGAATTTCTGATGATGACGTTATAAAAACAATTCGTTTACAGCGGTAGCCGGGATGTCTCACTTGCGGGATATTTTTGTTTATCACATGATTCACCCGTTATGCAGTTTTATAAAGCCATTTCATAAATATATGATATGATAACACGTTACATATCCCTCTGCTTGTATGCGATTGGTCAAGTTTGGAACCTAATCACATAAACCTTGACAAATGTGACCTTTCAAATATCGGTCAACTGTTAAATTCAGACCCGAAGTCAATATCAATGATTAAAATTGTTGTTGTTGGATTATTTTTTGCATTAGAATACTATTCAAAATTGAAATACTTTTCTCTTAAGCACAGAATATCTATACGATGGGGACACTACTTCTCATTGCGTAGCAGACGACTTCTAGATCTCGGCGTGATTCGCCTCAGTAGTTCTCGGAAAACGTTGATTTCATGTTAGAAATACACATTTTTAGGCAATATCATGTGATAAAAAGAATCTCAAACGAATTTTCATTTCATACGATGTATTATGAAACTCGTTGTGCGTTTTATATAAAACTCACAACTCGTTTCATAATACATCGTATGAAATGAAAATTCGTTTGAGATCCTATATATATATAGATTTAACGATACATTTGACTATATATTTATTACACTCAGATTGTAGATAATAATTTTCTGGTTCCATCGATACCAAACTTGTCGAAATCCGTCAAGATACAAGATAATTAGGGGAGTTTGAAGACCGAAACTGCACTCGGTACTATTCGAACCAGTATTGATGCCGGGAATATGATGACGTCAAACGATTATTGAGCCTCCTTAACAATGTTCCTTTACGCTGGAAGTGGCACATCCGCAATCTTAATGATTATTCCGTCTTTTCAGTTTTTCTGCAATCAGGCGCGTGCCATTTACACAATGTGTAAAAAAGAGAAAATTGGAAATATACGATATTTATTTTTATTCATCTCTAAAAAACTTGCGAAACTTTATCATATTTATAGAAACAGATAAGATGATAATGGTATTAACACAAAGGAAGACTATGTTTGTACAGCCTGGCGACTTTGTGACTGATAAGCATTTATTTATTTGTACCATAAACTATACGTAGCATTACATTGCAGCGAATGCAGAAAACTTATTTGTGACCCCCAAATAATCAAAACCTTACATTGCTCAGTGATTAGAAGGGGGAGGAATGTTGCGCTTCTCACACCCTTTCTAAATCAGCTAATGATACAGATTTTTTTTTTCAAATGTGCAATATTTTCGCAAGGAAGGCTAAATAACAGTTTCTTTTCTGTTTTTAGCTCACCTGAGCCATAGGCTATTGTCATAGTGTTGCGTCCGTCGTCCGTCGTCCGTCGTCGTCGTCGTCGTCGTCGTCGTCGTCCGTCGTCGTTGTAAACTTTTCACATTTTAAACTTCTTCTCCAGAACGGCTGAAGGGATTTTGATGAAACTTGGTAGGTATGAAGTACTCATGGTCCCCTACAAGTGTTGTTGTTTTTCGTCCGGATCTGTCAACAGGTGGCGCCACCACAGCCAAAAGTAGGTCACGGGGGGTACCCTCCTTTGACAAACTTCTTCTTCAGAACCGAAGCATGTATCGACAAACCGAAAGCATCAGGATGATCTAGAGAGATGTCTTAAGAAGTGTTGTTATTTTTGGTTCCACTTCGAAGTCAAATTTTTGACGCATTTTTGACGTCTTTTCGGACTTTGTCAGAAATGCACATTTTTGCACTATTTCTTTAAATAACTCAATAAGTGTATGATTTTACACACTCATTTACTACATATTTATCATATTTAACTTACTTAATGCTTTGATATGTATTTTATGCTTAAAATTTATTTTTTTGATTTTTTATGAATTTTTTTCTTATGTAAAAAGGAAGGGGGGGGGGGGTTGATTTTCATACATTTTCTGCTTCTTTTCTATAGCCACTCTTCAGATTGTCATGACAATTTGAAGGTATGAGGTTCTGATGCATGGTACCCTACAAGTGAAAGAATTTTGTCAAGATATCCACTTTTGGATTTTTAAGGAATATTTTTTAAGATTGTACATTGGTATAATGTATGTTTTCCATGCCAAATGGACCCATGGGGAGTAGCTTCAAACCCCGGCAGGACCCCAACAATTTTTTTTTCCCTTTTTCAGTTTTTTTTCTCTTTTTATTTTTATATTTATCGCTAGAAATGAAACTGTGAAAGAATTTTGTCAAAATATCAACTTTTAGATTTTTAATGATTTTTTAAATAAGACAAGCTATAGCTAGTTTGGCTTTGTGTACTTATTTTCATACTTCGAATTAACTTGGCCACATACGCTATCAAATATACTCTGAATTTATTTTTAAGATGTTGACTTTTTGTGTCGCCTGCGAAGCACAGCGACACTTAGGGATCACTTTGTCCGTTGTTCGTCTGTCCGTCCATCCGTCCCTCCGTCTGTCTGTCACACTTGGGTGTCACACCCCATAACTTTTGATTGGTAAGTGATAGGGCTTTGATATTTCACATGTGTATTCCTTGTGACAAGACCTTTATACACATATCATAATTTTTGACCTTGTGACCTTGACCTAGATATTTGACCTACTTTTCTAAAAATCTAATATTGGCTATATCTCTTGATTGATTAGTGATAGGACTTTGATATTTCACATGTGTATTCCTTGTGATTAGACCTTTCTACACATAAAATGTTTGACCTTGTGACCTTGATCTAGATATTTGACCTACTTTTCTAAAAATCTAATATTGGCTATATCTCTTGATTGGCAAGTGATAGGGCTTTGATATTTCACATGTGTAATCTTTGTGACAAGACCTTTCTACGCAAACCATATTTTTTGACCTCGTGACCTTGACCTAGATATTTGACCTACTTTTCAAAAAATCTAAGATTGGCTATATCTTTTGATTGGTAAGTGATAGGGCTTTGATATTTCACATGTGTATTTCTTGTGACAAGCCCTTTTTTCACATACTATATTTTTTAACCTTATGACCTTGACTTAGATATTTGACCTACTTTTTAAAAAATCTAAGATTGGCTATATCTATTGATTGGCAAGTGATAGGGCTTTGATATTTCTCTTGTGTATTCCTTTTGACAATACCTTTCTACACATACCATAATTTTGACCTCATGACCTTGACCTAGATATTTGACCTACTTTTCAAAAAAATTAAGATTTGCTATATCTTTTGATTGGTAAGTGATAGAGCTTTGATATTTCATATGTGTATTCCTTCTTGTGACAAGGCCTTTCTACACATATCATAACTTTTGACCTCATGACCAAGACCTAGATATTTGACCTACTTTTCAAAAAATCTTAGATTGGCTATTTCTTTTGATTGCTGAGTGATAGGCTTTGATATTTCACATGTGCATTCCATGTGACAAGACCTTTCTTCACATACCATCATTTTTAGCTCACCTCAACGAAGTTGAGTGAGCTTATGCTGTAACCCCACGCGTTCGCGTCCGGTTAAGAAGTTTGGGGTAGCTCAGTATCTGACAAAGTACTAATTCTACAGTAACCAAACTGGCACAAGTGATTCATCTTTGGATGCTGAGGTGAACCCATGCATCGTATGCAGCATCTGACCTACATTTTCCGCTTGAGTGACTTGGTTAAGAAGTTTGGGGTAGCTCAGTATCTGACAAAGTACTGATGCTACAGTAACCAAACTTGCACAAGTGATTCATCTTTGGATGCTGAGGTGAACCCATGCATCGGATGCAGCATCTGACCTACATTTTCCGCTTGAGTGATTTGGATAAGAAGTTTTGGGTAGCTCAGTATCTGACAAAGTACTAATGCTACAGTTACCAGACTTGCACAAGTGATTCATCTTTGGATGCCGAGATGGACCCATGCATCGGATGCAGCATCTGACCTACTTTTTCCATTTGAGTGATTTCGCTTTTAAAAGCCAATATTGAGCAAAGTATAAGTGATACATATACCAAACTTGCATATTGGATGTATCTTTGATCAATCTTTCATAAAATGACCTTGACCTACTTTTTCCGCTTGAGTGATTTTGCTCCATAAAGCCAATATTGAGCAAAGTATAACTGCTAGATGTTCCAAACTTGCATATTAGATGTATCTTTGATCAAACTTTCATAAAATGACCTTGACCTGCTTTTTCTGCTTGAGTGGTTTTGCCTTTAAAAGCCAATATACATGTACTTGATTATTTTCTCTGTCTTATTTCTGTATCTATGGTAAACATAGCCTCCATATATCTTGTGTTACAGATTTGATTGGTTCAATACCTCCTTGCCCCTTTAGTAGGGGTAACTACAGGAAATAAAAAGGTGCACACTAAAAATTTTGACTGACTTGAATTGCCTGGAAGTCTGTAAAATTGGTCTTTTTTGATTGCGAATCTGTAGATTGCATAAAAGACAAGATCAAGTTCGAAGTTAAATTTATCACGACTATTGATTCAATATGCTAAAAATACATTTCTAAGGGCCGCATTTCAGCATATTTACCGAAAATAATTTGTCCAAGTGGCTTCACTGGGTCATGAGGTTTGATACACCGTACACTGCTGTTTGGAAAATAAATTGGCTCAATTTCTGCACAACTCACTTGAATTAATATTGTCCGCTAACAACTTGTCTGTGTTAATTGGATTAACACGATTTTGTATTAAGATGAAATCAGTACTATTCAAAAGCTCTCATTCATAGATTTCTGTATAATTTAATATGAATAAAGGCAAAACCGAAAAGTCTTTGTTTTTTATGCTTCCGGAATCAAAGATACGGGGGCATATAGTTTTTGGCCTGTCCGTCTGTCTGTTTGTCCGAAAAACTTTACATTGGGCATAACTTTTGAATGGAAGGTGATAGAGCTTTCATATTTCACATGTGTATTCCTTGTGACAATACCTTTCCATTGATACCAAAATTTTTGACCTTGTGACCTTGACCTTTGACCTACTTTTCAAAAACTTTAACATTGGGCATAACTTTTGAATGGTTAGTGATAGGGCTTTCATATTGTACATGTGTATTCTTTGTGACAAGATCTTTCCATTGATACCAACATTACTCTGACCCTGACCTCTCACATACTTAGAAAATGGTGTTTATACCAACAAAGATGCCACTGCGGGGCATTCGTGTTTCACAAACACAGGCTTTATTATTTTCTGGCATACTAGCTATTAATAATGAAAGGTTTGGTGTTCAATTTTAAATAAACTTAATTTATGAAATCATTTCATTGTTTTATTCTGTTTCTGTTGCACATTAATGTGGAATTTTACAAAATGATTTTATTTTTGATGTTGCAAACTATACTAGCTGGGCATATGACTTTGGATCGCATAATCCATCTTTTCAAATCAGTAAAAAAGTTGTTGTTTTGAAATGTGACTATTTTCTCTTGTTTGTACTTTTAAAGGTTGTCTGAAAAAAAAACTTGTCTGCATCCGGCAAAAATCTTGTTAGAAAGGTTGTGGGCTAAAATCCTGGTAGTGGCACTATCAGTATTCAATGTCAGTATGTCAATTAGAGCGTGCATGGGTATCAGGTGAGCGTTGTGCCCCCTGGGGCTCTTGTTTTTTTAAGGGATGTCTCTAAACCCTTTAAAAAGAAAAGATTTTGCTTATGGTAAGCGTGACCCTACATTGAATGTGAAAAGGTCGATGCGTGCATCGAGATGTTTCATAAAGGATTGGAAATATAGGAGGATTCCAACTCGTACCAAAATATAAAGGGGATAAAACCTTGAATTCGAGAAAGAAAAATGGCATAAAATAGAATTAAACTACTTTTTTGTAAAACTAATTTTAATTTTTAATAAATGGTTTACGGACATTTAAAGGTAAACCGTTACCGATAATCAATTTATTTCTTGCATATAGCTGTTACTTCAAAAAATACATGTCAGCTTCAAATATGGGTCATGTCCCTTAAATATGTGCAGAGTTATGCCCCTTGAAACTTAGAAAAATTCAAAATTTTGTGGTTTCCGGACATTTAAAGGAAAACTGCTACAGACAATCCATTTCTTGCATATAGCTTTTACTTCAAAAATACAAGTCAAGTTCAGATATGGGTGATGTCCCTCAATTTTGTGCAGAGTTATGCCCCTTGAAACTTAGGAAAATTCAAATGCCCCATGAAACTTAGAAAAAATCAAAATTTTGTGGTTTCCGGACATTGGAAGGAAAATCATTACAGATAACCAATTCATTTCTTGAATGTAGCTATTATGCCAAAAATTACAGGTTAGGTTTGAATATCGTTCATGACACTCAATTTTGTGCAGAGTTGTGCCCCTTCAAATTATGAAAAAAAAACCAATACTTTGTGCTTGCTTGACATTTAAATGAAAACTGTCACAGGGAAAATATTTATTTCTTAGAGATAGCTTTACATTGAGAAATACAGGTTTACTTCAAATAAAGGGTCATGCCCCTTCAACCTTTCTATACATTGCTTATAAGTAAGATATGCTGGGGGCGGGGGTATCATTGATCCTTAGATCAACAATAAATTTCATATAACCTTGTTACCTCGACCAGATATTCACCTTCTTTTAAAGTACACCTGTTTCACCGACAAAGATGCTGACAGAGCATACATGTTTAACAAACACATATTTTTTTTTCAACTTATTTTCCAGATCTTGGGGAAGACATCTTTAAAATCAAAGCCGAAAAAATGAATCAAGCAAGGAGATTATTTGTGTCAGCATTTCCAACGCATTCTTATTTCTATCCATACAGAATTCCAAAGCATCTAGTATCTCAAACAAGCAGAAGATGTTTCTCTGTTAGATGTTCATATCCACTGAAGAAAATTCAATGGAAGAGGAGAATGGTCTTGTCAGATTGTTACACCTCGCAGCAAAGATATCAATCATGGCCGATATTTGTACGATATTTTTCGGGGATTGAGAGGGAAAATGGTCACACGACTTTGGAACAATCATTTGATTTATCAGATGAAGAAACGCTTACAAAATACAACGTGACCTCTCAGCAACCGAAGTCCGTTACTTATGATTTCACAAAGCTTGACAAAGTTTTGACATTTCATGTGAATAACTTACAAGAGAATGGATTTTCAGAGGAGAGAATAGTATCGGCTGTTACTGACACAATGGATGCATTCTTCAATGATACTTTAAAACATTTACCGGGACTGTTAGAGCGTGACGAGTTGAAGACGTTGACTATCATTGGCATTAGCTGGTGAGTTTAACTTTAGCCTATCAAGCAATTTAGTCGGGTGACCAAGAGCCTAAAATTTATGATTTAATTTCCATTCTTAGTGCAAGGCTAAATTGTATACCAAATGAAACAGTTACTATATCAACTTTCAAAATTGACATGTCAAAATATTGTGGGGTGCCTTCATTGTTTATTTAGAGGTCAAGGTCATAGGGGTCAAATTTACGTTAATCTGACTTTATGATAAACCATTACAGATAATCAATTCATTCCTTGGATATAGCTTTTACACCAAGAAATACGGGTCAAGATGGAAGATGGGTCATGTCGCTCAATAATGCGCAGAGGTTTGCCCCTTGCAGCTTTGTGATTTCAAAACATCCAAAAGAAAACTCTCACAGAGAATAATTTAGATTTTTTACTCAGAAATTTAGGTCAAGAACCTACATTCTGTATATAGCCTATGTTGCTCAATTTTATGAGGTGTTATCTCCCTTGAATCAATGTTTTGTGGTTTCCTGACATTTAGACATGTTAACAGAAAAATATCAGAAAATCAATTCATTGTTATAGATGTTCACCATGTGAAGCAGGACAATTTTAAATATTGGTTATGTTGCTCAATTATGTGTAGGCTTATGCCCTTTACAACTACCATATGTATAGTGCTGGTTTCAGTAGGTTATATGCAACATACGCCCGTCGAGGGTATCATTGATCCTAAGATCAACAATAATTTTTTTTTATTGTTATTTATCTTGACCCGAAAACGGAGGAGACATTTTGGTTTTGCCTTCATCGTCTGTCTGTCTGTCTGTCTGTCTGTCTGTCTGTCACACATCGTGTCCGGGCTATATCTCCTGAACCGTTTGCCCGATCACTTTCATATTTTGTATGCTGTTGCTTATGACCCGAAGGTTTCACATCACCTTGACCCAAGGTCATGTGACCAAGGTCAAGGTCACTAAGTGCATTTTTGTGTTGCCTGGGAAGCATAGTGACACTTAGGGATCACTTTGTCCTTTGTCCATCTGTCTGTCCGTCCATCCGTCCGTCCGTCCGTCCGTCCGTCCGTCTGTCTGTCTGTCTGTCTGTCTGTCTGTCTGTCTGTCTGTCTGTCAAACTTTGGGTGTCACAGCCCATAACTTTTGATTGGTTAGTGATAGGGCTTTGATATTTTACATGTGTATTCCTTGTGACAAGACCTTCCTACTCATACAATAATTTTTGACCTAGTGACCTTGACCTACATATTTGACCTACTTTGAAAAAAAAATTAAGAATGGATATATCTTTGATTGGTAAGTGATAAGACTTTGATATTTCACATGTGCAATCCTTGTGGCAAGACCTTTGTACACATACCATAATTTTTGACCTTGTGACCTTGACCTAGATATTTGACCTACTTTTGAAAAAAAGATAAGATTCGCTATATCTTTTGATTGGTAAGTGATGGGGCTTTGATATTTCACATGTGTATTCCTTGTGACAAGACCTTCCTACACATACAATGATTTTTGACCTAGTGACCTTGACCTACATATTTGACCTACTTTTCAAAAAAATTAAGAATGGATATATCTTTTGATTGGTAAGTGATAGGGCTTTGGTATTTCACATATGTATTCCTTGTGACGAGACCTTTCTACACAGACCATAATGTTTGACCTTAACCTAGATATTTGACCTACTTTTCAAGAAAAGTAATATTGGCTATATCTTTTGATTGGTAGGTGATAGGGCTTTGATATTTCACATGTATTTTCCTTGTAACAATGCCATTCTACACATACCATAATTTATTAACATTTTGACCTTGACCTAGCTATTTGACCTTCTTTTCTAAGGTTGTATGTATCTTTTAATTGGTAGGTGATAGGTCTTTAATATTTCTTATGATGAGACCTTTTTGTTACCAATTTTTACATAGTGACCTTGACCTAGAAAATTGACATTCTTTTCTACAAATTTGAGAATGACCATATCTTTTAATTTGTAATTAAGAGGTCTTATATTTCAAATGAATTTCATTTGACAAGACTTTTCTACTGATACCAATAATTTTGATTCACTTTCTAGAATAATAATCAAACCGCTTCGCAGGCGACACAAGCATTCCTTGGATTGCTTACTTTAGCTCACCTCGACGAAGTTGAGTGAGCTTATGCTATAACCTCGCGCGTCCGGTTAAGAAGTTTGGGGTAGCTCAGTTTTCGGTAAAGTACTGATGCTACAGTAAGCAAACTTGCACAAGTGATTCATCTTGGTATGCCGAGATGGACCCATACATTGGAATCAGCATCTGACCTACTTTTTCCAATTGAGTGATTTTGCTTTTAAAAGCCAATATTGAGCAAAGTATAAGTGATACATGTACCAAACTTGCATATTGGATGTATCTTTGATCAAACTTTCATAAATTGACCTTGACCTACTTTTTCCGCTTGTGTGATTTTGCCTTTAAAAGCCAATATTGAGCAAAGTATAAGTGCTACATGTACCAAACTTGCATATTGGATGTATATTTGATCAAACTTTCATAAAATGACCTTGACCTACTTTTTCCGCTTGAGTGATTATGCCTTTAAAAGCCAATATTGAGCAAAGTATAAGTGCTACATGTACCAAACTTGCATATTGGATGTATCTTTGATCAAAACTTTCATAAAATGACCTTGACCTACTTTTTTCGCTCGAATGATTTTTCCTTTAAAAGTTAATAAACATGTACTTAGAAATATGTTTGAATTGAACTTTGCTGCCACTAAGTGAGCTTCGTAATCTGTGATTACCAATGTTTAATGTAATTATGCATACATTCCTGTCCAGGCTATATCTCTTAAACCATTTGTTGGATAACTTTCATATTTCAATATGTTGTTGCTTATGACCCGAAGGTTTCACATCACCTTGACCCAAGGTCAAGGTCATTTAGTGCATTTTTAATGAAATTATGAATACATTCCTGTCCGTGCTATATTTTTTTTAACCATTTGCTGGATTACTTTCATATTTTAGTATGTTGTTGCTTATGACCCGAAGGTTTCACATCAACTTGACCCAAGGTCAAGGTCACTTAGTGCATTTTTAATGAAATTTTACATGCATTCCTGTCCGGGTTATATCTCTTGAACCGTTTGCCGGATCCCTTTCAAAAAATTTTAGTATGATGTTGCTAATGACCCATGTATTGTATTTTTATGTGTATTATGTCCAGGCTTAATCTTTCGAACTGTGATCGGATCACTTCATATTTTAGTATGATGGTGCTGATGACCCAAAGGTTTCACACCACTTTGATCCAAGGTCAAGGTCAAGTATAACATGTTTTATTGAAATTGTAAATGCTATTGAGTCTGGGCTATATCTGTGGAATCATATACTTGATCACTCTGATACTTTAGTCTGCTGTTGCTCAGGATTGGCGGGTTTCTTATCATCTTGACCCAAGGTCATGTGCCCAAGGTAAAGATCATTTAGTTCTTTTTAATGAAATTGTACATACTAATCTTGTCTGGGCTATATTTCCTGGACCCTTCTTACAATTTTTTTTCATATTTTAGTATGTTGTTTCTCAGGACTAAATGTTTCTTATCACATTGTCCGAAGGTCACTTGATTAAGGTCACTTCTTACTTTGGTAATGAAATTGTATATGCTAATCATGTCCAGGCTGAAATTGTCTATGCTTATCATGTTTAGGCTTTATATTTTGAACTGTGTATCCAATCACTAATTCAGTTTTTTGTTGCTCATGATCCATACAATGTAGGTTTCAGATCACCTATATCCAACATGTCCAAGGTCATGTGACCAAAGTCAATTTCACTTAATATGCTTATAATAAAATTTTATATGCTAATCATGTTTGGGCTTTACCTCAAACAATATAATGAATCACTTTCATGTTTTAGTATGATGTTGCCCATGACTCAAAGGTTTCACATCATCTTGGCCTAAGGTCAAAGTAACTTAGAGGGAGGGGGGAGACATCTGTTTTTTTTTCTGAAAAACATTTTTTTTTATTAGTACCCTACCGGCAATGCAGAAGGGACTCTTAGTTTCCTCTCGATCTGTCTGTCCGTCCGTCTGTCCGTCCGTCTGTCTGTCTGTCCCTCCGTCTGTCCGTCTGTCTGAATATCAGTTTTCCGGACTTCTTTCTGCAACAGATAGAGATATTAAGGTGAAATTTGATACACAGCTTGGTCTTAGATAGTTACAGAGCAAGTTTGACTTTCAGCACGCTTGACCCATTTTTTGAGGAGTTATGCACCTTGATGACCTGAAAATTCAGTTTTTGTCAGTTTTCCGGACTTTTTTCTGCAACGGATGAAGATATTCAGATGAAATTTGATGCACAGCTTGGTCTTGGATAGTTACAGAGCAAGTTCGACTTTTGTCACGCTTGACCTCTTTTTCGAATCCACAAAGCAGATAAAACCTCAGAACTTATGTGCAGACAGTAAGTTTAATTTAAGGTATCTGTTGTACAATAGAGTCATTTTTCATAGCGTTTAAATCATCTCCATTGTAAAGTATGTTAATTCTATGCCTGGTAAGGTACTATAAACTATATATTTTCTGAAAGGTAAGGATGCCCTGAGTACAGATATAAGACTCCCAGGTCTTAAAAATCAAAGGGGAAAAAATTTTGAACAACTTCGTTCTTTTGCATATGTTATATAGAGAAAATAGACAATTTAAATGCTTCATCGGTTATTCACTTTCATTTTTCTTGCCCCAAAATTATTATTTCTGAGCAGTGGGCATTATAACCTTTCAGAAAATATATAGTTTATAGTACCTTACTTGGCATGGAAATATGCCCTATTGTACATCGGGTACCTTAAACTCATATATGTTTAATTGAAGAGTTATTCATAGGCAGAGTTGCAAGACATAAATATATGCCGCCAGTAGGGGACTATATAGCTCAGCGATCATAACATTTTTATGATTATGTGACCTTGACCTTTGACCTGCGTTTGAACAGTCTTTATGTTTAACATCGGTCATCAGGCATCGCCTATAATTTGTGTGAACTGTATGTATCGGGGACTTTTCATTTGATATCATGAGTAATGACCCAGTGAACTTGACATTGACCTTTGACCTACTTTTAAATTATAAGAGATAGGGTTTTGATATTTCACTTGTAGATTCCTCATGACTAGACCTTTCATTTGATATCATGAGTTTTGACCTAGTGACCTTGACATTGATATTTGACCTACTTTTGAACTATTAGACGTAGGGTTTTGATATTTCACATAAATCACAAATGTAGATTCCTCATGACCAGAACTTTAATTTGATATCATGACTTTTGACCTAGTGACCTTGACATTGACCTTTGACCTACTTTTAAATTATAAGAGATAGGATTTTGATATTTCAGTTCTAGAATCCTCATGACCACACCTTTCATTTGATATCATGACTTTTAATCATGAGAGATAGGATTTTGATATTTCAGTTCTAGAATCCTCATGACCACACCTTTCATTTGATATCATGACTTTTAATCAAGTGACCTTGGCATTGACCTACTTTTGAACTATAAGGGGTAGGGCTTTGATATTTCATAATAGATTCCTTATGACCATAGCTTTTTAGCGCACCTGAGCAAAGCTCAAGTGAGCTATTTTCATAGCGCGCCGATCGTCCGTCTGCCGTCGTCGTCCGTCCGTCCGGCGTAAACTTTTAACATTTTCGACATCTCTGCTGCACAGAATTTCACGAAACTTCAAAGGAAGCAAGTACTTAATGCCCTCTACCAAGTTTTGTTTTTTTAAGCGATCTGAAATCCAAGATGGCCGCCACAAGCTCTGATTGACTGACACATTTTCGACTTCTCCTCTGAAATCGCTTCACAGAATATCTCAAAACTTCACAGGAAGCAAGAACTCAATGCCCTCTACCAAGTTTCTTTTTTTCGAGCCGATCGGAAATCCAAGATGGCTGCCACAGGCTCTGATTGGCTGACACATTTTCGACTTCTCTGAAACCGCTGCACAGAATATCTCAAAACTTCACAGGAAGCAAGAACTTAATGCCCTCTACCAAGTTTGTGTTTTTTGAGCCGATCAGAAATCCAAGATGGCCGCCACAAGCTATGATTGGCTGACACATTTTCGACTTCTCCTCTGAAACCGCTGCACAGAATATCTCGAAACTTCATAGGAAGCAAGTACTCATTGCCCTCTTAGTCTACCAAGTTTGTGTTTTTGAGCCGATGGGAAACCCAAGATGTCCTCCATAGGCTCTAATTGGATGACACATTTTTGACTTATCCTTTTAAACTACTGCACAGAATGTCACCAAACTTTACAAGAAGTAAGTACACATTGTCCTTGTCAAAGCTTCACTAAAAGTGATTTTCTTCAGTTCTTATTCTGACTTTGATTGAAAACATACATACAGTCTCCTCAGGTGAGCGATGTGGCCCCTTGGGCCTCTTGTTTTCATTGCGCAATAATATTAATGACCTTTGACCTTTCTGTCTGCGCAAAAATGTATACATCATCTATTACAAACACTTCGCAATCCGGCCGTACTGCCTTTAGCGGTTTATGGTTTATTCGCTAAGGATTAAGACGCTTCCTTTTCATTACTTGGACATTGAAATCATTGATGTGTGTCGAAGTAGAGAGTTTTTGCCTAGTAACAGAAAATTCTACGCTTCTTCTTTCTTGTTGGTTGCTCCCGATGGGATAGTGTCTATAAAAAATTTAGAGAGACTTTCTGACAATAAAATCAATAAAATATTCAGATATTGCAAAAGTCAGGAAAAACAAGCTAAAAATATATAGGAAAACCCAAGAAGGTCATGCGCAATATTGACAATCCATACAACATTGTAAGGACATGGACAAATCCAAAAGTTTTATTCGATTGAAACAAGAAATATTTGAACTAGAGAAAGTCGATTAGGCATAATCCCTTTGATTTCAACCATTAATGATGACGTCACATGTACGTCAGTTTATCATGAACTTGACAAAATAGAAAACTGGAAGAACATACAGTTTTTCTCTGATTTGAAAAATAATTAAGTTTTCAGTGGATACTCTGCCTTCCCAAAATTTGATTGAATTCGCCATATAAAACATATACAAATATTTAAGTGAAACCAGCCTTTTCTTACTCAGTATATTTTCTCTAGGAGGTAAGCTCTCATTCTTAGTATATGTGATTGTCTCTGTTTTGACAAGACTGTTTCGCTATAAGATGAGAAGTTGACACATGCTTATGAAAATACTATTATTTTTGGATGGATTGCAAAGCATTTCTGCTCTATAGATTAATGATGTCTGTCTATCCGTCCGTCTGTCGTCAACATTTTGTTTAAAGTTTCAGGATGAAGCAAAATCTGGGGAACTGTATGCAGTAGAAACTTTATATCATACATGTAGGTTGCCTGTGACAAGACTTCAATTTATGCTGTAACATTTAACTTAGTGACCTTCACCTTGGACTTTGACCTAGTTAAACATGTTAAAGGTTTTGGTTAAAGTTTCTTGTTGAAGCAAAATCTAAGGAACTGTATGCAGTAGAAACTTTATATTATACATGTAGGTTGTCTCTAGCAAGGCCTTTGAATTTATGCCATAACATTTGACCTAGTTACCTTGACCTTTGACTTTGACCTAGTTAAAGTTTTTGTTTAAAGTTTCTGGTTGAAGCAAAATCTAAGGAACTGTATGCAATAGAAACTTTATATGATACATGTAGGTTGCCTCTGACAAGACCTTTCAATTTATGCCGTAACATTTGACCCCGCCGTTGTCTGTAGTAAACTGTTCACATTTTCAACTTCTTCTTAAGAACCACAGAAGGAATTTTGATGAAACTTGGTAGGAATGAAGTACTAATGGTCCCCTACAAGTGTTGTTGTTTTTTGTCCGGATCGCTCAGCAGGTGGGGCTACACAGGCAAAAGTAGGTCACAATGTATACCTTCCTTTGACAAACTTCTTCAGAACCGAAGTACATATCGACAAATCGAAAGCATGAGGATAATATTAAAAGATGTCTTAGGAAGTGTTATTATTTTTGGTTCCACTCCAAAGACATATTTTTGACGCGTTTTTGACATCTTTTTAGACTTTGTCGAAAATGCTAATTTCTTCACTGTTTTTTTTTAAATAACTCTATTAATGTGTGGGTTTGTTTTCTCATTTTCAGCAAATTTGTCATATTTAAGTTATTCAATGGCGTTTGATTGATTTTGGTGGAAAATTTTATTTTTCTGAATTCTCATGATTTATTTAATACAAATGAGAGATAGGGAATTTTTTTTCCATAATATATTCAAGAGTTGTCATTCTTCTACTGATACATGAATATTTTGCAGTTATTAGATGATAAATTTCATTTGAATGTTATATTCCTTGAATTAGAATGTAAAGAAAGGTAAACAATTTGAGAAAAGGGATCATTATTCTCAAATTCATCATGTTTAGACATTAAAATAATAACATTCAAATGAAAATATTTATAGCAAACTTCAGAATGATTATAAAAAAACTCAACTATTTAATTTAATGATGACCCTTTTATGGATCTTAGAAAATTAAAAGGCATTTTGAATTATCATTTTCAACATGATCATGAATGAAACTAAAGAAATTGTTCGGTCTTTTAATTTTTTTTTTGGGGGGGGGGGGGGGGGGCAGCATAATTTTTATTTGTTTTTACGCTTTCACTTATATTTATCACTTTTAAGTAACTCAGTGCTTTGATCATTGAAATACAGCGCTTGTTCTTTTAAACTGGTTTTTAGCTCTACCTCTACTGGTCGAAGACGATTATGTGATCAGCCTACGTCCGTCCGTCCATCTGTCAAACTTTTGTTGTGATCACGAATCCTCTGAATCAGAATAGTACAAAATAAATTCTTTTTGCATTGTAATGGGCCTGTGGTCTAGTTATGCACCTGATATTTTTTTTGAGCCCCTGACCCCCAGGGTCTTGGAAAATGGATGTGGTTATTTTCTCTCATATAACTTTATCTTATCTTGTAAGCTTCAATTCTTACATCAATGGACAAGAACAAACTTCAGAATTCTCTAGTATAGATAATCTGAGCTGTCAGTTTGCTAAAGTTAGTACATGAGTATCAGGTTAGCCTTGTGGCCTCTTGGGCCTCTTGTTTTTAATTGCTCAGCTTGTTAAGTCACTAGTCTTAGAGGAAAATGCACCAGTCCTGTGAAAAAACACTAGCAGTCAAAAACATATTTTGCTTTGCATTTATTTTTTAGGCATAGGGATAAAGCATTGGCCAAAGCCCCTGCCGGGATACAAGAGAAGCTGGAAATCTTGGATGATGAAATTCACAAAAATGTCAGGCAGTTAAGTTGTCAAGCCGCAGTGAAATTGATGCCATTTTCCGTTTTCAGTTGGAAAAATTACTCTAGATGTGTGCTAGTATTGAAGAGAGATGAACTGGATCCATTAAGTTTATACAAGGCAACGCAATATTCTTTCGGAAAATTGCAAAAGGCAAAATTCTTTGTAGGACGACTGAGTAAGATTATAAAGGATAGAGAAGTACATGCAAAGAGCAAGCCAGAGGATATTCAATACATTGTTAAAACATTGATCTTGATGCAAAAATCAGATCTTCTTTCAGAAAGCATGCTTACATGTAGTACCGAATTTATCCGTGAAGTGATTTTAGATGGCAATGCTTTATCAAGTGGTACACTTGTTTTGGATATCATGGTGTATGTTGGAATTCTACCATGCAAATTTAGAGGAATGTGTGAGGACATATATACAAAGGTGAACAGCAGATTCATAGAAATTGTGTCAGAAATATCTTTGAGTAATGAAATTATGTCACTGTCTGTGATGTCATTCGGGTTTCGTTCGTTTTTGTTAGTTCAGTCATTGGGTATGATTCAAAGGACCCTTGACGATATTTATAGTCTCGATGAAGCTAACACCTCTGATATGATAAGCAAATTCATGGCAGACGGTGAAAGTTCATCCATTGGAAAAATTGAGGATAAGATAAACTCACAGCGAAATGTTGTACGGGAGTATTTGGATCAATATTTTAGAAGAGTAGCTCTCTCCTCATCTTCAAATTTATTTGAAAGAGCAAACGCATTGCACATGATTGGACTTTTAAGAATTCCACTGACGGAGGAAGAGCTTTCCAGTCTAGAAATTTATCTTTTTGAAAACAGAGAAAATTTGGATGTATGGACAATATATAGTATATCATTTGTATCCATGCGCAACTATACCTGGCCGTCTAATGTTGGACTTGTGCATGCCATATATGGTAAGTACATTTGTTTAATTCTGTCTTTTCAAAATAGAGAGTTACTTCCCATTTATGCAGGTATCTGATGTCAACGCATTGTGACATCATCAAATTCTATGGAAACCAGCAACAGGGTTACATATATAACGTTTTCAAAGGAATTTAATGTCTTCACAATGCTTTAACATTAGATACTTGCACAACTCAGACGTAGGATTGTAAAATTGAAAAGATTATAGGAAGATCCAATAAAACTGACTAAAACACCTGCCTATTTTAAGCTCGCCGGGACGAATGTCCGGAGAGCTATTGTCATACCCCCGGTGTTGGCGTCTGCGTTGGCGTTGGCGTCTGCGTTGGCGTCTGCGTCGGCGTGCGCGTGCACAAAAACTTTAACCTTGCTTATAACTTTTAAACCAATACAGATTTGGCTTTCATATTTCACATGTGCATTCCTTGTGACAAGACCTTTCCATGGATACCAAAATTTTTGACCTTGTGACCTTGACCTTGGAGATTGACCTACTTTTGAAAAACTTTAAGCTTGGCCATATTTTTTGAATGGTAAGTGATAGGGCTTTGATATTTCACATGTGTATTCCTTGTGACAAGACGTTTCCATGGATACCAAAATTTTTGACCTTGTGACCTTGACCTTGGAGTTACAGAGCAAGTTCAACTTTCGTCATGCTTGACCTCTTTATCAAATCGATAGAGGAGATAAAACCTCAGAACTGAGCTGCACAGACAGTAAGTTTAATTAATACTCGTGTTTAATTGAAGAGTTCTTTATAGGCAGAGTTGCAGGACATAAATATATGCCGCCGGTAAGGGACTTATATCGCTCAACGATTAGGGCTGAGTATCGCGGATCAAATTTGTATAGCGATATATTGCAATATTTGGGAAAATTTGCGATATTTGCAATATTTTATAGCATTGTGATTCCTCATGATTTTCATTTTCCTACCTCAGTTTTGCTTTCAAAATTTTATTAAGTCTGAAAATGTCATCATGATATAATGATGCACAAGTGCAGACAAATTTGACAGCCCTTCTATAATATTTAAAGTCAATCATACATGCATGGATATCCGGTTGAAGGAAATCAAAATCTATTAAAGTATTAATGTGATAATTCTGCTGGGAGATCATCAAACACTCGTGGACAGAAGTACAAGTCACTGGGAAACGTCTGAGATGCTTACTCTTCCTGGGCACCTGGTCTCACTCTCATATCGGGAGTTCGCTTCTTTTCATATGGTGGAGGTTTTTGTTTGTTTGCTTTGGTTTCTGTTTTATCCTGATTTTGTGTGCCTTCGGTTTCTGATTTTCTGGGTTATCGATTTTGTGCTGTAAACAGGGATATGGTCATTATCCATATTTGTCATTTTAAATAGCTCTTATAAAGTAAATGACAGGAAATTAAGAACGTCCGTTAATTTCAGTATAGCAATGATTATTAGTCCCCTACCGGCAACGCCGAAGGGGACTCTTAGTTTCCTCTCGGTCTGTCTGTCCGTCTGTCCTTCCGGCTGTCCGAATATCAGTTTTCCAGACTTTTTTCTGCAACGGATGGAGATATTCAGATGAAATTTGATACACAGCTTGGTCTTGGATAGTTACAGAGCAAGTTCAACTTTCATTACGCTTGACCTATTTTTCCAAGAGTTATGCCCCTTGATTTACTTTTGTCCTTGACATGTAAAGTGTTTTGACATACAGTAAAGGCCGAACAAGCGTAAATTATTTCTAGGAATCTAAATTAGGCTGTAGCATAGTATGGACACTTCGTCGTGTTTAAAAAGCGGCAAGTCAGAAAATATTAGAACTGCATGATATAATTTTATCACTGGTGTTATAGGACGCAACATAAAAAATAAGAGTTGGAATGAACATGATGTGAGATATAACAACGACCTGGAGATACATGTAAGAATCCACCTTTGGCAATTTAAATGACCCTTTTTTGTATTTTGAGAAGTAATTCGCATTTGCTTATGGTTTTCAAAGAAACAACATAAAAATATACAGATAAAAAAAAGTATCTTCAAAAACCGGTTTTTGAAAACAAATACCACGGTACATATTGCGAAGCCTCGTATCGCAATATTCCTGTACCATGATAAAACCGCTCAGCCCTATCAAAGATCATAACATTTAAAAAATAAAGCCTGTGTTTGTGAAACACGAATGCCCCCGGTGGCATCTTTGTTAGTATAAACTTCATTTCCTCTTAAGTATGTGAAAGGTCAAGGTCAACAATTTTGGTATCAATGGAAAGGTCTTGTCACAAGGAATACACATGTGAAATATGAGAGCCCTATCACTAACAATTCAAAAGTTATGTCCAATGTTAAAGTTTTTGAAAAGTAGGTCAAAGGTCAAGGTCAAGGTCACGAGGTCAACAATTTTGGTATCAATGGAAAGGTCTTGTCACAAGGAACAAACATGTGGAATATGAAAGCCCCATCACTAACCATTCAAAAGTTATGCCCAATGTTAAAGTTTTTGAAAAGTAGGTCAAAGGTCAAGGTCAAGGTCACGAGGTCAACAATTTTGGTATCAATGGAAAGGTCTTGTCACAAGGAACAAACATGTGGAATATGAAAGCCCCATCACTTACCATTCAAAAGTTATGCCCAATGTTAAAGTTTTTGAAAAGTAGGTCAAAGGTCAAGGTCAAGGTCAAAAGGTCAAAAATGTTGGTATCAATGGAAAGGTCTTGTCACAAGGAATACACATTTGGAATATGAAATCTCTATCACCTTCCATTCAAAAGTTATGCCCAATGTTAAAGTTTTTTTCGGTCAAACAGACAAACAGACAGACAAACAGATGGACAGGCCAAAAACTATATGCCCCCGAATCTGTGATTCCGGGGAAATAAAAAATAGAAGACAGATGGTGGATGGGGGTTGTAGTTCATATATACATACTAACCCAAAGAGAAGGCTGGCCTGGTGATACTAAAGTCAGCAGAGACCCCTTTTATTATTCTTCTTCATACTCCCCCATCCCATTCTGAGTTTCAGCTATGAATAAATTCTAGGGGTAGGTCCACTTTGGAATATTATGTCATGGATCTATTCAATAGAAAAGAATTTCTGACAGGCGGTATAATTTGTCACTTTAGGGCAGTTCTAGTTGATATTTATATTATGAAATTTTAATTAAAAATTAATTCTTTTAAAAGAAAGAATGATGTTTAGTATCGGTTGGTTTATGTGACTGGATTTCTTAAATTTTCTTTTCAACATAATTGAAGAATTGTTACTAATGGGATGGAAAGAAGAATAAAAATCCAGTAGAGCTTCAGTCTCGTCAGACACTCTGGTTAATCTTCCCTCTTTTTCTATGCCTTATAGATGCTTTAGGCAAAACGAAATAAGTAAGTCAAATGAATTAGGAAAAATAGAATTAAAATATTGTCTGTTGACACTCTTTCAGTAATAAAAGTTTTGCTTTGGATCAACTTAAAGATTGTATGGATGTTGTCATTATTTCTGCTTCGTTTCATTTCTTTTGTAATGATCAATTTTAATTAGTAAAACATGAATTAAAACATGTAAAAGTCACTATAAGATGCATTCAGTCATCAGTCATGGTATATAAAAAATTAAACTATTTGAAGAAAGAAAACTTAAATGGCCACAAAAAGTTAAGATTCTTTAGCAAAAAATAGGTTACTACTACCAGGTAGAATGGGCCGAAATAAATTCTGAAATATTTCTTTTCTGGCCTTAACGTATCCAATGTACAAATGAAGATCTCGCGGACGTCTCGTCCAATTAAACAGTGTTAAAGTCATCTCGGTAATCTTCGGCAGTGTCTCGATAGTTTCCGTGGCTTGAGTGACGGTCTGCATGTTGACCTTTGATGATAGAAACCATTATTTATGTTGTATAAGGTATATTTAGGTTAAAACATGTCATGATTCTAACTATATAATACACTTGATATTTATTTGTACAACGGATACCTTAAAATGTTTTACTGCTTCTTGCCTGCTTCTTGGGTCGACAACTTAACAGTACTCTTAGAACATGTAGAATGCCCGTTTCTTTTACAGACTGTTGTTTTGAAACCATAGCAACAAGTTCAAGCAGTGATTTGAAGCATCTCCATATTCTTTTCATGTGCGGAAGGCTTATGTTTAATAGGATGAAACATTCTGAGGATTCGGAGTATAGAAAGAAATATGTAGAAATCTGCAAAGATTATTTATGGAGCGATACTCTCTGGTAAGTCAAATGACATTTTTGACTAAAGGGGCATATAGGGATTGGTTCGTCCATCTGTTTGTCTGTCCGTCCATCTGTCATTCTGTCCCGCTTTCAAGAAAGGTTACCTTATAGAATTTTAAGTAGAGATGATAGGGTTTACATATTTTGTTACCAAATTTTTCTGCCTTTTGACCTTGTCCTTGACCTTTGACCTACTTTTTGTGTCGCCTGCGAAGCATAGGGACACTTAGGGATCACTTTGTCTGCCTGTCTGTCTGTCTGTCGCACTTAGATGTTACACCTTGTAAATGTGATTCCTGGGTGTCGCTATGTTTCGCAGGCGACACATGCATTCCTTAGAATGATTTAAGTCCCCTAACGGCAACGCCAAAGGGAACTCTTAGTTTCCTCTCGGTCTGTCTGTCTGTCCCATTTTCAGTTTTCCGGACTTTTTTTCGCTGTTGTTGCATATATTGAACTCATTTTTAGCTCACCTCAACGAAGTTGAGATGAGCTTAATATGCTATAACCCCGGTATTTGCGTCCACTTTTGTCCGCGTCCACGCCCAGTTAAAGTTCTTGGGGTAACTCAGTATCTGACAAAGTACTGATGCTACAGTAACCAAACTTGCACAAGTGATTCATCTTTGGATGCTTAGGTGAACCCATGCATCAAATGCTGCATCTGACCTACATTTTCTGGTTGAATGACTTTGTCAATGTCTGGTTAAAGTTTTTTGGGTAACTCCGTATCTGACAAAGTACTGATGCTACAGTAACCAAACTTGCACAAGTGATTCATCTTTGGATGCTGAGATGAACCCATGCATTGGATGCTGCATCTGACCTACATTTTCCGGTTGAATGACTTTTTCAATGTCTGGTTAAAGTTTTTGGGGTAGCTCAGTATCTGACAAAGTACTGATGCTACATGTCTATTAACCAAACTTGCACCAGTGATTCATCTTTGGATGCAGAGGTGAACCCATGCATCAGATGCAGCATCTGACCTACTTTTTCCACTGGAGTGATTTGCTTTTAAAGGCCAATATTGAGCAAAGTATAAGTGCTACATGTACCAAACTTGCGTATTGGATGTATCTTTGATCAAACTTTCATAAAATTACCTTGACCTACTTTTTCCGCTTGAGTGATTTTGCCTTTAAGCCTTTAAAGGCCAATATTGAGCAAAGTATAAGTGCTACATGTACCAAACTTGCATATTGGATGTATCTTTGATCAAACTTTCATAAAATGACCTTTACCTACTTTTTCTGCTTGAGTGATTTTGCCTTTATAGGTCAATATTGAGCAAAGTATAAGGGCTACTTGTACCAAATTTGCATACTGGATGTGTCTTTGATCAAACTTTCATAAAATGACCTTGACCTACTTTTTTTCCACTTGAGTGATTTTCCTAATATACATGTACTTAGACATGTTAGAGATACTTTGCTGCCGCAAGGTGAGCTTCGAAATCTTTGATTACACTATGTTTGGTATGTGGATATATCTCAATGTGATACAGACTGATCAAGTTTGAGTTTGCTTTTGATTGACCTATTTTTAGCTTTACTGGTCTCTGACCATTCCAGCTTATGTCATCACCTTTCGTCATCTGGCCGTCCTTACGTAAACAATTCTTGTGCTCTCAGCTCCTCTGAAACCATAGGAGATACAAAGTTAGTTCTTTTTGCATTCTACTTGGTATGTGGTCTAGTTGTGCACCTGATATTTGGTTTCAGCCCCTGAGTGTGGTCATTTTTTATGCCCCCGAATCAAAGATTCGGGTGCATATAGTTTTTGGCCTGTCCGTCTGTTTGTCTGTTAGTCTGTTTGTCTGTCTGTCTGTCTGTCTGAAAAACTTTAACATTGGACATAACTTTTGAATGGGAAGTGATAGGGCTTTCATATTTCACAAGTGTATTCCTTGTGACAAGACCTTTCCATTGATACCAAAATTTTTGACCTTGACCTTTGACCTACTTTTCAAAAACTTTAACATTGGGCATAACTTTTGAATGGTTAGTGATAGAGCTTTCATATTTGACTTGTCTATTCCTTGTGACAAGACCTTTCCATTGATACCAAAAATTTTGACCTTGTGATCTTGACCTTGACATTTGACCTACTTTTCAAAAGACTTTAACATTTGGCATAAGTTTTGATAGTTAAGTGATATGGCTTTCATATTCACATGTGTATTCCTTGTGACAAGACCTTTCAATTAATATCAAAATTTTTGACCTTGACCTCAACCTTTGACCTACTTTTCATAAACTTTAATATTGGGCATAATTTTTGACTGGTTAGTGATAGAGCTTTCATATTTGTCATGTCTATTCCTTGTGACAAGACCTTTCCATTGATACCAAAATTTTTGACCTCATGACCTTGACTTTTGACCTTTGAACCCAGTGACCCTGACC
>AP027108.1:20775899-21125899 GCA_028142955.1 Pinctada fucata
GGTCTTGAATAGTTACAGAGCAAGCAAGTCTGACTTACATCACGCTTGACCCATTTTTCGCGGAGTTATGCCCCTTGATGACTTGGAAAATTCAGTTTTTGTCAGTTTCCGGACTTTTTTCTGCAACGGATGGAGATATTCTGATGAAATTTGATACACAGCTTGGTCTTGGATAGTTACAGAGCAAGTGTGACTTTCGTCACGCTTGACCTATTTTTCGAAGAGTTATGCCCCTTTACGACTTGGAATATTCAGTTGTGTTTTGCAGACTTTTTCCTGCAACAAATAGAGATATTCAGGTGAAATTTGATACTCAGCTTATTCTTGGATAGTTACAGAGCAAGTTCAACTTTCGTTATGCTTGACCTCTTTTTCGAATCGATAAAGCAGATAAAACCTCAGATCTGAGCTTCGCAGACAGTAAGTTTAATTTAAACTCATATATTGTTAAACGTCTTTAAATTCAATAGCATCATTTAAAAACTGATAAATTTACAGCATGGACCAGACATGCACGTTTCGGGTACTAAACCCTCGTCAGTGATCCTCAGTCTAAACAATGTAATATGGTCAAAAAGTATGAACATTGTTATGTCCAAAATGTACCAAAAGACGTAGCAGAATGGATGGGATATGATGCTACAGGACCCACGTTTTAGAAATTTCAGGAAATTTTGTAACAGAAAATTTCAAATGCGTTGAAGAGACAGACGATCGACCAAAGTTGATCGAACTTGGCTACATGTGCCCTCGGGGACTCTTGGTCCACCAGCAGTGACACTCACCAAGTAGTTCAAATGTTAAACGTCTTTAAATTCAATAGCATCATTTAAAAACTGATAAATTTACAGCATGGACCCGACATGTGTTTAATTGAAGATTAATTCATAGGCAGAGATGCAGGAAATAAATATATGTCGCCGGTAGGGGACTATATCGCTCAGCGATCATAAAATCTTTTTACCTTGTGACCTTTACCTAGATATTTGAAATACTTTTCAAAAAATCTAAGATTGGCTTTATCTTTTAATTGTATGTGATAGGGCTTTGGTATTTCACGTGTGTATTCCTTGTAACCAGACCATTTTTACAGATAAATAAATTTCGACCTCGTAACCTTGTCCTAGATATTTGACCTACTTTTCAAAAAATGTAAGATTAGCTATATTTTTTATTAGTAAGTGATAGGGCTTTGAAATTTCACATGTAAATTCCTTGTGAGAAGAACTTTATACACATTTTACCTCGTGACCTTGACCTAGATATTTGAACTACTTTAGAAAATGAAGATTTGCTATATCTTTAAATTGGTAAGTGATAGGGCTTTGTTATTTCACTTGTGTCTTACTTATGACAAGATATTTCTAAACATTCCATAACTTTTTACCTAGTGACCTTGCCCTAGATCTAATATTTATACTTCACACAAGTGATCCTAACATGATATAAGAAAGATAACTTTTTTTTATTATTGTTTCCCTTTTTTTCTAAATACATTTGTAATTCTACCGATAAAATTTTCTCATTGCAACATCACTGCGCAACTTTTGTTTTAAGATAGTAATTTTAAAGGATTTAAAGTTTTCCTTTGTTTGTTTCGGTTCTTGTTTTATCCTGGTTTTGTATGCCTTCGATTTGTGATTTTCTGAATTATCGAATTTTTTACTGTGTATTGTGATATGGTCATTATCCATATTTGTAACATTATGAAATTCCTTTTTTTGTAATCATGGCAGGTACATTCTATTAATTATTTTAATTTTTTTCTTCTATTCTATTGAAAAATAAGAGTCAAAAGTTAGATATAAGCTCTTTTGACTCATTTGCTGAAGTGAATGTGTAGTACGCAGCATAATTAAGGAGGTATTGAACACTTGGACGCCAAATTCAATTTTTCTCAAAATTTCTGAAATCATATATTTCTTGTCTGTCCTTGATTATGCAAACTTACATTTGATTCTATCCACAGGAAAATTTTCTACGAGACTTTGAAATATGCATTAATCGACGTTTTCGTGAATTTCTTGATGATGTCATAATATTGAAAGTGTCATTCCAGTTCTCGTAAAGCTATCGAAAATAAATTTTGATTTCTTCCAAAATCTTCATAAATGTATTGCACTTATATATTGAAAAGATGAGATAAATTGTGTTTAAACAAAGGCAGGATATTGAAATAAAAGTTGACACTGTCGCTCAAAAAATTGCGATTTCTATCCAATTGACTGTAGTTGATACTTAATTATAAGGAATCGTGTGGATCTTTGTCGAAAACTAACAAAATTATCAACAATGTCCGGAGATGATTTCATGATTAATTGAAAAAAAAATTGAATTCTGGATGAAAATATTACAAAGCTTTATATTTTCTAATTTTTCTTTCGAAAATTGTCAATTTTCAATGAAGTGACATCCGCTTTCCTGTAATGTTAATTTGTCAACGAATTCACTGTGATGAAGATTGAATTTTCTATATTATACATGCAAAGTTTCAATGCAATACGTTTGGTATTAATGTTTTATTGCATTTTGAATGCGAAGGTTTGTGACGCCATTTTCCCTGATAACGTCGAAATGACATCGTGGTTTGCTCATGGATAAAACTCCCAAAGTCCACAATTTTTAAAATCGCCATAATTTCTTCAAATGACGCCGGAAATTATTCAACCTTCATCAGGATACTCAAATGTGAATATCAATCAGCGTATCAAATGTTTTAAGGTTTAAGTTAACACCTTACTTTTCCTAGGAAGTGAGAAAACAAATAATGCCACCGCCATCTTGGTGTTCAAATCTTCCTCAAGGCAACATTCAATTAACGTCAAATAATTTCCCGCGAAAACATGTAACGTCACCTAACGTCAAGAACTCCGTGTCGTCAAGTACGGTAGCAACACAGTTTTACAATTTATTTAAATGCTATTCGGTAAATTATACATAAAAATTGCTAGTCATAAACCGTTACTTATCTAACTCAATAACGTGCACTTCGCCAAGTGAATATACTTTTGAGAAGAAGGGAGGAGACCCCTAATCGATAGCTGTACTCTGTGACCCCCTCTGCGTTATGGTTAGACTGGCAACCCTTCTTGGTTTTCTCCGTTCGTTTTTATTTCCTACGAAAACAAATGTTTGTTTTTAATATCAATTTACATATCCATCTGTTTTTCTGGGGCCCCTGCTCCCTAAAATAGATTTCTCCAAACTTAAATTTTATTGTCATTTTTAGAGAGATATATATTTATATTTGAGAAAACAAGTTATAAAAACTACTCCTCATTTTCTAGGATATTTAGAATTTTGCATAAATACGGAAACCTGTGGGTATTTTTTTTTTTACATAAAATAACATTACTCTTGATTTTTTTTCATTTACATAACACGGGTCGGGATCATTATCATCTTTTTCCTTTTTGCATGCATTCAAAGGCACGCAAAGGTAACAACATATCAAAACATGAAATTAGTTCAGACTTCAGGTTGATAATTACCATTAGGAAAGAACCACAAAATGTCTTTTTTCAAAACATTTTGGTAAAATATATCATTTGTGTAGCCCAAAATCTCTGAAATTGAGAAAAGGAATCGAAGTTATGTATCATTTCATAAGAAACCTACACTGTGAAATAGATAATATTTACATTACTAGTAGATTCCCCATGTTAAACGCCCATTAGGCAACTAGAATTATATTCCAATAACTTAGGTTGCTCACGTGCAAGGTTTGCATGTAGGGAGAATTTACCAACGTTCAAATACATTTGACACTAAAACAGGCAAAATATGCGAAGTGCATGCAAATAAAAATGACCGATATTTAGAATAAATGTAAATATAAGTAATGACTGTCTTACTTTTGGTGTTCATGGGTGTATAATTCTGGTTGGACACGTGCAAATTTTCCGAGAATCGCTTCGCGATTCACGGAATTTGCACGTGTCCAAACAGAATTACACACCCATGAACACCAAAAGTAAGACAGTCATTTCTTAATTGGTACAGATAAGGAATAGTTAATGTTAACAGATTCTTTGAATAATAAACGAAAATGAATGAGGACCTATCGCGACAAATGATGAAAAAAGGGTTAGATATGCAATAATTAACGTGAATGTAGGCATACAATTATTACTGATATATTCTTCATAGTTAACGCATGTCATTAACCATATGTTTATTCCGCATACTCAAACCATATTCCGCATTGCTATGTGTATGAGTAATGACTATCGTTGGCGTATGGCGAATGACTAACGTGAATGAGCTAAACGCTACGCTTAGAATTTTCGTTTTGTTATTTCTATCGTGAATCTTAAATTCATATTAATCCGGCTCCAAAAACAAAAACATATATTTGTATATGAATTTGATTCAACGTTTACATGTAAACAGCAAAGAATGAAACTGAAGAGGGAAATTATGATAATATTTACATTACTAGTAGATTCCCCATGTTAAACGCCCATTAGGCAACTAGAATTATATTCCAATAACTTGGGTTGCTCACGTTCAAGTTTTGCATGTAGGGAGAATTTACCAACTTTCAAATACATTTGACGCTAAAACAGGCAAAATATGCGAAGTGCATGTAAATAAAAATGACCGATATTTAGAATAAATGTAAATATAAGTAATGACTGTCTTACTTTTGGTGTTCATGGGTGTATAATTCTGGTTGGACACGTGCAAATTCCGTGAATCGCTTCGTAATGACTGTCTTACTTTTGGTGTTCATGGGTGTATAATTCTGGTTGGACACGTGCAAATTTTCCGAGAATCGCTTCGCGATTCACGGAATTTGCACGTGTCCAACCAGAATTATACACCCATGAACACCCAAAGTAAGACAGTCATTTCTTAATTAAGAAAAAAAAATTATTGTTTAACTCATATCACTTTTAATTATAATTTTTATAGACACAGTACTTTTTTTCTTTTACAAAATTCATGGACTCCGGCACTGCATACATGTAGTTCCTAATTTCTTTTTTCTTTTTTGCCGCTTTCCTTTAATAAGTTAGTGATTAGCTTATAAAATAATTAATTGAAAAAAAACCCAATTCTTTACGGTTGGTACCTTTTGTAGATAGCGACGTCTTCTAGAGTCGCGAGCGGTACGTGACATCAAAGACACACCGGCATGTCATCTTAATGTCGCATTATTAAATGAGATATCGGCATGGTCCAATGTCATTGCAAAATATTTAATTTAGATATACATAACACTATCGTTGCTAGATAAAAAAAATGACAAAATATATCTAGTTTATATAAAAAAAAAAAGGGGGGGGGGCGAATCTAGATACTTTTTCCAGGGGGGGGGGGGGGGTTGAAACCATTAGAGGGGAGAAACTTTACTTTTAAAAGAAGTAATAACAGAAAATATCGGCACATGTGAAAATAAAAACAAATTTAGCTTAAGTTGATGACAACATTGAAAGATCGATTCTTTTTAAGGGATCAATGTAATTGATACTTAAGCTTCGACATTATTATAAGCCCTGCCTTTGACCGATTTGGTTCATCTATACATATATCACCAACATTGTGTAATCAAATCTACACTCCATATACAGCTTTATACGTCAATCTACAAATGTACAGCTCTACCATGGCTATTTGATTATGTGAAACGATATTGCGTATATGTTTTTTTTTTTATTTCATTTAGGGAAATTAATAATATGGTTTTTTTAATCTATTGATACCAGGGACGTATATAAAAAGTATACATGTACGTCCTTGTTAATAAATGTACGTTATTGTTTAAAAGATCATAATAGATAATTATCACATTATTAAGATCAAAGAAAACCTTCAGTTAGAAATTACTTGGAACACGTATTCGTTCCTGAAATTAATTATGAGAATAGATTTGTGGTCCCAACTCCGTCAAACATCGACTTACTTGAGCCAAGATCGGAAATACAGATGTACGCATTTTCACAGTCAAAACAAACCGGCAGAAAATCGAACATGTATACTACATGCACATGTATATTTGATTTTATAAATGTGTCTATTGAAATGCATCCTGTACCTTGTAACGAAATATTTTTTTACCATTTTTTAAAATTTATACATACATAGGAAGTTGTCTCCTCCGGAGGCAGAAATTATCCTGCGAAAGCGAGGATTAAATTTCGATCAGTTGACATTAGACATCAGTACATTACCATTATACAATGTTCGTCTATGCATTGGTTCATGAATTAGTTTCTTTTTTGTCATTTTCATACAAGCTTGCATGCTTTTTTTTCAAACAAACGTACTAACGTCTCAAGTGAACACGCAATCAAAAGATGTAGTAAAAGAAAGTTCCAAAGACATCCGTTTATACAAAAGAAAAAAAGTACGTAGTACGTGCGCCTTGGTCTGGTACTTCAAAAGGTTCCAAATGTACATACCGCTCTTTTACCTGTACATGTATATTAATTAACAAACCCTTTACACGGAGAGGCCCGTATAAGGTCGTGTGACTATATATAAACCTTCCCCTTTAATTTGTTTACAAACTTTGCTAATTTGATGCAACTGTGGCAGGTATTTTACATACATAATCTTTCTTTGCACTTTCGTGCATATATTATGTGTATGTGAGATTGAGGATTTTATATAAAATCAATTTACCGTTTATGAGTTCGCCCACCCCCCAGCCCGCCATCGGCGGAACAAACTGAATTCGCAAGTAAACAGAATCTAAATAGAAAAGAAAAATTGCACATGAAGGTGTTAGAAAGAACTGTAGGTCTCCGTTTATCCCACTACCTACTTATTCACTCGTATAATGATCCTGTTTTCTGTTTTATGTCAACGTACCCGAAGCCCCCCCCCCCCCCTAAAAAAAACGAAGGAATACCTGAACAAAAGACCAATAAACAAATACATGTAAGTGAAATTCTATATTGAAACCAACAAAACTACAAAGATGCAAGGTGGTATAAAGGAAATTCTGAAAAGATGCAGATAATTCATGGGGAAATATATGGAACCCAATCCGAGCCTCAAATCGATCAGGGGATCGGCATGGGGATTACACGAATTTTTGCTTTACACTGGATATTATTCTTTGAAAACGTTTTTTCATCATCTTCAAATACACGATTTGGGGAAAGTCCAATTAAGATTAATTAAGGGAAATAAATGATTTTTTTTAAATAAAATGTGAAATAATTCTTCTGAAAATGAATTTATACCTCGTCTTATATCAAAGCTCTCGCTGTGTAATTAAATCATATCGATCGGCCACTTAAAGGGCAGTATCTGTATATTGTAAGTCTTTACGTTGTCAAATATGAAAAAAAAATTAAGAAAATTAATAAGTTATATACACACATCTCAAAAGAGGACGAAAGAAAATTGAAAAAAAAAAAAAAAATAAAATGCATGTTTGATTGAAATAATTCAGGCGAAAATGCATTATTAATTATTTACAGATTAATTCACAGTAGACTGAATTGCTGTCTTTCCTGACTGTGGAGGGTATATTCCCCGGGAGGACTCTGGTCAAGGCGCGAAGCGCCAAACCGGAAGAGAAGGGGGGGGGGGGTAGGAGTTTGTCTGAAGTCACCCTCGGATAATTGTGCGAAATTTATGAATCCATTGTTGAACAAGTTTGATTTGATCTTGTGATGTTAAAACGAAAGATTATCTTGGAGACAAAAAAATTAGTATAAAGTTTTCATGCGTACATGTAAAAGATGTATATATCGCTCAATTTGAGGTCATTGAAAGACATTTATTAAATCACAGATAATAAAGACTCTTTATCCGAGTCATGTTTCTTGGGCTAGTTGTGTAAATACTAGTATAAAAATAATACGAAGCGACTAATGATCCTGAGTTAGTTTAAATACTTTTCTCATCATTATTTTCATGAATTGAAATGAGAAGGTGCGGTAACCTGCCTTTTGTCCCCAAACGATTTAAGAGTGCATTCCGTAATACAGGCGGATCTAAAGGTACATGTTTGTCAAAGGAGGAGAAGGATTTTTTTTTTTAGAAGCCATGACCTGAACTAAAAGGAAACTGTAAATGGAATGTTCTATATTTCTCTGCAGGTATTAAGGAAGAAAATTTAGCAGTCATGATACGAAATTCTTACAATTTCTTTGGCCGTATTTTTTTTTAAATTGAAAAGCTTGTGGATCCGGAGGCGGGCCATGGTGATCACGTACAATGTAATAAAGACTTTGAAAAAATACAATGATGACAAGAAGTTGTTAAGTCAAAAGATAAATAGATACAAGATTAAAGTCAGTCAATCACTCAGCACGAACAAATGTCGGGAGGAAGAAATTAACTTATTTGAAAACTGTTAGTCCTTTTTATATAAATATATTTATTAATAACTCACGACAAGTAATCTCGTGTGCAACGCAGAACATCGGTTTGTCTATATTTCTTTGCAATATATAGTTACTTTACGTAGATCATTTATAATAAGAATGTCTTAGCTTTGAGTTGTATTCCAAAAATGAAAAAAAGAAAGATCGGTGATCTACTTTTACATTAATATATATGATTTTAAGCTCAAGCATCTTAACACTTCATTGCATTCGTTTTTCTGACAAATAATCTATAGTACATGACATTATATAAAAACCGAAAGTTCTGCATTGCAAGATTGTCCAACATGTAACTTGGTATATCTTGCATAAAAAAGAAATGTGTATCAACATAAACGGTAGACGAAAATTCTGAATTTTTTTTTTTAAATGAAAATTAAATCATTCAAAATCATCAATATAAAGAATTAGAGAAAAGGGAAAGCGCCGAATAACACAATTTCCTAAATATTCACAGCAGCTTGTTGTACCATATAAGAATAATTAATAATTAATTTCGGCATTAGAAATAAAATAACGCGATTAGACACGCAGCATACACACGATAAACAGCTCATGCCACATGGCAGGTAATTGTTGAAATAACACAGGTATTGTTGTGGAAGGGCGAAGCATAGTTTTACCTGGTCATCGGAAGAGTTCATCCTAGGCAGGTGATACAAGATGTCAAAATACGTAATCCTATAATTATACAGGCATTTCATACTCTATGTAACAGTGTGTAAACTAATTTTTTTTATCGATTTGTCTCATTTGCTTGATTGAATTATCTCCGCCCGGTCAGACCACTTTGGTAGAGAAATACATGTATTACATTATATTATCGTTGTATGAATTTAGATTAGTACAGAGTACGTATAATACTTAGCTAGCAAATAAAAAAAATCCGATAAAAATGTACAAATTTCATAAGATTATAAACAAAACTCGGACTCTGAGTAAGATTTATTCGTTTTGCAAGTTTTGAGTCGTAATATTAATTCATTCACGTTATTCTCCATTGTAATGTTTATTATGCATACGCTAACGGTTTATTCTGCATACTCTCACGATAGATTTTGTTCCCGCACACGCTCACGATAGAATGGTTAATTAGCGCTACTCATTTATCACGATACAATGAATACAGATAATTTGATACTATCGCTATGAATAAGAAAAATTGAATACAAACGTGAATGAGATAAGCGCTAACCATTATACGTTTTTCATTCAGTATTGATACAAATAAATAAGGACTATTTGGTAATATCGTGAGCAAATCAATAACTAAGGTTAATTAAACGATAAAAATCGTGAACTAAGAATACGAATAAATAATGAATGAGGACTAACGTGAGAGCTGTTAAGATTAACTCTTTCTTATCTGTACCAATTCCTTATTTCATGAAACTTTTGTCCTGAAAGGGGACCAATTTTCTATATAAATCAAAGATATGAACACATGCACGATACTTTTCGATTTGGTTCAATTCCTAAACGTCTTCACATCAATTGAGTGAGAAATATGGATAATGGCCATATCCCTGTCTACAGTACAAAATCGATAATTCAGAAAATCAGAGTCATTTAATAACAGATAAATTTGCAACATGAACCAGATATGCATATTTCGGGTACCTTACCTTCGTCAGTGGTGTTCTCGCTAAACAGGATTAAATGGCTAAAGAGTGTGAAAGTTATTATATCGACAAAAATATACCGAAAAACATAGGGGGATGGGTGAGCTATGATGCTACGGGACGAACGTTTTCGAAATTTCAAGAAATTTTGACAAAAGCAATTTCGGAATGCGTTGAAAGAAAGGAGGGGATCACCAACAACACCTAGTTGAAGCACCAACAGTAAAGTCCCAAGACACCCACTGTAAAAACACAAAAGATGACGCACACAGGTAGATGCGTAATGGTACAAGGAATGTCAAATTACAGAGAAACATCAAACACAAATGACTTCATACACATAAATAAACGAGACCAATGGGCAATCGGTGCCGACTTAGGACGGCCGTTAGTCACGTCAGTAGCAGACGGTGAGGTTATCATCGATTACGTGCGCACAACCCTCCCACTTTTTCGATTACCCAGAGGTCTCGACGAACATGCAATTGTGGTGTAAAACAACCTCCTCACTGTCAGATGACCATACACATAAATGACCGCAAAACACAGGGGTCAAAGCAACACAGATAAATATGTAAATGGATATCAAAAGAGGATGCACGTAATACAATCCGTGCTCTGCCGCCGCGAGCTCATGTATGTTATTACCCGAGGAGTCCGACTGGCTCAGAACGACTGACTGAGTCCGAACACATGTACGTCATCACCCGATGAATCCGGTTAAAGAACCGATCAACCGAAGTTGAACAAACTTGGCTACATGTGCCCTCGGGGTCTACTGGTCCTCCAGTGTAACACTCACCAAGCGGTATTATAATCTTAAAAATATTCCAAATCAATAGCATCAATTAAGGTAGAGTATCCCTCAGGTCAGAATTCTGAAAATTTTATGACTAGATACCCTATTTTGTCTCTTCAGAATATTGTTCAGATTATCAAACTAAAATGGTTTTGGGAAAAGAAACTTTTATAGTTACATTTCATCACCCCTAAAAGGGATTTTTCTTACTTTTCCCATAGGGTCCAATCTTAAAGTCAAACGGCTACACTCTCGGTATAATCATGAAACCAAGATTCATATTTTGTTTGTATATCAGGTTTAACATAAGCTCTGAATATATGTAAATGAAAATATTGTAAAAGTTGTTATTAAGGAAATATGAGCATCTGAGACCAGAGGGATGCTCTACCTAAAGGCATTAGGGGTATACTACTCTACTTCCGGTTGTTTTGATAACAGAAAAATTGAATACCACGAAGTTGGCCGAAGACGCATGACTTCGGCAATGTTCGGGGTCATACATTTCCATGGCGAGTTGAATGAAACATTTAAAAAATATTAAATACCTAAAATATAATATGATGTAAAGATATGGAAGTAGCTAATTTCTAGCTTTTCCATGATATCGCTTTTACGCAGCTACGTTAAGGTGCTCCACGCAATGACGTTAGAGAAAATTCCGCGAAAACATTGTGTGACGTTATAAATGACGTCACACCAGTTACCGTATGCTAGTGATATTTCAAGGGATAAATTATACTGGATCGATTGTCAATATTATTGAGCTTTCATCCTATTCCTTACATCAACTCTAAATGTTCCCAGTATCTTATTTACGAGAAGTAATGAAAGAATGCGTGTTTTTCCACATTTTTGCACATCGGGTCATTGTAGGTCAAGCATGCGCAGTCTGAGTTCAGGGTTTAAGGGAAGATTTGGATGAGAAACCGCTTAAAATTAATTCACAGAGGAATCGCTGATTTTCAATTAGTAAATAAATATAAGGAATTGATAATGGTATACTCATTAAGGAGCACAATTTCTATTTAGATTATTTGTCAGATAATGTCCATATTTAGCTATTTGAGTTTTACTGATTTACCGGCTTTAAAATAATTATTTCTTATTCATTTTTATATTCATTTAGTTGTTGTTGCTGGGGGGGGGGGGTGAGGTCAAGCATTATTTTAAAAAATATATATATCATTACGAATTCGGTGCTACATGTGTCAATAAAAGGCTATACGGCGCCGGGTACCGTATTCATAGCCGGTACAACAGAACAATATTGAGACTTCAGATACGGTCAACTTGTACTAGACTAAATCTAAGAACAAATAAAAATAATAATAAAACAAATTGTAACCAGCAAGAGATCGGGCGGGTTATAATTAGACTGAAAAATTATTAGCCTAGCCGGGAATGAACCCCCTCCCTCTCTCTCTCTCTTATTTATTCAAGTTGTATACATTTTTTTATTATGATTATTTTGTCACCGATAGAGCTCTGCTCACGAAAGCACTGTAACAAGTTTACAATCAATTTTGTTAAATACAAAATTAGAAGACGGTCAGTATCGCGATCTCAATAGTCCGCCGGGTTGGATTCAGTATACGAGGAAATATTGCATTGATACATAGATTTCAATATTTGATCAGCAGAAGTTTTATTGTCTAGCGGCAAACTTTATCACCAGAGTTGTTCCCTACCACAAACTTTCCCACAAAGAAAATATATAATGTTTTAACTTGAAAAACATATATACTAAAAGCGGATGCCCGGACGAAGCTTACCCCACCCGGCCGGACCTGCCTTCTTAATATATGTATATTACATTCTCATCGTCGTAAAAATAATACTAAAATAGAAAAAAAAAAAACACTTTACATTGCATCAGATATTAAAAACCCGTGTTATTATGTTGTACACACGTATATGTTGCATGTTTACTGATGCTTTCCCGCCAAATTTCTATGACGTAATCCAGAGAGCCTGTGCGTTTAGATCCCATCTGAAAATAGACTGATATAGGGTAGTTGTTAAAAAAATGTAATTTGCAGGTGACTACCCTTGTACAATTTCGATATTTTCATACAGAATCTATAGAGGACACTTCAATTTACCAAGATTTTGCTGCGCATTTAATAGAAATTTTAATAGTTGTGTAAAATGTGGATGTAAAGTCGAGTTTTGCAGTGTTTTTACCACTTGTTTTCCTTCTCGGTATATTTTCTCCTCTTAATCGTATGAAGTGTCACAATGCCCAGCACATTTCTAAATCTACAGGATTTACTGAAGAAAACGATATTATAAGATTTATCTTATTTTTTCCTTATCTACCACTTGCAAAATTCAATTTAAAACCGAGACAACACTGTAGAGTTATATTTAGGGCTGTCACGTGACACAGGGGAATCCCCCTAGTGAATTTTTTTTCTTGGCTACCAGATACCTACCAGATATTAAAAAAATACAGCTTTGAACTAAAGAAAGAACGTTTAAGCTGTAATTGAAAGTTGAATGCCAGGCACCGTAAAAATGGAATATTTTCAGCGCGATGTCAGCGTGGAGCACCTTAACGCAGCCCTGTATACCCCAATACCTTAAGAACAGATATATTTGCAGCATGGACCAGTCAAGCACGATGCAGGAACTTAATTCTCGTCAATCCAAACATTGTAAACATGGTCAAAGAGTGCGAATGTTATAATGTCAAAAATGTAACGAAAGACGAAGCAGGATGGGTAGGATATGATGCAACAGGACCTATACTTAAATGTTAAACGTCTTTAAATTCAATAGCATCATTTAAAACCTGATACATGTACAGCATGGACCAGCCATGCACGTTTCGGGTAATAAACCATCGTCAGTGATCCTCAGTCTAACCTATGTAATATGGCCAAAAATTATGAAAGTTATTATGTCCAAAAATGTACCACAAGACGTAGCAGAATGGGTGGGATACGATGCTACAGAAACCACGTTTTCAGAAATTCCAAGAAATTTTGTAACAGAAAATTTCAAATGCGTTGAAGAGACAGTCAATCAATCGAAGTTGATCGAACTTGGCTACATGTGCACTCGGGGACTCTTGGTCCACCAGCAGTGACACTCACCAAGTACAAATGTAGTTCAAATGCTAAACGTCTTTAAATTCAATAGCATCATTTAAAACCTGATAAATTTACAGCATGGACCAGACATGCACGTTTCGGGTAATAAACCCTTGTCAGTGATCATCAGTCTTAACTATGTAATATGGCCAAAAATATGAAAATTATTATGTCGAAAAATGTACTCAAAGACGTAGCAGAATGGGTGGGATATGATGCTATGGACCCACGTTTTCGAAATTTCAAAAATATTTGTAACAGAAAATTTCAAATGCGTTGAAGAGACAGTCGATCAACCGAAGTTGATCGAACTTGGCTACATGTGCCCTAGGGAACTCTTGGTCCACCAGCAGTGACACTCACCAAATATCAATTTCAATGTCTCGATTCTAGTTTTGTTATTGGATTAATTGATAATAGATTTGTCCATCATTTTTCCCTTTTATTTGAAAAATAAGATTAAAATTAATGTTGTCTTCAATTCAATTTTTATCAATCAGTAAAAAGTTGCAGCACACCAAAATAGCTAATATGGACACACTGTACTTCCGCATAGAAGCCGACTGGAAATATAGATTTTAAATACTTCTTTGAGGACCATGTTTCAGATGATTTCCAATTTGAATGATTAGGTAAACTACTTTTGAAGAGATAGGAACAGTCCTGGTGAAATTATTGAAATTGTCTGTACGAATTTCCACAGATCCTGTATGAACTCTAAGGAAGTGCAATCTAAATAACATAATTTAGACATGCTTTTGATTTTACATCACTCTCGGATTGGCAATCCGGTAATGAGTAAATCCTTGATTTGCGCTGGATAGAAAAACTGTTTTCGGTGAGCCGCTGCGAGTATCTGTAGACTATATATGGAATAAGAAACGTACATAAAACACAAATTTATCCCCGCAAACTTAAGATTTTCTAGCTTTTCCTTGAAAAAATCTCTTGATCCGAGGTCCGCTCCTGAAGAAAAAGAAAAATTAACTCAAAATGTGATATCTTACGACGTCCAAAGGAACACATTCCATACATAAACATCAAATTCAAAGAATTGTGGTCCCCCGCTTTTGGGTGTTTGCCTTTAAAGAAATGCTTGCAGTCACCCCTTCTATTTTAAAGTTTTTGAAATATATCTCAAGTACGACCAAAGTTCTACATATCAAAAGATTAAACTGCAACAAAAGGTGAAAAGGTTTTCTTTTAAAAAAGGAATACACATGTGAAATATGAAAGTCCTATTATTTATCATCCAAAAGTTATTGTTGAAGTTTTTTTATGTGCTCAGTACAAGGCTGACTCAAGTGTCTGTATTTTTTTTTATGTTATCGTGTTTAGATATTTAGTAGTGCAAAGGTGAATTAGTAATGTAAGTTATTCACATTGAGTCTTTTTTTTTTGCCTTTATCATCATCGCAAATCTCTTTTCTCTCTCTCTCTCTCTCTTTTCTTTTTATAATTCTTTTATTTCAATAACATATAGTTAATGGTATTCGATATCGAAACATAAACGTTTAGCAATAATGTATGAGAAGGTACAGTGTTCAGTAATTATTGATATGATAAATGATATCAATCGAGTATACATCATTATAACAAATAGATATAACTAAACTATGTGTGCAGGGTTTATTGTTAGATATAATGGAGTGATATAAGTGCGGTGCGAAAAGATTGAAGGCTGCGACATAACGCGATATGACTTTCAAGTGGGTCACGCAGTACAGCTGCACGGTGGCTTTTTTCGTGACCATCGTTTGCACGGGTTGATGGGGCACGTCGTGTAGATTTGGTAGCTTCGAGCGGATTGAATTGTTTACAGAGCAGGTAAGGATAAACAAAAAGATTGTTTATTTCGTGATAGTATTGATTTTAGTTTTGTTACCTATTTATTCATTTGTTTTTATTTATCACCTGTACTGTAACATGTGTATTTTACATTTTTCAGTGAAATGAGCATGGCCTGATCGTAACGGTGACCACGTCGACCATCTCCTGCACGAGGAAGTGGTCATCAATGAGAGAATTAAAAGATAAGTACATATTAGAAGTTTAAATAAAATTGTTTGTTAATATCATTCATAGTTGTTTTAATTTTTTTTTCGAGAGAATTAAGAAATAATAAACTTAGAAGATTAAAAAGAAAATGTTTATAAATCATAGATGATTTCAATTTTGTTATTCGATGTTTCTCGTTTAATTTTACATTTATATATCATTAATACTTTCTATATATTTTCTATTTTTCTGTAGTGCATGGAGTTAACAGTTTTTCTGCCTCAACCAGTAGTTTAACACAGGAGGGATCTAAAACTTTTGCGATAAGGATGTAGTTTTTGATTTCTGTGCGGAAAATAGCCATAATATCAATATGTTTTTCTTTCAATTTGCTGGCATGATATGCTTTATAGATTGAGAAGGAAATGAGTGTAAGGAGAATATTTATACCTTTGTATATAGGATCAAATAATTTATATCCGAGAACAAAGTTTTGCAGTGTGATCATTTGCTCTCGATATCCTAACGTGTGCATTATGTGATTCATAGTTTTACGGAATTTATTACCAAATTTGCATTCCAAGAAGAAGTGCTGATAGTCATCAATTTTGTCACACAACGTACATAGTGGGCTATTTGTGATTTTCCATTTGTATAAAATGCTTGTATTTGATAGTATTGTATGTGCTAATTTCCATCTGAATATCTTATACTTATTTTCTAGTAGATCATGTAACATAAAGTTAAAGCAGTGTTTAAAACTTGACATTATATTTACTGATATGTGAGGGAATACATGTTTCCAATAGATTACTGCATTAGGTTGCTCATAGCATTTTTTGTGTAGAATTTTATATAGATCTTTATTGGTTAGTTTTTCAATTTTTATATCTATTTTCCCACATCTTATTGTCAGTATTTCATCATTTTTGTTTACCTTGTAAAATTTCCAATCTAAGTTATTTTGAAGCCTGAGTATCCAATCTTTTGGTATTGCATTCTTCAATACAATCATTTCAGTTATCCAATTTGTTTTATTTTCCAACTTCCCTAATACCACATTTTCAGAGATTTTACCATATTCATCAACAATATCCTTAATAAAGTAAATATTTGATTTCATCCATTGTTTGTTGATAAATAGTTTCCCTTTATGTTTTATAAAATGGTTGCCCCATAGGGGTTGCATCAAAATTTCTAAGTTGGTTTTGGGGCTTTCTTTCTTACCCCCTCTGGCTTCCACCCAAACCTTTACAATATCTAAATAAAACTCTGGGATATTTTCAATTTTATTTATGTTTTTACATGATCTATGTTCATATGAAATATTGCAAACTTGTCACCATATTCTTTAAGGTATTGATTGGGTATTTCTTTCCATGCTGCATTAGAATCATCTGTAAGTCTTATAACCCATTTTAGCATCATCGTTTTAACATGTAAGTTAATGTCAATCATGTTGAGTCCTCCATTTATGTAATCATTTGTTACAGTATTTCTGTTTATTTTTTCACTTTTATTGCCCCATAGAAATTTGAAAATGATACTATTTATCTTTTTTAGAATGTATTTTGGCTTGGTGAGAACTGAATACAAGTATGTTATTTGAGGCATAAGGAGTGATTTTATTATTTGTACTTTACCTAGCATACTTAATTGTCTGCAGGACCAATTCTTTATCTTTTTCTTTATTATACTTACACGGTCTTCCCAATTTCTCTCTAACATTTTATTATGATTCTTACTAAATTGAATCCCTAAAGCCTTTACGAATTCAGAATCCCAATTAATGTTTTCAAAATTCTTTGGTATCTTCTGTGAATTTCCTAATTGAAACCCGTATGACTTTGTTCTATTTAAAACTAATCCGGATAATGAACCAAATATTTCAATAAGATTTAAAGCCTTGGAAATATCTTGTTTACTTTTTAAGAGAAGGGTAGTGTCGTCTGCCAACTGTAAAATTTTAAAACTTTTATGATGGAAATTGAGATTAATACCTTTTAAATTTTCTTCTTGTTTTAATTTAAGTGCCAGAGTCTCAACTGTAGTTACAAAAAGAAAGGCTGATAATGGACAGCCTTGTTTTATGCCGCGTGATAAATTAAATGGTGACGAGATCCAGCCATTATTTGTAATAAAGCACTCATTTTTGCATATAGTGTATGAACCAATTTTAGGAAAGATGCTCCAAATCCAAAATGTTTTAATGTGTAGAACATGTAGTCCCATTCGACAGTATCAAACGCTTTCGCGAAGTCAAGGAAGAGCATGAATCCATCAATATCATATTTCTCAGTATAATCAATAATATCTTTTACTGGCCTAATATTGTAATTTATATTTCTTCCTTTGATAAATCCGTTTTGGTCGGTACTATTGATTTTTGGTAAGATAGGTTTAAGTTTTTCGGCTAAACATCGAGCTGCTATTTTATCGTCTACGTTTAGTAAAGATATGGGACGCCAATTATTTATGTCAAGAGGATCACCTTTTTTAAACATTAAAGAGAGAATACTGCTTCGCTGTGAGTTTGAGAGCTGACCATTTTCATAGGCACTGTTAAGTGAATTTACCAACAATTTCTTAACATCATTCCAAAATGTAAAATAAAACTCTGCAGACAGACCATCACTTCCAGGGGATTTATTTTTCTTCATGGAACTAATTGCAGAATAACATTAATCTTCTGTCAAAAGGCCGTCACAGTATTTTGTATCTTCTTCATTTAAATTGATCACTTTAATCTTTTCTATGTAGGATGAAACTTCAGATACATTTGGATTTTTAGATTGATAGAGATTTGCATAAAATTCTGTTTCACGTTTTAGGATTTCTGTTTGGTTTGTGAGAATACTTCCATCTATATCATATAATTTTACAATAGATTTCATTGTTTGTCTTTTTCAAGATTTAGGAAAAATTTGGTACTTTTCTCGCCCTCTTCAACTCATTTTATCCTTGATCTGATTTGAGCTCAATATGTCTTTGTTGCATAAAGGGCTTCTAGTTCATTTTCTATCATTTTAAGTGTTTGTGAGTTATCGTTTGTTTCTATATTTACTAATTCTTTTTGAAGTTCATTTATTCTATCCTTCTTCTTCTTAGCCTTATTTTTCCCATATAAAATTGACAATTCTTTGATTTCTATTTTGCATACTTCCCATTTTGTTTGTGAGCTTTTGCTATCATTGTTTATCATGTTACTGTATTTTTGAATACATTTTTGAATGATTGTTTTGTATTTTTCATCCTTTAGTAGATTATTATTAAGTTTCCAGTAACCTGGACCTCTTTTTATTGATTCTATGTTTATTTTCAAACTTACTGCCATATGGTCTGTGGAATTTATGATAGCTGGTCTTATATCTGAATTAATTACACGTTGTGTCATTTCATTACTGATTAAGAAATAATCTATTCTACTGGCTTCATTATCTGAGTGTGTTTCTTTTCCATGTAAATTGTACCTTTTCTGAATTTTTTAACTCCCATGGGTCAATTAGCTTAAAACAGTTTATTAACTTATGCAGATTTGTTTTACTGGTTTTCCTATTATTGTTCTTGATTTCCTATTTTTTTTTTTTGTTTTGGACCTCATTCCAGTCCCCTCCAAAAACTAGCATTCCTTCTTTATTTTTTTTTCAACAAATTTACAGAGTTTTTTCAAAAATTTATTTCTTTTTACTTTGTCGTTTGGAGCATATATGTTTATAAGTGAAAATAACATTTCATTTATTTTAACATTTACCATAATTATCCTTCCATCAGCCTCTGTTTTAGAATTTAGTATTTCAACATTTAAGTTTTTGTTTATCAGAATGCTAAAGCCTTTACAGTGTGAAGTGCCAAAAGAGCTAAAAGAGTGCCAATGACTACGAAAATCATAATTCAAATCTTCAGTAAAATGAGTTTCTTGCATGAATACAATATTTGATTTTTGTTGATTTACATATGTTACCAATCTATCCTTCTTTTGTTTATCTCGAAGTCCTTGTGTGTTTAATGTCAATAAATGGAGAATTTTCATATCAGTGTTATTATGTTTATTTCAAAGTCTGCATTAGTAATGTGGTCATCTAACACCTTAAAAGACTGTTCATGGTCAGTGCCAGATGAAGACAGAACATGACATGGTAGTTCATTCATTTATTTCGATTTAGACTTGTGTTCTTTAGGTTTCTTCCCTACTGCTGACTGGATTTGTTCAGTGGGGGTTGGGGGTGATCTCACATGGTGCGGGATATTACTGGACTTCCTTTGAGGAGCGCCAGTATCTTTAAAGATCTGCATTATATTGGTCTTGGTAGACTTTCCATGTTGAGTTAAAGAAGATCCTGACGATAATCTCAACAGCACTCTAAATAGAGCACCAAATTGAGCATCGACGGACCCCTAGCAAGCTAGAGGTGGGACCAGGTGCCCGGGAGGAGTAAGCATCCCCTGTTGGCTAGCCGCACCCGCCGTCGATGATCATGCACGAAAATGAAAAAAATACGAAAAACATGAATATTAATTGCACTGTCTGAGGCCATTTCTATGTAGAAAGTGCTATGGCGACCATGTCAGGGAAAGTATTCAAAACACTTACTGTCAAACCCATCGCGGGGAACTTTTTTACGAGCTCCGCACGGCAAAGGGCATAAGTGTGACACAAATGAGTTAAAGAAGATCCTGACGATAATCTCAACAGCACTCACAATAGAGCACCAAATTGAGCATCGACAGACCCCTAGCAAGCTAGAGGTGGGACCAGGTGCCCGGGAGGAGTAAGCATCCCCTGTTGGCTAGCCGCACCCGCCGTCGATGATCATGCACGAAAATGAAAACATATGAAAAACATGAATTGCAATGTCTGAGGCCATTTCTATGTAGAAAGTGCTATGGCGACCATGTCAGGGAATGTATTCAAAACACTGTCAAACCCCTCGCGGGGAACTTTTTTACGAGCTCCACACGGCAAAGGGCATAAGTGTGACACAAATGAGTAGCATTACTCTTCTTAGTTTTTGAGGGATCTGAGGCAGTATTGTTAGGCTTAGCAGGCTGTGAGACTGACCCTTGTGGTACTTGAGTGTCTGTCTGTACATGTAGTTCATGTTCTGAAGTTGATGCAACAGTGCTCTCATTTGGTGCAACTTCTTATCTGGTCAGCCTTCTCACTGTGTGTATCACTCTCAGACTCTTCTGGGTCATCAATGAGTGGGATGGGACAGTCAGAACTCACATGCCCTGGTGCATGACAGGACCTACAAACAATGTCACTGGTGCAATCCCTAGTATTGTGTCCCTTCTGTAAACAGTTGGAACACTCCTTCCATTCATCTGGCTGCCCATAATGCAGTACCAATGCCCTATATTTGCCCATCTGCATAGATTTAGGAAGGTTCCCTTGAAGGTCACTCACAAAGACAAGCCTGTCTCCAGTCTCACAATTAGTCAATCGCCCTTGGAATCGTTATCTTTCCCTGTAAAGATTTACCACTTCACAACCATGTAGACTGATAGCTCTTTTTATCTGCCCGTCATCTGCAGATAATGGGATGTTTTTAACTTTGACTCTTAACAGATCATCATCTGCTGGGTACAGACTACCTGGATTCCTACCATAGATGGGAATACTTTTGTCTCGCAAGGTCATTCTACCTTCTGCAAGTAGAGACTCCCTAGAATCGCAATCATCGGCATATATACATGTACGCCAAAGACCGCGAACTCTCTGGATCCCTGCAATCTGCTCAGCAGGAATGATGGAACCTATTATAGCATATAACTCCTCGTGAGTGATATACTGCTCTTGTGTGGGTTTTTCTAATCCAAAATAATCACATTCCTTAATAAAAACGGGCTTCGCCGTTTCTCTGGGGGCTGTAACCTCGGCGTAACTTCGAGGCTGTTTTTAAATGTGGGTCAATTTCCAAGGACGAGGTCACAATGTCCGACTGTTGTTATCGACGGAAAGGTCTTGTCACAAGGAATACACATGTGAAATATGAAAGGTTAATCACTTACCTTTCAAAAGTTATCTTTAAGGGTAATGTTTTTGAAAAGAAGGTTAAACTCCAAGGTCACAAAGTCAAAATTTTTGGTATCCATGGAAAAGTCTTGTCACAATGAATACACATGTGAAATATGGAAGCCCTATTACTCTCCATACAAAAGTTATCGTCAAGGAAAACGTTTTTGAAAAGTAGGTCAAGGTCACAAGGTCAATTTTTTTTGGAATCCAAGGAAAGGTCTTGTCACAATGAATACACATATGAAATATGGAAGCCCTATCACTTTTGATGCAAGAGTGATGGTCCTGATTTAAGTTTTTGAAAAGTATGTGAAACTTCTAGGCCCAGGTCACAAGGTCAAAATTTTTGGTTTCCAAGAAAAGGTCTTGTCATAATTAATACATATGTTAAATATGAAAGCCCTATCACCTTCCATTCAAATGTTATGTTCAAGTTTAAAAAATCTGAAAAGTAGGTCAAAATTCAAGTCAAGGTCACAAGGTTAAAAAATTTGGTATCCATTGAAAGGTCTTGTCACAAGAATTACACTATCATGTGAAATATGAAAGCCCCATCACTCTCCATACAAAAGTAAGCGTCAGGGGTATAGTTTTTGAAAAGTTAGTCAAACCAAGGCCAAGGTCACAACGTCAAAATTTTTGGTATCCATGAAAAGTTCTTGTCACAATGAATACACATATAAAATATGTTCAAGTTTTAAAATTATGAAAAGTAGCTCAAACTCAAAGGTCCAGGTCACAATGTCAAAATGTTTGGTATCCATGAAAAGGTCTTGTCTCAATGAATACATACATGTACGTGAAATATGAAAGCCCTATCACTTACCATTCAAAAGTAATTGTCAAGATTAAAGTTTTTTTTTAAAGTAGGTCAAACTCCAAGGTCACAAGGTCAAAAATTTTGAAATCTATTGAAAGGTCTTCTCACAATAAATACACATGTGAAATATGAAAGCCCTATTACCTTCCATTCACATGTTATTTTCAAGTTTAAAAATTCTAAAAAGTAGGTCAAACTTCAAGGTCAAATTCACAAGGTAAAAAAAATTGGTATCCATGGAAAGGTCTTGTCACAAGCGATACACATGTGCATTATAAGAGCCCTATCACTTTTATGGACAAGGTTTAAGTTTTTCTGACTGACGGACAGACAGATAGACGGGACGGTTTTAATGTCCCCGCGCTTTCGAGAAAGCGGGGGACAATAAACCCAAAATCGCTAAAGATGGTATGGCAGAAATGTGAAGCGTAAACTGATCGAAGACATATACATCTTTAAAGTATTATTCAAAGGAATCATCAAGTGCAATTTTAAAGCCCTTCTCTTAATCTTTCATGTTTTTAGAATGTAAATCAAAGTTCAAGCCTAAGGCTACCGTCTCAAATAAAACATCGTACCATAATAAATGTATCTATATGATGTATTTTGTTATATATATGCTTTCTGTTTACTCTATCATTTGCTGCAAATGTATTATCCATTGCTCTTGTAGCACGTCTGCGCAGCTGACTTAGTAAATAAACATTCAATTGGCTTGTCATGCATGTGATATGAAAATTTCACTACCAAGGGGAAGAGAGTTATAAAGTTTTTTTGTTAAAACTGGCCAAACTTCAAGGTAAATGTCATTGAAATGTGTTGTCGTTGGTAATATACATATGAAATATGGAAGCTTTACCAGTTTTGGTTCAAAAGATATACCGAAGGTTAATAAATTTGAAAACTTGGTCAAAATTCAAGGTCAATGTCACTATGTTTAAAGTAACCGTCACAAAGAAATGAAAGGTCTTGTCATAAGAAATGCACATGTAAATATATACGCATTTAAGGCTTAAGAAAGTAACTGAAGGTTAAATTATTTTAAAACGTTTGTAAAACTTCAAGGTCAAGTTTTGAATTTGAAGACGTTTAACATTTGAACTACTTGGCGAGTGTCACTGCTGATGGACCAAGTGTCCCCGAGGGCACATGTAGCCAAGTTCGATCAACTTCGGTTCATCGTCTGTCTCTTTAACGCATTTGAAATTTTCTGCTACATCAGCTTTAGCATCATATCCCACCCATTCTGCTACGTCTTTTGGTACTTTTTGGACATAATGATTTCATACTTTTTGGCCATATTAATTTTCAAACTTTTTGGCCATTTTACATTGTTTAGACTGAGGATCACTGACGAGGGTTTAGTACCCGAAACGTGCATGTCTGATCCATGCTGTTAATTTATCAGGTATTAAATGATGCTATTGAATTTGAAGACGTCTAACATTCGAACTACTTGGTGAGTGTCACTGCTGGTGGACCAAGAGTCCCCGAGTGCACATGTAGCCAAGGTCGCTCAACTTCGGTTCATCGTCTGTCTCTTTAACGCATTTGAAATTTTCTGCTACAAAATTTCTTGAAATTTCTGAAACGTGGGTCCTTTAGCATCATATCCCACCCATTCTGCTACGTCTCTTGGTACTTTTGGACATAATAATTTTCAAACGTTTTGGCCGTTTTACATTGTTTAGACTGAGGATCACTGAGGAGGCTTTAGAACCCGAAACGTGCATGTCTGGTCCATGCTGTAAATTTATCAGGTATTGAATGGTGCTATTGAATTTGAAAACGTTTAACATTTAGTAGTTCAAACGTTGAGGCAAAAATGATTAGCATACAGGGTTCATCATGGTACGTCTTTTTGCAAAGTTTCTAGTCAATTCACCTCATGGTATTCTCCTTATTGATTAAATGTCATGTCATGCAATCCAGGATAACCACACCGTCTGCTATTTACGTGGCAGATGGCCGTCCTAAGTCGGCACCGGTTGCCCATTGTTCTCGTTGGTTTATGTGTAGTCTTTTATGTTTCATGTTTCTATGGTGTGCTTTGGTGTTCCTTTTGCGTCTCTTTCTGTGGGTGTCTGTTCTGTGTTGTTTTTTTTTTTGCATGGGTGTTTTGGGATTTTGTTGTGGGTGCTGCAACCTAGTGTTGTTGGAGATCCCCTCCTTTCTTCTATTGTAAATGTCAGTGTCAAAGGTCAGTGTCAAAATTAAATTAATAACTAAATTTGTTATTGCGTTTGATTTGTCTCGTTATGGTCTATCACCAACTAAAGTTTGAGTAGCAAAGGACAAACAGACGGATTCACACCATTTCATATACATCTAATGTCCACAACATTTAGTTAATAAATGCAAGTGTTTTATGCATACAATGTATGGAGGATCCAAATTCTAACGAACCCCGACAACGTCATCTCTCGGACAGGTCGTAACAAAGGAGGAATGACAAATATGGATAATGACCATATCCCTGTATACAGAACAAAATCGAGAATTCAGATAATCAGAAACCGAAGGCATACAAAATCAGAATAAAACAGGAACAAATGACAAATATGGATAATGACCATATCCCTGTATACAGCTCAAAATCGATAATTCAGAAACCGAAGGCATACAAAATCAGGATAATACAGAAACCAAAGCAAAGAAACAAAAACCTCCACCACATGAAAAGAAGCGGACTCCCGATATGAGAGTGAGACCAGGTGCCAAGGAAGAGTAAACATCTCATGCTTGCATGCAACACCCGCCACTTCAACTCGGTAGAACTGTCACATCCCGTAACTTCCATTTCGGAAGCATAGAGTACAATCGTTGGTTGGATGGTTCAAATGGTCCATTTCCCCATATCGACCGTAGAACTTCCTCAGTGACGATGTTAGTTGGTCACAAACATATCCCTGACTGAAAAGCTTATCTGAAAGACGCCTAGCTCTCGGAACAAGATCCGTATATTTGGTACTTGCTCTGGCATAGCGTATCAACTAAGATATGAACACGCCAAAAGCAGGCGATGAAGGGTTGTTGCTACTCAGAAAAGGAAATTTGTAATGCTGAAATTGAAGTCGTCAAGTTTGTCATAGAGTGAGGTGTTTATGTGACCATCAGTGTCATAGGACAATAATATGTCGAAATAAGATTCTGTATTTGTCTCTGTAGTTTCTTTAACTTCAAGCTCTGAAGGATAGATACTGTTCGGGTAATCTGCGAAATTTGGATTATTGATGGATAACACATCGTCTATGTACAACTGTAAATGAAGTTGAAGTCAGAAGCTAAGTATCTTTTCCCTTCAAAGACCAAAGATTGACGGAATTAAGCTTTGTACGAGTAAAGGAAAATGCCGCAAAAGAGTGGGGCACATTTGGTCCCCAATGGAATTCTGACAATTTGCTGGAAGACCTTTCCTCCAAACACAACAAAAACGTTGTTGATCAGAAAGTTTAACATCTGAATAATATCAGTTTCAGGGTACTTATTTTCAGAATCGGACTTTTCTTTTACAAAGTAGGTTTTGTCATAGTTAACAACAATAAATTTGTATTTGCGATTACCGTTCTTACTTGTAAACACATAACTTATAATTTTTGCGAGTCTCTCTTTCAATTTAGAATTTGGAATTGTAGTGTAAAGTGTCGAAAAATCAAAGGCTTTTACCCAATGGACTCTACTTAAATGAGTGGATTTCAGATGTTCTAAAAGTTACTTCGAATTCCTTAATATCCACATACGGTTGCTAGAATATTCTGTCGAACAATATTTTTGAAGCCCATCATTGATTTCAGATAAAACTTTGGTGAGTAAGATCGATACAGATTTGGAAGAACATTTTGAGAAACCAGCTATGAAACGTTGTTTGTACGGATTCTTATGCATTTTAGAATTGCAGCATAAGTATGGCAAAGCAAAATCTAAATTGTTAGTGTCGAAGCCAAAGGAAGCAAGCGCTGATTTGTGGTTATCTTTTATTTCATAGGCAGAAAGGTTTGTTGGGGTGTAAGTGGGATTTCCAGGTGTCGAATTTAAACCCAACTCTTTAACTAGACTGTCGAAATAGTACTTTTTGCAAGTAAATGTGTAATTATTTGAGGCTTTGTCCGCTGGTGTGATGACATAATGTTCTTGGAGGTAGGTAAGCTCTGTTATAACATCAGGGTCTTTAAATATAGACTCGAATCTGGTGTTCACAGGTTATCTTAATCGGTTAATTCTAGATAAAAGTAACCCTCTGATGGATTTTATCCATTCAGAAAGGGTGTCGAGCTGTACATCCTCTTTCTTTGCACACCGTCTTGCATATTCCTCACAAGAGTCCATGATAATTTTGACATTTTGGTTCCATGTCAAGGACATACTTTCTCTGTATTTGCGACCCTTTTTTAACAATTGTCTCAACTTGTCGTTCTTGACTATACTAAGGTCACAAATAATAACGTGTCCACAAGGAGAGTAGTTGAAATCCGATGACGAACATTCGCAAGGAAGTGGATGTAGTGATAAATTACTTAAATCAATACACTGCAAGAATCGTTTGTAATTGTAAATTTTAGATGCAACTGTTGGTGTGTAGCTATAGGAAATACAAGGAGTTTTTTCTTTTGAAATATGGTGGGATTTTTTCTGTGACAGTTTTGTGATTCAAAATTTGACCAAGATTCAATTATCAATACCTTTGTTTGCAAATATTACTTTATGAAAGGGCGGTTTGTTTTCTTCTCTGATCTCTGAGTGAGGTGTTTATGTGACCATCATTGTCATAGGACAACATTATGTCCAAATAAGATTCTGTATTGGTATCGATTCGGTAGAACTGTCACATCCGGTAATTTCCATTTCGGAAGACATAGAGTTCAATACCTAAAATGCATAAGAATCCGTAAAACAACGTTTCATCGCTGGTTCCTAAAATTGTTCTACCAAATCTGTATCGATCTTTCTCACTAAAGTTTTATCTTATATCAAATCTTTGCTTCAAAAATATTCTTCGACATTATATTCTCGCAGTGGTATCAACCAGATGTGAATCTTAAAGAATTCGACGGAACTTTTAGAACATCTGAAATCCACTCATTTTAGTAGAGCACATTCGATCAAAGCCTTTAATTGTTCGGCACTTTACACAACAATCCCACATTCTAAATTGAAAGAAAGACTCACAAAAATTATGAATAATGCGTTTACAAGTAAGAACGGCATTCGCAAATACAAATTTATTGTTGTTGACTATGGCTAAACCTACTTTGAAAAAGAAAAATCCGATTCTGAAAAAAGATACACTGGAAAAGATATTATTCAGATGTTAAACTTTCTGATTGACAGCATTTTTGTGCTATTTGGAGGAAAGGACTTCCAGCAAATTGTCGGAATTCCAATGGGGACCAATTGTGCCCCACTCCTTGCCGAAATTTTCCTTTACTCGTACGGAGCTGAATTCATTCAATCTTTGGTGTCTATAGGGAAAAGATACCTAGCTTCTGACTTCAACTTCTTATACAAATACATAGACGATGTGTTGTCCATCAATGATCTAAAATTCGCAGATTACCTCAGCAGTATCTATCCTTCGGAGCTTGAAGTCAAAGAAACTACAGAGACAAATACATCATCTTTTTTGGACATAATGTTGTCCTATGACACATCGTCACTGAGGAAGTTCTACGGTCGATATGGGGAACTCGTCATACACTATGATGTCCCACTTTCCAGAATGATGGATGATATTCTGTCATAGACCATTTGAACCATCCAACCAAAGATTGTACTCTATATCTTCCAAAATGGAAGTAACCGGATGTGACAGTTCTACCGAATTGAAGCGACGGGTGTTGCATGCAAGCAGGAGATGCTTACTCTTCCTGGACACCTGGTCTCACTGTCATATCGGGAGTTCGCTTCTTTTCATATGGTGGAGGTTTTTGTTTGTTTGCTTTGGTTCCTGTTTTATCCTGATTTTGTATGCCTTCGGTTTCTGATTTTCTGGGTTATCGATTTTGTGCTTTAAACGGGGATATGGTCATTATCCATATTTGTCACTGATGATGACATGAACACCTCACTCTATGACAAACGTGACGACTTCAGTTTCAGCATTACAAACTTCCCTTTTCTGAGTAGCAACATCCCTTCATCGCCTGCTTTTGGCGTGTTCATACATGTATCTCAGTTGATACGCTATGCCAGAGCAAGTACTAAATATACGGATTTTGTTCCTAGAGCTAGGCTTCTTTCAGATAAGCTTCTCAGTCAGGGATATGCTTGTGACTTGCTAACATCGTCACTGAGGAAGTTCTAAGGTCGATCTGGGGAACTCGTCATAAACTATGATGTCCCACTCTCCAGAATGGTGGATGTAAACGTCTTCAAATTGAATAGCATTATTTAAGAACAGATAAATTGACAACGTGGACCAGACATGCACGTTTCGGGTACATAACCCTCATCAGTGATCCTAAATCTAAACAATGCAATATGCCAAAAAAGTATGAAACAAAGGAGGGGATCTCCAACAACAGTTACTATGTTACATGATATTCTGTTATAGACTATTTGAACCATCCAACCAACGATTGTACTCTGTGTCTTCCGAAATGGAAGTAACCGGATGTGACAGTTCTACCGATTTGAAGTGACGGGTGTTGCATGCAAGCAGGAGATGCTTACTCTTCCTGGGCACCTGGTCTCACTCTCATATCTGGAGTCCGCTTCTTTTCATGTGGTGGAGGTTTTTGTTTGTTTGCTTTGGTTTCTGTTTTATCCTGATTTTGTATGCCTTCGGTTTCTGATTTTCCGAATTATCGATTTTTTGCTTTAAACGGGGATATGGTCATTATGCAATATTTGTCATTTCACAGTATTTTAAAATTCCCATAACTCTGTAACGACAAATCGGTTGAACATGACAATGGAAAGGCGACTTTCTCTCTACAATCTGACCACAATGTACAAATATCATGAAAATCTGTTGCAGAAGATTCAAGATTTCCAAAACGTAAAAATGAAAGTAAGACCGAAATTTGAAAAAAGTCGACTACAAGCTGAACTTGCCTGGATCACCAAACTTCAGACTGCATACCCTCTTGGTTTAAACAATCAAATCTATGGACAAGGAAATATTTCCTCTTCTACTAATATCAACATTTTTTCAATTCGCCCAAACACTAAAAGGAAATACAGGTCGCACGGGAAAAGACGAAACAGACAAAAAAGAAAACGATCCAGATTCTACAGCTTTCTCAACGATTTACTTACTATAGCACGCAATGGCGGCAGACATGAGCTGTTACATGCTCTGTCGTCAATACAAGTTATGTACTTGAAATCTATCTTGGATGAAGCAGAGGTTGCACTCTTAAGAAACACTAACTGATTCAGACTTAATATCATTGTCTCATTCGCACAGTATAAACTTTATGCTATTGTGAAAAACACCTCTCTTAAAAGACGATTCATAAAAATCCCGTTTATTAACAAAGGTTTTGATCTTCTAAACATCTCTAATATTTTTCGGGATCAGCGCGTACAAAGTACCATTCCTCAATATTTTGAAAATTTAGAGCCACCTCTTAATTGTTATAAGTACAAGATACCTATTCGAAACTTTGTTTTCAACTATGTAAAGTAACATCGGATCCTGACATACTTGAATCGTGTCAATCTTCTTGAGAATGTGCAACTTCTAAATATCTCTTCAAACCAGCTGGCCATGTTGTTACAAGTGACTTTTCAATTATCCAAGACAGACAGCTCCGTGGTCTTCTTAAAAAAAGGACCTAAGAATAGAACCCCATCAAAGATAGATTTTGTCAAATGCCGTAAGGTGCTTACGGAAGCCTTAGATAATAATACGAAAAGATGGTGTAAATCAGAAGGAGTCGAACCGCATGCTCTGAATGACTGGAAATATAACGGACATTCGAATAGATAACTTCCATAAAAACCATCATTTTTGTGTCGCCTGCGAAGCATAGCGACACTTAGGTATCACTTTGTCCGTTGTCCGTCTGTCCGTCTGTCCGTCCGTCAGTCCGTCTGTCTGTCTGTCACACTTTGGGTGTCACAGCCCATAACTTTTGATTGGTTAGTGATAGGGCTTTGATATTTCACATGTGTATTCCTTGTGAGAAGACCTTCCTACACATACCATAATTTTTGACCTAGTGACCTTGACCTACATATTTGACCTACTTTTCAAAAAAATTATGGATGGATATATCTTTTGATTGGTAAGTGTTAGGACTTTGATATTTCACATGTGCAATCCTTGTGGCAAGACCTTTCTACACATACCATAATTTTGACCTTGTGACCTTGACCTAGATATTTGACCTACTTTTGAAAAAAAGACAAGATTCGCTATATCTTTTGATTGGTAAGTGATAGAGCTTTGATATTTCACATGTGTATTCCTTGTGACAAGACCTTTCTACACATACCATAGTTTTTTACCTATTGACCTTGACCTACATATTTGAACTACTTTTCAAAAAGATTAAGAATGGATATATCTTTTGATTGGTAAGTGAATCTAGGGCTTTGGTATTTCACATGTGTATTCTTTGTGACAAGACCTTTCTACACATACCATAAGATTTGACCTTTTGACCTTTATCTAGATATTTGATCTACTTTTCAAGAAAAGTAATATTGGCTATATCTTTTGATTGGTAGGTGATGGGGCTTTGATATTTCACATGTATTTTCCTTGTAACAATGGTATTCTACACATACCATAATTTGTTACCTTTTGGCCTTGACCTAGCTATTTGACCTTCTTTTCTAAGGTTGCATATATCTTTTAATTTGTAGGTGATAATTTTTACGTAGTGACCTTGACCTAGATGATTGACACTCTTTTCTGAAAATTTTAGAGTGAACATAACTTTTAATTTGTAATTAAGAGGTCTGATATTTCAAATGAATTTCATTTGACAAGACTTTTCTACTGATACCAATAAATACCAATAATTTGATCCACTTTCTAGAATAATAATCAAACCGCTTCGCAGGCGACACAAGCATTCCTTGGATTGTTTTTTTTTTTAAAATCCACGTTCCAAATCAGAAAGATATTTCAAATCCAAACTTAGTAAGTTACATGAAAAATATGACTTTGCACCAGCTGAAAAAGCAGCCAACAACACCATTATCATTTGAAAACATTACTACATATGTATATATCAACTTTGGCTTCGGAAGTCTCGTCTACTAATACATATATCAAATGAAAGTGCATCTAACATTTTAAGCATGCATAACAGTGAAATGTCTTCATTCAATAACACTATATTGCATACCGAAACTGCACAAGTCTTCTTCCAAATTTTTATTTATTGCTAATTCTAGTAACTGCTCAACTACAATTTTGTCTAGAAATCTGACGTCAGCCCTTACTGCTATTAAAGAACACATAACTAGATATTGTGAAACGGTTCTAAACAGGAACGATGTAAATTTATTTTGGTCTATTAAGAATTCAGGGGATATGATTTACAAAATGAAATCTGGAAATTTCCAAGCCAATACGATTTCGTCGTACTACTTCTCTAATATGTACACCACACTTCCTCATGACAAAATTAATGATCGATTATCTAATCTCATTAAATGGTGGTTTGATCGAGATTGGAAAACTTACATTTGTACATCTGAATCGAAGGGTTTCTTTTCCTCGACAGACTACAAATCATACAAATCATGGACATGTAGTAACCTGTGTAATGCCCTGTCCTTCCTCTTGGACAATATTTATATTAGACTTGGTGAGGATCTATACAAGCAGGTTGTAGGTATTCCTATGGGTACTAACTGTGCGCCTCCTGTCGCAGATTTATTTTTATACACTTATGAAAAAGAATTTATCCAAAATCTTCAAATGCAAAAAAAAAATTGATGAACTGAAATGTTTCAATGATACTTCTAGGTATCTGCATGATATTCTAACCATTGACAATCCTGCTTTTGAATTATATAAGAATGAAATTTATCCACAAGAATTCACACTTAACAAGGCAAACGTTACAAATACAGAAACACCATTTTTGGACCTAAATATCAAACTTGTAAACGGAAAGATTCATTCAAGCGTATATGACAAAAGGGATGATTTTGGATTCAACATAGTAATTTCCCCTGGCTTGACGGTGATGTTCCAAGATTACCGTCATACGGCATTTAAATATCACAGCTCATCCGGTACGCTAGAGCATGTACTGATATTTTGGATTTTCCCAGTAGAAATTTTTAAATTACCAAAAAAAAAACTTTTAGATCAAGGTTTCCGCTTTCATAAACTAGTTAATACTTTCTGGAAATTTTACAAAAATTACAGTCAACTTCTTTTAAAATTCGGATCTATACACGCAACAGAGTACATTACTTTGGGTATTACACAACCTGATAAACAAAATAAGAAGGATCAAAGGTAGGCAGCATAACCATCGAAAATGCGTCAGAATCATCAAACGCCTTTTATACCGTTCATATGATCCTTTATCACCAGACGGACACTCGGCTTGGTACTTGACCAATCTACAGTCTTGTACAAACGCATCCTTGAGACTTGCACTCTGACTGACTGCGACGATGGGACTCCATTATAGGCCATGTCCAAACCTCTTTACAGAAGACAGGGCCCCGACATTCTGTCCTTTCTGAATGCCATTCGGACTCCTCGGGTGATTACATACATGAGCTCGCAACAGCCGGCAGAGCATGGACTGTATTACGCATGCCCTCTTTTTATTAGTGGAGCAACCAAGTCGCTAAATTTGAAATTTTAATCAACCCACCTAACACAGGGCTAATTTTTATATCAAACGAAAGAATATAACATGGGACATCATATTTGACCTGTCGTAAGAAATTCGTATGGTCAGAATTACCGTAAATTCAGAGAAAAGCGGAAAATTAGTAAAATTCAAAATCATAGATATTTTAACAAAAATTATCATCCTTTAATAAATGAAAAGTCAAACTGACCGAAATCAATGTCAATATCCTAATTGAAGTCAAATGAAAATTTTTGGATCAAATTGATTTTTCTAATTTCAACTTCATGGATGAATGAGCACAAATTCTAAGATAAATTGGTAAAATTGAAATTTTCAATACTTTCACTTCAATATTGAGAATGTTAATTCGAAGATAAAAATTAACATACAGAAACGATATTTTGATATGTGAATGTGTTTTAAGGAAAGTTTGATAGAGATCGATTGAAAAACTTAAGAGTACCAGGCAAATAAAGTGCCCCACCCCCAACTTTGTTATAAGCGATTCACTGCAATATAAACTATATAGGAGATGTTTTCTCGATAATACGGTGTAAAACTAAATAATTACGGCTAAATTAAGTTTTAACATATAATAATGAATGAAAAGTATCGCTTTATTTCAAAGAAGACGACATATTTACATCAATAATTTTGAAAAATATTTTTTTTTGTACTATCTATGTTCTTGTAATTTCAAACATTGTGATATGGACGCAGCCTAATTTTAGAAATAATTAAGTATAACAAAGACTTTATGATCAACAAAACATGGAATTATGCAATGCAATTTAGTTCCACAAGCGTAGCTGCCTATACGACCCCATCACATTCGAGGCAAACATGGCATTTTCTTTCTCTGTTTGACCTTGTGACAACAGTTGTCACGTAGCTTAAAGGCATCGTTCTATAGGTATTGTCGTAGCAAACTGACATGACCGGGCGGAGCTTATTTTCACCTGGTCATCGGAAGAGTTTACTTCTGACCAGGTGATAAAAGCCATATAAAATTACAGGTAATGGGTATTTACTCTAATTACGATGTGCAATTCATAATCTATCTACCCAAAAATTGTATCAATTCGTCTCAATTGCTTGATTGAATTAGCTCCGCCCGGTCAGGTTAGTTTGCTACGACAATAGATGATAATAGGGGATAGCCTCTGATTTCTAGTTTTGGTTCTCTAGTTTCTGATTGATTGATCGTTGATGGCCATTATACGATATTGTATGTTTTTGTTGAGTTTGTTTTTACTGTCTGTTTCTCTGCAATTGTTTCTATAGAAATGAAATGGAAAAGATACGAACAAACACTGAACATCAAACAACCACATTTAAAAGAATTAAAGACGCTCACATAAAACTACCAGCCGAGAGGCAATATTAAAATAGAAATGACCACACAATAAAGGGTGCTCTATTCTCTGAAGTCTCACGCTGAGCTGTCAACATATCAGTCTCGTCGATACAAAAGTTAAATTTTACTCTGTTGTATCGCATCTTGGACTCTTTAATATCCATCGTTGAAGATCGATGCTTTGCTGTTGGAATAGTTTCTTCTTGGACACATTTTACCGACTATTCTTTGCGTCATACCTTCACACTTTTTCAATTTCATTTCTTTATTCGGAGCTCTTTGGGAAATTTTATACGGCCATTGACGGACCAACATACTAGGCTCCTGTTGCGGCGAATTGTTCGTCGTCAACAACTTTTCGTGATATAACCTTTTATTTTTTTTTTATTGTATTGTAGACGTATGTAGTCCTTATTCATGTAAGAACTGCCCAATTAAATTACCAATTACATATGACAATGTGGTGTTTGTGCTTATGTACAGCATTATGAATTAAAGCCCCCCCCCCCCGTGACCCTTGAGGACTTTCCATTGGATCTCACGGAGACATCAAAGGGGTTCTCTGACTCAGTATATCTTGAAAAGCATATACACTTGATTTTGTAACAGTTACAAATCTGAACGAAGAGTAAGTGCGGATGCTAAAAGGGATAAATTGCACAACGTTAACCCAAGGCATATCGTAATGTTTAAAACACAGATAACGAAGAGCCCAAACTCTGACCAATATACTTTACATGTATATTCACATCTCTGTGGTACCAAAATAAACGTCAAAAGATACTTTTCATAATTTTATATAAACTTAATGCATTTGTCTTCAATTCACGTATTTTCATTTCAACTTGTCACGAATTGGTTTCCATACACAGTCTTACCACGAAATATTAAAAAGAAGTATTTTTCATTAATTTTTAAACAGCATGATGTAATTCCACTTTCTGCATCTAACTTTTATCAAAAATATGTATGTATACCGATTGATAGGTACGATTTGATAGAAACTGTAACACGTGGTCGACCGAATCTTCATCTACGGAAACTAATTTGTGAAATGACGCTTAAATCAAAAGTTTATACGCTTTAGGTTTTTACATCTATTTATGGCCCCTTAGAAAAATGACAAATAAAAAGGCATTGGAAATAATAACCATATATTTGTCGATATGTTTCGAGACAAAAATTTGGTCTCTGTGCTTGAAAGAAAATTATAACACGGATTCTTCATATTTCACAGAAATTTGCATAAAACTGCAATTTTTAGAGAGAGAAGAAAATATTCTTCCTCCAAAAAAATTATATAACATGTGCACATATCTAATGCATTGATTGCAACGACTTTCTATACAAAAAAGAACAAAATATAGGAATACCGAGGATATAAACGATAAATATTTCGTTTTAATTTTTCACGATTTTATCGCTTTTTACCCAATTTAAACAAAATCTGACCGTGGCATATTCTTTACGACAGCTCTATTTGAAAGCAGGGGTATTCAGCAAAAGGTTCAGACCAAATTCAGGCCTGTGTTAGGTGTGTTGATTAAACTCGAAAACTAAGCCTCTTTTTTAAATTGGTCGCTCTACTATATATCCATTTGCATATTTGTGTTTCTGAGGCCTCTACTTTTCGTGGTTTTTTTAAGTGAGGTCATCTTACATCAAGGAGGTTGTTTTACACCACAATTGTACGTTCATCGAGACCTCTGGGATATTGGAGAAGTGAGAGGGTTGTGCGCACGTAATCCATGATAACCACACCATTTGCTACTTGCGTGACAAATGGCCATCCAAAGTCGGCACCGGTTGCCCATTGGTCTTGTCGGTTTATGTTTAGTCTTTTATGTTTGATGTTTAAATGTCGTACGTCTCTTTTCGGTCTCGTGCTGTACTCGTCTTTTGTGCTTTTGCATTGGGTGTTTTGGTGTTTTGCTGTTGATGCTGCAACGGGGTCTTGTTGGAGATCTCATCCCTTCTTTAATACGGGCGTATGAAACAATGACTTTTTATCATAAATGGGACAGTAACAATTCTTGAAAATCGTAAAATTCATAGTGTGTAGAGTAAAACAAGTTTTATTTGGACAATTCTAGCGTAGTTTTCCTTCAACAAATTATGATCAATATTTTACAACCGGGAAGATATAATTATTACCAGTTTGGAAATGAATGCGCATCGATAGTTTAAAATCTTCAAACGTTTAAGTTCACACGATGCAGGAACTATCTAATATCTATGGATTTTCAGCAAGGTCAACGAATGTTTACTACCATGATATGCCCAATACAGAATCTTATTCACCCCATCCAAAAAATAACGCAGATAGACTTTACCTTCGTAAATTATTTTTCTAATGAAATTAAACCATACAAAATACTACGTTTATCATTAACATAGATATTCAGGTATAAAAAACAAATTCTTCGAACCCTGTAATTGTTACGCTAGCTGTTGATGATTTTTGGTGCGGCAAAATTGTAATAAATTTACATAATTAATTTGAATTTTCTTTGTCGAAGTATCTCTCCGACCATATACTTAGAATTTTTTTCCTATACTTAAAATTCCATTTTATATCTCTTTCACTGCTGGAGGTGTCTAGATTAGCTATCCAGATGACATTTTTTCGCCTTACCAGTGAAGATCTTTCACTTATTCTAACATATAATATCATTTTTACATATCGTTCCACTTAGCTTATTCAGAACGGCTGATCTCAGAGTTCGGATAAAGTTAGGCATTTTAGTTAAGGTATTCAATGGGTAATGAGAGGTAATTGGGGCACCCCTTTATGGAATCCTAAGACCTAAAATTACAGCATAGTTATGATGTGAAAATTAATTGAAAACTGTTGACGAATTTAGATATTGGAAAAGAAAAATCGGTTACTTTCAGAGTTACGGGCCCTTAAATTTTACATTGAACTCTATGGAAAAAAAAAATTCCTAACATTTTCGACAGAAAGATGGGGCAACAAATATCGGTCGGTCAAAAATTTTCAAAAAAATAAAAATACATTTCATCAAATTTTCCTGAAAAATCATAAAAAGAAGGGAGGAGATCTCCAACAAGACCCCTTTGCAGTATCAACAGTAAAACACCAAAACACCCGATGCAAAAACACAAAAGACGAGTACAGCATGAGACGGAAAAGAGACATACGACATGTAAACATCAAACACAAAAGACTACACATAAACCGACGAGACCAATGGGTAACCGGTGCCGACTTTGGACGGCCATCTGTCACGCAAGTAGCAAATGGTGTGGTTATCCTGGATTACGTGCGCACAACCCTCTCACTTCTCCAATTACCCAGAGGTCTCGAAGAACGTACAATTGTGGTGTAAAACAACCTCCTCACTGTAAGATGACATCACACAAACAAGACCGCGAAACGCAGAGGCCCCAGAGACACAGATGAATATGTAAATGGATATAAAAAGAGGGCATGCGTAATACAGTCCGTGCTCTGCCGGCTGTAGCGAGCTCATGTATGTAATCACCCGAGGAGTCCGACTGACATTCAGAGAGGACAGGTGGTCGGGGCCCTGTCTTCTCTAAAGAGGTTTGGACAGGGCCCGTCATGGAGTCCCGTCGTCACAGTCAGTCAGAGTGCAAGTCTCAAGGATGCGCTTGTACAAGACTGTAGATTGGTCAAGTACCAAGCCTAGTGTCCGTCTGGTGACATTAGGATCATATCCACGATATAAAAGGCGTTTGATGATTCTGACGCATTTTCGATGGTAATGCTGCCTACCTTTGATCCTTTTTATTTTGTTGATCATATCACCATAAAAGACAGGTTGTGTAATACCCATAGTAATGTACTCCGTTGCATGTATAGATCCGTATTTTAAAAGAAGTTGAATGTAATTCTTGTAAAATTTCCAGAAAGTCTTAACTAGTTTATGAAAGCGGAAACCTTGACCTAAAAGTTTTTTGGTAATTTGTAAATTTCTACTGTGAAAATCCAAAATATCAGTACATGCTCTAGCGTACCGGATGAGCTGTGATATGTAAATGCCATATGACGGTAATCTTGGAACATCACCGTCAAGCCAAGGGAAATTTACTATGTTGAATCCAAAATCATCCCTTTTGTCATATACACTTGTATGAATCTTTCCGTTTACAATTTTGATATTTAGGTCCAAAAAGGGTGTTTCTGTATTTGAAAGGTTTGCCTTGTTAAGGGTTAATTCTTGTGGATAAATTTCATTCTTATATAATTCAAAAGCAGGATTGTCAATGGTTAGAATATCATCCAGATACCTAGAAGTATTATTGAAACATTTCAGCTCATCAAATTTTCTTTGCTTTTGAAGATTTTGGATAAATTCTTTTTCATAAGTGTATAAAAATAAATCTGCAACAAGAGGCGCACAGTTAGTACCCATAGGAATTCCTACAACCTGCTTGTATAGATCCTCACCAAATCTAACATAAATATTGTCCAAGAGGAAGGACAAGGCATTACACAGGTCACTACATGTCCATGATTTGTATGATTTGTAGTCTGTCGAGGAAAAGAAACCCTTCGATTCAGATGTACAAATGTAAGTTTTTCGCTCTCGATCAAAACACCATTTAATGAGATTAGATAATCGATCATTAATTTTGTCATGAGGAAGTGTGGTGTACATATTAGAGAAGTCGTATGAAGAAATCGTATTGGCTTGGAAATTTCCAGATTTCATTTTTTCAATCACATCCCCTGAATTCTTAATAGACCAAAATAAATTTACATCGTTCCTGTTTAGAACCGTTTCACAATATCTAGTTATGTGTTCTTTAATAGCAGTAAGTGCTGACGTCAGATTTCTAGACAAAATTGTAGTGGAGCAGTTACTAGAATTAGCAATAAATCGAAATTTGTAAGGAGACTTGTGCAGTTTCGGTATGCAATATAGTGTTGGGAGATCCAATTTAGAAATAGAGATATTGAATGAAGACAGTTCACTGTTATGCTTGCCTAAAATGTTAGATGCACTTTCATTGCTTTTGATATATGTATTAGTAGACGAAAGTTCCGAAATCAAAGTTGATATGTAGTAACGTTTTCAAATGATAATGGTGTTGTTGGTTGCTTTATCAGCTGGTGCAAAGACATATTTTTCATGTAATTTACTTAGTTTGGATTTGAAATATCTTTCTGATTTGGAACGTGGATTTTGAAAAAGATGAGGGTTTTTATGGAAGTTATCTATTCGAATATCCGTTATATCTAAAATGAGGTTTTTCCAGTCATTCAGAGCATGCGGTTCGACTCCTTCTGATTTACACCATCTTTTCGTATAATTATCTAAGGCTTCCGTAAGCACTTCACGGCATTTGACAAAATCTATCTTGGATGGGATTCTATACTTAGGTCCTTAGTTTTACTGCAATTATTTTTTTTTCTATATTTTTGCAACAAGATGAAATAACTCCGAAAATGACCCTTTTCAAAGTATTTCTGATTTTGATATCTAATTTGCTAGTCCAAAAGATATTAAAATATATCATATGACACAGAACACCTGAAATGAATCTTGACCTGTCAGTCTGTCTGTGGTTTATTGAAATGTCTTGTCTGGCATAAAAGGTCGTCGAACTATCGAATCTTCGGAATACACAACAACCGCACATTCTCGGAATTTTTACAGACGGACAGACAATAAAACAAACTGATCCCTCCATTTCCTGCGCATGCGTAAAATTTCAGTTCTCTTTCTCTCGAATACCTTGTGGAAAACGTTCGATCATTAAAAGCATATCAAGCATAAAGCTTCAACGATTGTTATGAAGTTCCCTCAATGTACATTTACCTCTTCTTTTTTGAATTAGGTGGCAACCATTTAATTTTTTAAAGGGAGGGGAGGGGATTGAAGGAAGCAGTTGCAAAAAAAATGTCCGTCTCCCGATCCCGCAGATACGGTATGATGCCCTTTGATATTTTCCTTTTTTTATTCAATACATCGCATTCATTGAGTGGCAACACCTATAGTTAATTAAGTTCTTACTCTACATCATATAGATATTCTGCATTAAATAGTGTTGCTCTTCGTTTTTCATGGTGTTGCATTATTTTCTGTTAACTTGCTTTCTCTCTTCTCTTGAGAAAATTTTAGAATTTACATGCCTATTTATTTATTTTGTTTTATTCATCTATTTTTTACTCTGATTTTGGCTTTGCTTCGATTCACCATGTACTTGTATACTGACTGATATCAAGGTATCTACTCAATAGATCAAAGCTTACAATTGCTGTGTTGTCCTAAACAATAGAAAGCAATTAACTGACAGATACATGGGTATTACCACTTGTTTGGGGTAGTGCGTGTTTATTTTTATAAATATTTTCCTCCTAGACGCTGAATGCTGTACTGTATTTGGAAATCTTTGAAAAAAAACAATACAATAAATAATCAAGTTGAGGAACTTTAAACGTGCTTATTTTCGTTAGGGGGCCATTTCGCGATTATAACATCAAGACGTTACGAATGGGGGTAATATTCGCGAAGTCCCTTGATTCGCGAAATATATCCCTACCTACGCGAATATGTCCACGTTTACAGTGTCGCTATTGTATTGATAATTGCCAGAAAATATCCATACTTGCAGATAGACATTGAAAGAAATCATTTTAATACAATTTTTTTCCTTAAACGCAAATTTAGATATCAAATGTTACATTATTATATTATCATAAAACTTTATCATCTTTAGATCTAACAGTAATAAACAAGTTCTTACTTAAATTTTTTTTAATCACTCTAGATAGTTCTTTATAACTTGATGCCTTGTCTTCTCGACATCCAACATCAACAATAAATGCAAAACGACTGCATCCTTTTATTCCAGATTTTTTTGTGTCTTGATTTAATGTTTCTTTTATGGTTTTTGCGTTCCACAATTCGACTTACTAAAGTTCGATCTCAAGACAGCAATTCCAATGGTTTCTGAAAAAAAAATTACAAAGTGAAAATATCCAAATACACAGTACAGAATCGTTAAATCAACAAAACACGAACCAAAGGCATACGAAATCAGGATAAAACAGGAACCAAAGCAAAAAAAAAAAAGGAAAACATCAACCATATGAAAAGAAGCGAACTCCAAATAAGGAGTGAGATCAGGTGCCCAGGAAGAGTTAGCATCTCCTGCTTGTATGCAAAACAAAGACGGGGATATCCAACAACACCAGGTTGCAGCACCCACAGTAAAACCCCTAAACAACCAATGCAAAAACACAGAGCAGACAAGCACAGAAAGAGACGTAAAAGGGACAAGGAACGTAAACGGACAACACAGAAACATCAAACACAAAGGACTACACTTAAACAAACGATACCAACTCCCGTTGCTTCAATTCGGCAGATATATCACATCCGGATACTTCCCACCTCTAGCTTGCTAGGGGTCCGTCGATGTTTACTTTTGTGATCTATTGTGAGTGCTGTTGAGATTATCGTCAGGATCTTCTTTAACTCATTCAATTTCGGAAGATATATGAATAGTCTGTGGTTGGATGGTTCAAATTGTCTAAGTCAGGATATCAATCACCATTTTGGACAATGGGACATCATATTGTATGATATATAATGTATAATATCGTAGAACGTCCTCAGTGACGATGTAAGTCGATCACAAACGTATCCTTCACTCACAAGCTTATATAAAAGACACCTATCTCGCAGAACAAAATCTGTAAATTTAAGAGCTGCAACGATTCACCGCGGTGCACCGAGAATCGCGATTCTTAGCTCTGACTCGAATCGCGAGTCGTTGTGGTCAGAAACGATTCGAGTCGAATAGTCTAAATAATGCAGAAAAACGTTCTGATTTCAACTTTAAAGATTACTAATAGCAGGATTCCCAATAAGAATGGTTTTAGGTGGTGATTTAGAATAAAAGGTGAACCATTCAAGTGCATTTTACCTAGAAATTCGTAAGAAAATACAGGGTCAGAGGAAATTCGAACCGGCGACTTTTGCCGAAGATCGACGAGTGCTGACCAAAATATTGAAATGCCTCTTTTAAAGAAGCTTACCTATGAACCTCTTCGTGCAAACTGTTTAATTATCATGTATCCTTTGTATACAGTATTGACTTTATATCCAAAGAAGGCTGTTCTTTGGAGGGGAGGGGGTGTCTTTGAATAATAATTAACATGTACATCATTCAAAGCTTTCACTTGAACTTGATTTTTATGCTTTGATTTAGATTCAGATGGGGATTTCAATGAAATTTTCAAATAAGTGGAAAAAAATAACGTATCCATGGAAAATTATATCGTAAATAAATCGAACCGAAAAATATCGAATCGAGACATATAAATCGAAATCGAACCGAATCGAGAAGTTCACCACTCGTTGCAGCTCTAGTAAATTTGCTACTTGCTGTGGCATAACGTATCAATGAGATATAAACACCATAAGCAGGCGATAAAGGGATATTGCTACATAGAAAAAAAAAAGTTTTATGATGCTGAAACTGAAGTTGTCACGTTTGTCACAGAGATATGTGTCGATGTGACCATAAGTGTCATAGGACAGCATCATATCTAAACATGATACTGATTTTTTTGTTTCTGTAGTTTCTTTGACTATGAAAGTAACAACTCTTATATCCGACGGATAGATTCTGCGACGATTGTAATCCATGAATTTTTGATTATTGATAGACAGCACATTGTCTATATATCTGTAAATGGAGAAAAAGTCAAAAGCTAAGAATATCTTCCCTTCAGAGACCAAAGATTGAATAAATTCAGCATCGTACGAGTAAAGAGTGTCGGCAACGAGTGGGACGAAATTGGTCCCCATTGGAAATCCGACAATTTGTTGGAAGATCTCAGGTTTGACCCTACATTGATAACAGCATAGTTTATGCACATCGATTTACAAGTTAAAGTAACTAGCTTATTAAACAGACCACAAAGAAGACCTTGAAATCATGGCGTTCGTAAATATAATAGGCCTACATAGAGATACATAGTTTCTCCTTCGATGACTTGGTTCCATTTTCGAATGAGCCTCTAGGCCTGTATTATATTCGTACCAAATTATACTCTGTTTCTTTGCGGAAGTTACACGAAATTTACAAACATACAAAGTATCTCACATTTACCGATACAGGTTCCCCATAATACAGACTACAAGGAGTCATCTTGGACATTTCTACTTCTCGTTTATTTCAAGCAGTCAGATCAGATAAATCAGAGGAGAAAAAAAACCGTCCTTTCATTAAAGTAATATTTTAAAACAAAGGTATTGATGAATTGAATCTTGGTCAAATTTTGAATCACAAAACTGTCACAGAGAAATCCCACCATATTTCAAAAGAAAAAAACTCCTTGTATTTCCTATAGCTACACACCTACAGTTGCATATAAAATTTACAATTACAAACGATTCGTGCAGTGTATTGATTTGAATAATCCCTCACTACATCCACTTTCTTACGAATGTTCGTCATCGGATTTCAACTACTCTCGTTGTGGACACGTTATTACTTGTGACCTTAGTATAGTCAAGAACGACAAGTTGAGACAATTGTTAAAAAAGGTCGCAAATACAGAGAAAGTATGTCCTTTACATGGAACCAAAATGTCAAAATTATCATGGACTCTTGTGAGGAATATGCCAGACGTCGGGCAAAGAAAGAGGATGTACAGCTCGGCACCCTTTCCGAATGGATAAAGTCAATCAGAGGGTTACTTTTATCAAGAATTAAGCGATTAAAATCAACTGTGAACACAGATTCGAGTCTATATTTAAAGACCCTGATGTTATCACGGAGCTTACCTACCCCAAGAACATAATGTCATCACACCAGCGGACAAAGCCTCAAATAATTACACTTTTACTTGCAAAAAGTACTATTTCGACAGTCTAGTTAAAGAGTTGAGTTTAATTCGACACCTGTAAATTCCACTTACATCCCAACAAACCTGAAATAATAGATAATCACAAATCAGCTCTTGCTTCCTTTGGCTTCGACACTAACAATGACAAATATGGATAATGACCATATCCCTGTATACAGCACAAATCGACAATTCAGAAAATCAGAAACCGAAGGCATACAAAACCAGGACAAAACAGGAACCAAAGCAAACAAACAAAAACCTCCACCACATGAAAAGAAGCGAACTCCCGATATGGGAGTGAGATCAGGTGCCAAGGAAGAGTAAGCATCTCCTGCTTGCATGCAACACCCGCCGCTTCAATTCGGTAGAACTGTCACATCCGGTAACTTCCATTTCGGAAGACATAGAGTACAATCTTGGCTTGGATGGTTCAAATGGTCTATGACAGAATATCACCCACCATTCTGGAGAGTGGGACATCATAGTGTATGACGAGTTCCCCATATCGACCGTAGAACTTCCTCAGTGACGATGTTAGTCGGTCACAAACATATCCCTGACTGAGAAGCTTATCTGAAAGACGCCTAGCTCTCAGAACAAAATCCGTATATTTCGTACTTGCTCTGGCATAGCGTATCAACTGAGATATGAACACGCCATAAGCAGGCGATGAAGGGATGTTGCTACTCAGAAAAGGAAAGTTTGTAATGCTGAAATTGAAGTCGTCACGTTTGTCATAGAGTGAGGTGTTCATGTGACCATCAGTGTCGTAGGACAACATTATGTCCAAATAGGATGCTGAATTATTTGTCTCTGTAGTTTCTTTGACTTCAAGCTCTGAAGGATAGATTCTGCTCAGGTAATCTGCGAATTTCGAATTATTGATGGACAAAACATCGTCTATGTATCTATAAGTGAAGTTGAAGTCAGAAGCTAAGTATCTTTTCCCTTCAGAGACCAAAGATTGCATGAATTCAGCTTCGTACGAGTAAAGGAAAATGTCGGCAAGGAGTGGGGCACAATTGGTCCCCATTGGAATTCCGACAATTTGCTGAAAGACCTTTCCTCCAAAAACCACAAAAATGTTGTCGATCAAAAAGTTTAACATCTGAATAATATCTGTTTCAGTGTACTTATTTTCAGAATCGGACTTTTCTTTTACAAAGTAGGTTTTGTCATAGTTCACAACAATAAATTTGTATTTGCGATTACCGTTCTTACTTGTAAACGCATTACTTATAATTTTTGCGAGTCTTTCTTTCAATTTAGAATGTGGAATTGTAGTGTAAAGTGTCGAAAAATCAAAGGCTTTGATCGAATGAACTATACTAAAATGAGTGGATTTCAGATGTTCTAAAAGTTCCTTCGAATTCTTTAAAATCCACATCTGGTTGATACCACTGCGAGAATATACTGTCGAACAATATTTTTGAAGCCCAGATTTGATTTCAGATAAAACTTTGGTGAGTAAGATCGATACAGATTTGGTAGAACATTTTGAGGAACCAGCGATAAAACGTTGTTTATACGGATTCTTATGCATTTTAGGTATGCAGTATAAGTATGGTAAATCTAAATCTAAATTGTTAGTTTGGAAGCCAAAGGAAGAAAGAGCTGATTTGTGGTTATCTATTATTTCAGAGGCAGAAAGGTTTGTTGGGGTGTAAGTGGGATTTCCAGGTGTCGAATTTAAACCCAACTCTTTAACTAGATTTTCGAAATAGAACTTTTTGCAAGTAAATGTGTAATTATTTGAGGCTTTGTCCGCTGGTGTGATGACATAATGTTCTTGGAGGTAGGTAAGCTCTGTGATAACATCAGGGTCTTTAAATATAGACTCGAATCTGGTGCTCACGGTTGATTTTAATCGGTTAATTTTAGATAAAAGTAACCCTCTGATGGATTTTATCCATTCGGATAGTGTGTCGAGCTGTACATCCTCTTTCTTTGCCCAACGTTTAACGTTGCCCAAAAATTTAGATTTAGATTTGCCATACTTATACTGCATACCTAAAATGCATAAGAGTCCGTACAAACAACGTTTCATAGCTGGTTCCTCAAAATGTTCTTCCAAATCTGTATCGATCTTACTCACAAAAGTTTTATCTGAAATCAAATCTGGGCTTCAAAAATATTGTTTGACAGTATATTCTCGCAGTAGTATCAACCAGATGTGGATTTTGAAGAATCCGAAGGAACTTTTAGAACATCTGAAATCCACTCATTTTAGTAGAGTCTATTCATCAAAGCCTACAATTCAAAATTCTAAATTGAAAGAGAGACTCGCAAAAGTTATAAGTAATGCGTTTACAAGTAAGAACGGTAATCGCAAATACAGATTTATTGTTTTAAACTATGACAAAACCTACTTTGTAAAATAAAAGTTCGATTCTGAAAATAAGAACACTGAAACTGATATTATTCAGATGTTAAACTTTCTGATCGACAACATTTTTGTGGTGTTTGGAGGGAAGGTCTTCCAGCAAATTGTCGGAATTCCATTCGGGACCAATTGTGCCCCACTCCTTGTATTGCCGACATTTTTCTTTACTCGTACGAAGCTGAATTCATTCAATCTTTGATCTCTGACGGGAAGAGATACTAAGCTTCTGACTTCAACTTCACTTACAGATACATAGACGATGTGTTGTCCATCAATAATCCAAATTTGGCGGATTACCTGAGCAGTATCTATCTTTCGGAGCTTGAAGTCAAAGAAACTACAGAGACAAAAAATTCAGCATCAGATTTGGACATAATGTTGTCCTACGACACTGACTGTCAAATGAACACCTCACTCTATGACAAACGTGACGACTTCAATTTCACCATTACAAACTTACATATGTGCCTTTTCAGAGTAGCAACATCCCTTCATCGCCTGCTTATGGCGTGTTCATATCTCAGTTGACACGCTATGCAAGAGCAAGTACCAAATATACGGATTTTTTTCTGAGAGCTAGCCGTCTTTCAGATAAGCTTCTCAGTCAGGGATATGTTTGTGACCGACAAACATCGTCACTGAGGAAGTTCTACGGTCAATATGGGGAACTCGTCATACACTATGATGTCCCACTCTCCAGAATGGTGGATGATATTTTTTCATAGACCATTTGAACCATCCAACCAAAGATTGTACTCTATGTCTTCCGAAATGGAAGTTACCGGATGTGACAGTTCTACCGAATTGAAGCGGCGGGTGTTGCATGCAAGCGGAAGATACTTACTCTTCCTGGGCACCTGGTCTCACTGTCATATCAGGAGTCCGCTTATTTTCATGTGGTGGAGGTTTTTGTTTGTTTGCTTTGGTTTCTGTTTTATTCTGATTTTGTATGCCTTCGGTTTGTGATTTCTGAATTATCGATTTTGTGCTGTATACAGGGATATGGTAATTATCCATATTTGTCATTAAACTGAATATGATCAAACTTTGCGAATAAGCACATTTTTTTACAGCCCCACCCACTCTGAATTTCGTACTTGCAACCGACTCTGTTGGTTTTTCTCTGTCGTGCTTCTTAGCTTGGTTCGTGTTTTGGCTTTTTGTCTGATTCTTATTTTTTGTGAAGACCTATTTATACATTGCGCCTTGACATCATAAAATCATTTAATTTTAAAGCGGAATCTATCTCGTCCTAAGTCTTCTCTAACATGTACACCACATCTTCCTCATGAGAAGATAGCTTATCAAAACTTATTAAATGGTGTTTTGATTGAGAGGGTACTTCTTTCCGATAATAATTATTTTCCTCAGCAGAATACAAATCGTACAAATTAAAGACTAATGGATTTAATTGTTTCCGTTCAATATCTCTAGAATAAATTCAAACGATGAAATGCAATTTTGTATATAGATACATAAAATGAAAATCTTGGTCAAGTTCGAACTAGGGTCGGATCGGAAAAACAATTAACAAACTTATGCCTCTAAGATTAGAAAAAATACCAAAATTTAAGGGTTTCCGTTCAATATGACACTTTGAAATAAAATTTTTCATACTGATACATCATATGAAAAGCTAGGCCAGGATCATATTTGGGTCCGTTCGAAAACTTTTTCTTACAAAGTAATGCCCCTTTAGACTTAGATCTCCTCCTTCCTTTCAGACATAGACACGTTGATATTAAAGGATACCGGTTTTTTTCATTTTCACAATGTTTTGAAATAACCTTAATATGAATAATGGCAAAGCTATAATAGTGAGGACGAAGGGTAACTATAAAAAAGTATTACTATTTCAAGAATTGAAAATATAAATTATAAATTTAAGACTTGATAATGTACAATTTAAGACTTGAAAATGTAAATTAGAAATAGATGAATAAATGAGCATTTGTCACATATATTTGCTCCCTCAACTTAACTAAAGCGGCAAAAAAACCCCACAAAAAAACCCAAAAAAATCAAACAATTAAAACCAAACAAAGTCAAACAAAACCCGCCGCTATATATGGTCATTTAGCTACAACTGAGAAATACCTCGGTGCAGAATGGGTCTGACACTTTCTCGAAAATTTCCACAATTTCTGCACACAGATGTACAGACAGCTTTGAATAATATTTCGCCCGTCCCACACGTTGTTTTCACATACAGAAAAACAACAACAACAACAAAAGACAACGAAATAGCAACAACTTGTGGGTCGGGCGAAATATTGAAGCTAATGTTCAGATAGTCCGCGAAACTGCGATATTCCTGCTACAATAATAATGTACATGATGACGTTGCAATTAAACCGCATGGCTGATTTTGTAGGTTATTCAACTTTTGTACTGAATCCCGTAAACCAGTATTAACTGGAAACCGGTATTTTTCCATTTCATTTACAAGTGTTATCTTCACGAGGACTACGTCTGTGCCTGTTTCCTCTATAAATTGACTGATCTATAGATATGTCTGAACAACAACTTTCATACCCCTGTCTTAATAGCAATTCTCTGTAAGGACCAAAATAATTTCTATAGTACGTGGAAACAGCATGTCTCCAATTTTGAAGATTTTTGGTGTGGAAGGTGTATATGATGTACTGAGACAAAAATAAACTTTTTTTTACAAATTAAGTTTTCGTTGCCATGGACACCATGTTTGAAATTTTACGCATCAGTAGAATACTTGTAACATGGCATTTTCACAAGGCTCGTTTCCATGGCAACAGCTATTGTAGTCAACTGAAATTTCCTTAATTTTTCACTTTATATCTTTAATAGTATAAATATTACACAAGAAGTATGTTTCTGCGCGCTATTTTCTTTGTCAATATGCTCCAAATGTAGGCAAAAACCTTGATTCCTACTGCCAATTATCTTTAAAGTTTAATCCTTGATCTTTATTAAAATGTTAAAATTTGAGTGGGACCTCTTTCACAATTTTATTCAAAAGGGTATAAAAATGGTTACCATGGTGACATTCTGCTCAGTGCTATTACACATAGAGTTATTTACTGGTAAATTTTCAGCTGTCCGTTATAAATTTTTAAGCATTTTTTTATCAGTGCATATAAAAGAGCATTATTAATTAAGAAATCACCTTAAAATTTTTCAAGGTCACAGGACCCAATGTCAAGGTCATCTTAAATGAAAATTCACAAAATTTGGCAACATTCTGTGATTTTTCAAAAATATGAGAGGCAGTTTCTCAAAAATCATGTGGTATTGAGTAAAACAAACACATATATAGTGATTTTGGATATATCACCTATTTATTGACCAAAGTTGCAAAAATCTCAAAATCAATGACATCCTTGATTTTAAGCTAGTATTTCATACATACATATATAAAAAAAATGTGCGATTATCATGATTTTTGTCTGGGGCTTATTTTTTAGGAGAAATGTTCTGAACAAAAAATTGAAATATTTTTTAATCTATTGGTCCTAATTTTAGAAAGAAGTATTTTTGATACAAATATATGACAGTCAAGCCTAAATTTAGTAACAACAAATAAGAACAAAATTGCAAATTTTATTGAAATTGGAACCTGTAATTTGAATTGACCTTGAACTCTGAGTCAATGACCTTGACAAATTTTGGAAGTGCTCAAATAAAGAATAATTTCTTCTGTTGTCCCTACATGAAACTTAAGCAATACAAGTTATTTAAACCATGCTCAAAATTAATTTGAAAAGATATAGTCACCACATGTGTCAAATGAAAAGTTGCCATGGCAACCATTTTTGACCTCAAAATGTAGGAAAACAAAACAAGGTCCCACTTATTATTTTCAGTGATAATATTTGTCACATGATAATCTATTTTGTTCTGACAACAGTCATAGTGTTATCAGCCTGACATTTTGTGTTATTTTTGTTCAAACATGGTAAAAATTGGACAAAAATAGGCCTAGATTTTGACCTTATTTTATGGCATTTTTTGACTGATTTTGATTTGATAGGATCCGGCTAATTGAAAGAAATGTCAAAAATTTGTTATTTTTCCTAAAAAAAGAGGTTTCAAAGATTATAAGTTGTTAATACCAATTAACTCTGACAATGGTTTCCATGGCAATATAATAACCACAGATGACTTTAGTTATTTGACCAATTTTTAGTGCTATAAATAGACAGACCTCGTTTCCATGGCAATCGGAATATTTATTTTCAAAAAATTGTTATTTTTTGTATTCAGGGCATTATACATACCATTTATAGAGAAAATCATAAAAATCCATGACATGCTGTTTCCAAAATATTTTGGTCCTTACAGAGAATTGATATTAAAAGATATAACCCTAAACGCTTGCAAAATTAACCAAAACGCAAAAACCCTTTGCGAGTGTTGGTTGAACAGTACACAAAAACCCCAGGGTCTTAGGATAAATTTTACTTAAATTGGGTATGACCGCAAAATATTGTGGCTAATTCATACAATCTGGTGAAAGATCGATATATGACAACTTCTCCTATAAATGGAATCAGCCATAATTTTTTTTTTTTGCGCCCACATTTAGATTAAAGAAAACCGAAGAAAATGACAGGACAAAGTATAGATTAGCATGTATAATCACGCTTCTACATGTATAGATCCATATATCTGCATTTATTTATTCCTAAGCGATGGCGGTTTATCTGGATATTTCGGTTACCCCTCTTAACTTTATAGAGTAAAATGAATTCTGAAAATACAAACGATATTTTCATAATTATTCTCATTTATAAAATGTTAATTTTTCTTCTGGTGTAACAATCAATATAAAGACGACCCAAAATTTTGCCTTAAGGTCCAGGATTCCTTGGTATGCAGATATAACCATATGGAAATCTAGGTCATACACCATGATATATTCCTAAGAATTCCTTAATTTAAATATAAGAGCTGTTACTTTCATACTCAAAGAAGGTGTAGAGGGCATGAAAGTTTTACGAAGGGTTCTAAGTCTATGCCTTCTTGAAGAATGCACCAGACACGTGTTTCGAATATCAAATTATCACCAGTGATGCTTCCAGTCAAAGTGCTTTTCATAAGCCGCCCGAATTCATTTCACTAGCTTCCTTTGGTTTTATTTTCAGAATTTAAGTTTGTGTGTTTACTGAACAGAGAGAGCGCGGTTCCAGATTTTCTGTAGAGTCGATTCAGTAGCATATCCAAATAAAATCTATGTTCAAAATAGCATTGGAGGTATGGTTCTAAGATGTTCACCTCCTTTTATTTGGATAATATTACTGGAGTTTATATAAGTTTCCGAACTAACCAAATAAAGTGTATAACTGTTTAAGTGCCAAACCAAAGCTTCTCCCAGGCGGCAGAGCTGGAAAGAAGTAATTAATACACTTAAAAACTTCAATGTTACGTGAAATTAGTTTAACTGCAAAGTGTTGATATCAATAATTTTGAGGGTTTCAATTGTATACCTTCTTGAAGAAACTTAAAAGTTGCTTATCAGTAAATCACAATGAAAATCATTACTTACCTATCTCTGCCTCCAATTCTGGTGATAATATTTCTTTAGGATCATATCTTGCGCTCTGTGTTATGAGACGTATGATTTTTCTTGATCTCATACTACTGTCAATTTCGGATATTGCCTCAAATTTGCATTCCTTGTCTTCAAAATCGATATCATTTTGGAATTCCCTCGCTCTTCCAGATGATATTTCTATGTCTTTGTTATACACTGTAACAAAGAAATATTATGTTCAAACAATTAATGACTACTGAAAAAATATATCTAGTCGCATATTAACAAACCATCCGAGGCGTTTCTTTAGCAAGTTTCAAAGGATAAAAGTCAAACAAAAAAGGATGTAGGATAGAATGTGGATAGAATCTTAACATATCCTATCCTATCCCATCCTATCCTATCCTTACCACTTCAATTCAATTCAGTTATATCCAATTCTACCCTACATCCTATCCTATCCTACATCTTATCCTATCCTACATCCTATCCACCTTGTTCTACAATCCAAATTTTTAACTAACAAACATGCTAATCTTGTCGAATTTGATTCATTGAACTTTTATAGGTGACTTAAAGGTACAAAGGTCTCGTCAAGATCAAACCGTGAATTAACTAATTTTGTCAAAATTTTAACGCAACGAGTCTATCATGCTTAGAAATTAGAAACTGGCTGGTTACAATAGTCACATGTGCCCTCACTACCGTGCTATGATCAATTATTGCTTATAAAATGGGTACCCTAACATAACATACTTTTCTCCGTAGAAGACCGATTGCGAACACGTGTAAGCACTTATTTGCATAAGGCTAGTACTGTATCAAAACAAAACAGCATGGCTGACTGATAGCATGTGGGACGAAAATGAATCGACAATCGGTGTTATCAAAATCTGAAAAGAGAAATGTAATGAACAAATAGTATTGGCTTGGTCTTGGAAAGTTATAAAGACCTATGTTAGAGGACGACCGTGAAATTAAAACTCTTACAAGTATGAGGGAAAAATAGCTAAATGGATCTACAGTGTACATGTACATGTATAGTTCTCGTTTATTTCTATCTATTAGAAGTATATATATAGTTCGACGTATATATATATCTACACTTATTTTGATATGTATATATATATATGACGGCCGTCAAGCGAAAACCACCCTTATCTGTCTATGACGTCAAAAAGAGAAATCGGACTGTAAAGACGTCGTCAATTTCGCGTATTTTTCGCGTTACGTGTTGCGATAACTTTTCAACTACGTGGACGTTAAAGTCATCAATAAATCATAATCCACAGAATGTTATAGCCTCTTACCTTTATGACTTTAAAGTACGTTTTGAAATCCTTTTCTGAAAATTCAGTGATGAGTTAATTGAAATTAAAACAAGGGTTTCTTTTCTCATTTTTTTACCGCAATCAGCGTGACCAACGAACTGGACCCGTACACGTTTAGGGGAAAAACTATTTTCAAAATTCAACATGCTTTTTTTTTTATTGTAAAGAGACGTATGTTTTCACATTACTTCTTCTTCTTCTCTTTTTTTTTTTGTCTTCTAGTACTGAACATCATTTATAATTTGCGAATCCGAAACGGCCTAGGATATATTTGATCCTCGATTTATGTTGATAAGCCAGATGTATACTTCACATTAATCTAAATACTAAGTGTTCAAAGAAACATTATAGAGTGGTTTGTAATCAGTCTCATAAATATCTAAAGACCAATTTTCACAAAATTAATCTATCGTTTGCAGGAGGAAAAAGAATAGCGTTTTGATTAAAAAAGAGAAGTATGAGGAATAAATGAACCTATAAAGGCTATATGGCAGTACAATTACACTTGAAATTGAAAATCTAAACTTAAAGTCCGTATCATGTCCTCAAAATGGAAAGAGGCATCATCTGCTACCAAGGAATACACTAAACGGTTGAAAAATATTTAGGTTTATAGTATACTTTAAATTACAGGCGCGTATCTAGGGGGGGGGGGGGGTTAACATGCTTAAGTAGACCATGAATATGTAATAAAAATACATATTTTTCTGTTTTTGCATAGATGTATATAGGTTTTTTTTTTCAAATCAAAGGTTGAACCCCACCCCCTTTTGACGGGTTGGACCCCGAAATGAAATATCTATCCACGAATTAGCTCTACTTGTATTTGTTTTTATTACACATGTAGAAGATGTATAAGAGGGAGGGAGAGATTAATTTCATTAACTGTGTATCAAACCTGTTTAAATTTTTCCAATGTGCGTGAAAAGTGATGCTACATCAAGTGGCGACCTCTATGATAACGACCGACTTACATATGGATATTAAATTCTGTATCTACAAATCACCACACTCTATGCAATTTGAATTTTTGAGAAATATGGTATAATATCCGAGAAATTTGGAGAAATACTCGCCTATTTTGCGCTTCGGGACCGACTCCACGTGTCGCAAAAGGCAGACTCCCCTAATGTGACGTTACATAAACTTATAGTCGCCAACTATTCATTGGATTCTCGCAGAGAGAGATTTTTGTAGCTGCGACGTTCTTGTTCCTTTCTATGTATTTTTTTCGGGGGGGGGGGGGGTGTATGTTGATAATTGACATAAAATTAAGATGTAAAAAACAACCATACATATCTGATTTGGATTTTCTCCGACCTTGTGCACTTCACGACTGAAAATGATCAAACAAGCAAATTCGCCTAGCCCCTCCCCTAATATGACCATTGAAGATTTTAATAACCCATCAACTAGAAGTTTAACAATCATATGAGATAAAGCAAAAAACTACTCTCCACAAAATTCTTCTATTTATTCACTCAAAATAATAAAAAAAATGAATTAGTTTTGAAGTATGAAAATATGAAAAAATGCAATTATTGCAATCATTAATAAATGGAGAAGAATAACCTTGAAATTAGGTTGAACTTTTCGTATATGGAGGGAATGAGAAAACGTTTTGAGAAAAATCAAGTGACTCAGAACAGAAATAAACAAAACACTGAAGATCGTGTATCTTGACGGCGACGTGAGCAGTGAATCCATGCATGTGCTAATAAAGAAAGCGACATATTAAAAGAAAGAAGAAGAAAATAAAGTTTCAAGCGCGGATCTAGGGGATTGTGAGGTCAGACTACCCTGGAATTAGCCGAACTGATTATCCTATTTTTATCAAATTCATTTTTTTTCAAAATCATACGCTGCTCCCCTGATGAATCCCACCCTTGGGGAAAATTCTAGATCCTATAGTGTCGTTTTCTGTTGAAATGAACAACAATTCAAAAACATAAAGGTAGGAAAAATTCTCATGACAAGGGTATAGTCGTTTATGTACAAAACTCATCGAAAAAAGAAAGATTCTGATTTTGTTTGATTTGACTTTTCTTACCTGTGCTCGCGATAATACAGGGGGGGGGGGGATCGCCTGCGAAGCAAATCGACACTTTTGGATCTTTTTGTCCGGTGTCCGTCTGTCTGTCACACTTGGATTTCGCATCCTATGTAACAGTGATTCCTAATTGTCGCTGTTTGGAATGATTTTTAGTGCAGTAGTTACATGTAATATGTAACAAACGAAAAAAAAAAAAAAAAAAAAAAAGAAGAAAGAGAGAAATGAAATTGCTAGTAAGGAGAACAGTACAACTGGTAGGATCTTAACAGCCCCCCCCCCCCCCCCCCCCCTCCTACCAAAATTTTGACACGTGTAGACAGATTGGAATTTCTGATAGTGTATATAGAACAAATAGGGCTAGCAAAAATATTTCAATAAGTTAGATGAAAAGTGTCTATGTGCAAACGTGTGATTAGTACATGAATTGACTCCAAAATGTTGACATAAAACATGCAAATCTTATGTATCTATAACAAATGTTACATTTGATAAATGTTCGGTTGTCTTTTATTCGAAAGTTTCGTTTTAAAACAAATTGAAAATGATAGAAAAAATATAAATATAGGCCGAATATAACTGTTGAGATTACAATTATTTTAAAGTATTATTTAGATAGAATACTTGTAAGTGTAAGGATAATGGCGAGGATAATCACTTTTCTCGAAAGTACGTGTCTATACCTAGGCATGAATCCCTGAAAAAATCAGCTCCCTAACCAGGGGATTACTATAAAATTTTGAACTTAGAAAATTTTACCAAGGACATGTATTTTATGTGTGAAATTTATTGAGTGTGTATGGGAGGGTGGAGTTCGGAGAATCTGCTCATAATAGAAAAATGCAGCTCTGCCTTTAATATATATCAATTTTTATGATTAGAATATATATGCTAAACATTAAAGATTTAGACACTATAATAACATTAATCTCTAAATCGAATTGTCAACTGTATTCTAGAATGCAGTTGACAATTCAATTGTCAATTGTCAATTGTCAACTGTATTCCAAAATATGTTTGCCGAAAAAATTATAGTTACTTAGATATACGGGATTCCGGCGAATCGTCGCTGTTGAGGCTAAAAATCAGCATTTTTGTGCTGTTCAACATTTATTGTGCGAAATAAAATTTTCTTATCTTGATTATATTGCCAAGTACGGGTATCAAAAACTGTGAATGGACTAACGTAAATAATTACATGTATAACAAGAGGATATGATTCGAGATCCAAGTACAATGTATAGATCTACATCAAAGTATTCAACTTCTGATATTCGTGAAATAAACATGCATAGAAGGTCAATGTATCATCAACAGAAATATATGTATTCATTTGATATATACAGATATTTGTACCGGATATACACACTGAAGTATGACGTCATCATACCATAACTTGGACGTCGTCAGATTCTTAGCTAAAACGTCGCGTAACGTCATGCCAAAGTTTTCAAAGAAGATTTATGGCATTTATCCATGACGTATACATACACATCATATATCATTTTGTTTAGAATGAAGTGTTCTATCGTAATTCGTTGAAAAATAAAATTGCCATATTTTTCACTTAAGGGTGGTTTTCGCTTGACGGCCGTCATATAAGATATATATTCACAGTCTAAATCAAAAACATGTATTAAAAAACGAACAAAAAATCATAACTAAATAAAGGTTAATTTTCATTCAGGTTTTGGTAAACAAACGCACATGTATATAGCAGACTACACCTGCCTCCCATTCGAGCCGTCATGCACAATTACACGTTGTTAGTCATTTGAAAGTGTTCAAATATCCACGTTCTAAATTCAATCTCATGAAAACTCGCTCAATCACACTCATATCATAACGACAAAACTAATAATAGGACTGTGATTGAGCGAGTTTTAATGAGATTGGTTTAAAATTGTGATTTGAATGGAACATGATATCTATACATGATATCAACCTTGTATTTGCAATTAATGAAATATTAGTGAGTTAATTTTTTCAGAGCGAATTTCAAAAAGACTGTATACGTGGTTTACTACATGTTTCGTAGTAATCCCACGATGTGAAGTTCATTCAAGCGATTGGCTGATCGTAGTAGCGTGTTCACTTGACCTTGGTAAACATGACATATTTCTACATACTGTATATGCATATAACAATTTCCGAAGTTTACCGAAATTGTGAGTACCAGAGGGTAAAAACGTCTATAAAACAAAATTGTGAGAGATATTATATGTAAGTAATATATGGATGTTCAAATGGTAGTACTTTAAAGCTATTTACGGTAACACTTTATCATTGACAGTTTCATCTCTGTTAGACTATTTGTAACTTTAATAGGTAATATAAATTTAAATTGAATTAAAAACAAACTTTGAAGTGTGTTGTAATATTTTTGTTTCGTTCACTGCAAGTGCGAAAATGACATTTAATCCTCTGAATATTTGTTTTTAACTGGTATTTATTGCATAATGCATTAGTTATTATAGACACAATACAATGGATTGGGAAAAAAGTAAAAAATAATAATTTTTATTTTAATAAAATCCAAAAAAAGGCGAAAATAACAGATAATCTACTACTTATGCATGGATATTTATCAAGTCATATTTTTCCACTTTTAACCTCTCGCTTGGTCTTAATTATTTTGGACAAACATTGTTTTATTCAGTTTCAATCGAAATGTTCAAAATACAACCAAAATAAAATACAATCTCTTATTTTCCCTTCAATGATTCCGTACTACTTCGATGCTAGCAAAAAAAAACCATCGCACGTTCGTTTGCTGTTAGGTCAAGTGACATTCTCCCTCCGCGTTGATATTTCATATATAAAGAAACAGGATGAAACATGGACAGTTACAACTTAATTTACACGTAAAATGTGAATATAAAGTTCGTCTTTCAGCGTTTGCACTTTATCGTTGTGTATTGGCAGTAGGGAATGAAAACATAATTCATGAAATTAAAGCATTTCATAATTTACATATTTTCTGTCCATTCCCTACGGCCAATACAAACAGAAAAAAGTGCAAAAGCTGAAAAAGAATCCTTAAATATTTTCAAGACATTGTCCAAACAATTGCATTGATAAAGAATCTGCCCTAGGTTCAGAAGTTTTTCTGTTAGTGTCCTTGCCCTCGGAAGGAAAGTCATTGCAGTTCAATCTTGCTCTGGACTAGCGATATGAATACGCCATAAGCAGAAAACGAAGGGAAAATTTTTTTTAAGTCAAGGTCGTCGTGTTTGTCATGTAATATAGTACTCAGGTGAACATCTTCATCAAAAGATAACATAATATAAATATGAAACAGACTTTGTACTTTTAGTGATTTATTTCACCTCTAGTTCAAACAGATAAATAGTGATAAGTTTATCTGCAAAATTTAGATCGTAAGTTCAGAGTATTTCATAATTCTTTACCCTAGAGTGTATATTTTTACATACTTTCCAAGAAGAATATAACTATCAGATAAAGCAAAATTTTAATATTTTGATATATGACCAGGTATTCAATACATATCACTATGTTTATCTTTTTATTTGTTAAAACTTTGAATCCGAGGAAAATGAGAAAAATGTGCAATAAAGTAATAACTTTCCCAATTTTGCATTTTGACGATTTCTTGAGGAAAATGGGAGGCAAATGAAGGAGATTGAGACACGACTTTAAGCCAATAGCGCTGCGATGCGGGATATTGACAAACGACTTTAACCCGATAGCGCTGCGATGGACAAGAAAAAAACCAAAATTATTTGACATATTATCCAGGAGCATAAATACCCTTGGTTGACTTTGAACTCATTCCAGATTGTTTTCTCTTTAAGGGCAATCTCCGCACATTTTTACATCAGCTTTGAGATGAAATTTTTTTGTCATTGTCGTGCGTGTATGTAGTACTATCAGGTGAATAACGTGGTTTTTTTTTAATTCGCGTCACATATCGGCGCATTTGCATGACAAATATGAATAATGACCATATTTTCAAACAGAGTACAAAATCGATAATTCAGAAAACCGTAGACCGAAGGCATACAAAATCAAGATAAAACAGGAACAAAGGCAAACAAACAAAAACCGTTTTTGATGAAACCTGATCAATATATTTTACTAATGATCCCCTCTAAGTTATGTTGTCTGTCAACAGCTGGCCCCACCGCTTCTTTAAATTTTCAGAACTGAAGCACATATCAACATTCCAAAATCATCAGGATAGTATAGGAGACTGTCTTATTATCATTTCTCTGTAAGGATAAAAGCTAGTTGAAAATGTCATGTTACAGTTTTTTTGTGCGAATAGCACATAGCAATTGCCTGATTTCTTCACTCATGGGAGTCCCGTCTACTGAGTATGTATAAACGATGTTACTCTATTTATATGTACCTTGGGACTGCGTCAGCGTCATGATCGGTATTAAGTCCGATCACTGTCTGAATCAATGAATTATATCTATATGAATCGAGCTGTCGTGTTATGTACATGCATGACATAATGAAAAATTGCATCTGTATATACTGAGATGAACACAGGCTGGTGTTGGAAACCCCTTTTCATTACCAGGTGATTATCTGTTTTAGTGCTCCTGGACAATATATAAATGAAACGGTGCTATCGATAAAGATATTAAGTTGAATCATTGAAACGTAAAACTAACTTCGAGTAGGCTTATTTTAGCCCGCTTCGAAAAATAAAATCTGTATACGACGGAAAAATTAGGAACTTCCAACATGAAATATGATATTAATAATTATGAAAAATAAAAGATCAAAACATTCCCGTTTAGGATGTATCATGTTTTTATATACTAAAAAAGAAGTGAATTTTCCTTCAAATTCTTAGCATACACCTTACATTGAACATGAAAGGTTAAAGAGAGAGTGGGGATCAAATTAGAAAATAACATTCGTCTTCTTTCCTTCCTTATATATGGAATCATCAATCGATAGTCATATTGGATTGTTGTATTTTTAAGGGGGGGGGGGATAGATTTAATGTGATATTATTTAATTTTCATGTTCACTGTCAGACATCATCTTTCAATAAATTACGACAACATTATGCATTTGCATTTTAGTTCTGTCTTTATACATCCATAAACTGGCCAACTAATTGTTCAGGAACAAATATAACTTTGAAAACACAATATTTTGTCATACATTATAAGTGATATTATTCTGGCTATTCGCACTCAGTACCTTTAGTGCTTTGATATCATATTGATTATATTACATATTTTTGATAAAATAAGAATAAATTACACCTCTTTCATTGCCATAGTAACATGGTCCAAGTTTTCAGCTGTTATTTTAAGAGGTTTACAAGCATCTTGTTGTCATGGAAACCAGTATCAATTCGGATTCCTAATCACATGTAACATTAAAACGTAACCTCAGTCAATATATTATAAGTTTATTGGCACTCTTTATAGTAAATTACCAAAATTCAGAGATAATATGTTAATAATTCCCTTGAAATTGTCTTAGGGTTTTTTAGCTCACCTGAGCCATAGGCTCAAGTGAGCTATTGTCATAGTGTTGCGTCTGTCGTCCGTCGTCCGTCGTCGTCCGTCGTCGTAAACTTTTCACATTTTAAACTTCTTCTCCAGAACGGCTGAAGGGATTTCGATGAAACTTGGTAGGTATGAAGTACTCATGGTCCCCTACAAGTGTTGTTGTTTTTCGTCCGGATCTGTCAACAGGTGGCGCCACCACAGCCAAAAGTAGGTCACGGGGGGTACCCTCCTTTGACAAACTTCTTCAGAACCGAAGCATGTATCGACAAACCGAAAGCATCAGGATGATCTAGAGAGATGTCTTAAGAAGTGTTGTTATTTTTGGTTCCACTTCGAAGTCAAATTTTTGACGCGTTTTTGGCGTCTTTTCGGACATAGTCAGAAATGCACATTTTTGCACTATTTCTTTAAATAACTCAATAAGTGTATGATTTTACACACTCATTTACTACATATTTATCATATTTAACTTACTTAATGCTTTGATATGTATTTTATGCTTAAATTTTATTTTTTTGATTTTTTATGAATTTTTTTCTTATGTAAAAAGGAAGGGGGGGGGGGGGGGTGATTTTCATACATTTTCTGCTTCTTTTCTATAACCACTCTTCAGATTGTCATGACAATTTGTAGGTATGAGGTACTCATGCATGGTACCCTACAAGTGAAAGAATTTTGTCAAGATATCCACTTTTGGATTTTTAAGGAATATTTTTTTTAAGATTGTACATAGGTATAATGTATGTTTTCCATGCCCAATGGACCCATGGGGAGTGGCTTCAAACCCCGGCGGGACCCCAACAAAATTTTTTCCCCTTTTTAGCTCACCTGAGCCATAGGCTCAAGTGAGCTATTGTCATAGTGTTGCGTCTGTCGTCCGTCGTCCGTCGTCGTCGTCGTCCGTCGTCGTCCGTCGTCGTAAACTTTTCACATTTTAAACTTCTTCTCCAGAACGGCTGAAGGGATTTTGATGAAACTTGGTAGGTATGAAGTACTCATGGTCCCCTACAAGTGTTGTTGTTTTTCGTCCGGATCTGTCAACAGGTGGCGCCACCACAGCCAAAAGTAGGTCACGGGGGGTACCCTCCTTTGACAAACTTCTTCTTCAGAACCGAAGCATGTATCGACAAACCGAAAGCATCAGGATGATCTAGAGAGATGTCTTAAGAAGTGTTGTTATTTTTGGTTCCACTTCGAAGTCAAATTTTTGACGCGTTTTTAGCTCACCTGAGCAAAGCTCAAGTGAGCTATTGTTATAGCGTGGCGTCCGTCGTCCGTCGTCGTCCGTGGTTCGTCGTCCGTCGTAAACTTTTCACATTTTCAACTTCTTCTTCAGAACGGCTGAAGGGATTTTGATGAAACTTGGTAGGTATGAAGTACTAATGGTCCCCTACAAGTGTTGTTGTTTTCCGTCCGGATCCCTCAATAGGTGGCGCCACCAGAGGCAAAAGTAAGTCCCAGAGGGTACCCTCCTTTGACAAACTTCTTCTTCAGAACCGAAGCATGTATGGACAAAACGAAAGCATCTGGATGATCTAGAGAGATGTCTTAAGAAGTGTTGTTATTTTTGGTTCCACTCCGAAGTCAAATTTTTGACGCGTTTTTGACGTCTTTTTGGACTTTGTCAGAAATGCACATTTTTGCACTATTTCTTTCAATAACTCAATAAATGTATGATTTAATGCAATCATTTTCTGTATATTTATCATTTTTAAGTTACTTAATGCTTTGATATGTATTTTATGCTAAAATTTTATTTTTTTGATTTTTTATGAATTTTTTTCCTTATGTAAAAAAGGAAGGGGGGGTGATTTAAATACATTTTCAGCTTCTTTTCCAGAACCACTTGGCAGATTTTAATAAAACTTGGTAGGTATGAAGTACTAATGGTTCCCTACAAGTGTTGTTGTTTTTCGTCCGGATCCCTTAATAGGTGGCGCCACCAGAGGCAAAAGTAGGTCCCAGAAGGTACCCTCTTTTGACAAACTTCTTCTTCAGAACTGAAGCATTTTTCGACAAACCGAAAGCATCTGGATGATCTAGAGAGATGTCTTAAGAAGTGTTGTTATTTTTGGTTCCACTCCGAAATCAAATTTTTGACGCGTTTTTGACGTTTTTTTGGACTTTGTCAGAAATGCACATTTTTGCACTATTTCTTTCAATAACTCAATAAATGTATGATTTAATGCAATCATTTTCTGTATATTTATCATTTTTATTTTACTTAAAGATTTGATATGTATTTTATGCTAAAATTTTATTTTTTTGATTTTATATGAATTTTTTCCTTATGTAAAAAAGGAAGGGGGGGGGGGGGTGATTTTAATACATTTTCAGCTTCTTTTCCAGAACCACTTGGCAGATATTAATGAAACTTGGTAGGTACGAAGTACTATTGGTCCCCTACAAGTGTTGTTGTTTTTCGTCCAGATCCATCAATAGGTGGCGCCACCAGAGTGAAAATTAGGTCCAAGAGGGTACCCTCCTTTGACAAACTTCTTCTTCAGAACCGAATTATTTATCGACAAACCGAAAGCATCTTGATGATCTAGAGAGATGTTTTAAGAAGTGTTGTTATTTTTGGATCCACTCTGAAGTCAAATTTTTGACGTGTTTTTGACGTCTTTTTGGACTTGGTCAGAAATGCACATTTTTGCACTTTTTCTTTCAATTACTCAATAAATGTATTATTTTATGCAATCATTTTCTGTATTTTTATTATTTTTATATAACTTAATGCTTTGATATGTATTTTATGCTAAAATTTTATTTTTTTGATTTTTTATGAATTTTTTCCTGATGTAAAAAAGGAAGGGGGGGGGGGGTGATTTTAAAACATTTTCAGCTTCTCTTCAAGAACCACTTAGCAGATTTTAATGAAACTTGGTAGGTATGAAGTACTAATGGTTTTCCCTTTTTGTTTTTTGTTCGGATTCGTCAATAGGTGGCGCCACCACAGGCAAAATTAGGTCACGGGGGAGTACCCTCCTTTGACAACTTCTTCTTCAGAATCGAAGCATGTATTGACAAACCGAAAACATCTGAATGATCTATTGAGATGTATTAAGAAGTGTTTTTATGTTTGGTTTGACGTCAAAGTCAAATTTTTGACACATTTTTGATGTCTTTTCGGACATTGTCAGAAATGCACATTTTTGCACTATTTCTTTCAATAACTCAATAAATGTATGATTTTATGCAATTATTTACTGTATATTTATCATTGTTATGTTACTAAATGCTTTGAAATATATTTTATGCTATATTTTTATTTTTTTTCAATTTTTATGAATTTTTTTTCTTATGTGAAAAAGGAGTGGGGGGGGGGGGGGTTCAACATCTTTTCGGACTTAGTCAGTACTGCAAAATTTTGCACTATTTCTTTTGAATATCTCAATGATATTTTTAATGCAATCTTTTACTGAATATTTATCTTTTTAAGTAACTCAATGGTTTGATATAACTTTAATTCTCAAATTTAATTTTTTTCAATTTTTGATTGTAGTTTTGATGATTGTTCAAATTAATCAGAGTTGTCTTTCTTTGTAATTTTTATTCACTATCCTGAATATCTTTTGTTGTTATTTATATTCACTATACTGAATGTAAAGGCATGATAGATAATTTCAAGATTAGAAAATAATTTTTAAAATATGCATGTATAATGAAATAGAAATAGAAATAGAAAGAACATTAGAAGTTTTTTTGTTCATTTTTCATCCAACTTTCCTTGGTACAAAGGAAAGGGAGGAGAGGTTTTTTGTGTCGCATGCAAAGCATAGCGGCATATAGTGATCACTTTGTCCGGTGTCTGTCTGTCTGTCCGTCTGTCTGTCACACTTTTATATAAAAGTGATCCTTAAATGCTGCTATCTTTCGCAGGTGACACATGCATTACTCAAGTCAAGTGGGGTACCCTCCTTTGACAATTTCTTTTTACAGAACTAAAGCATGTGTCCACATCATAATCTAAGATTGTTATACTATCATAATCAAAGATTGGACATGGTTCTCAGGTGAGCGATGTAGCCCCCTCGGGCCTCTTGTTTTTTGTCAATTTTGATTTTTTTTTTCATTCAGATATAAAAAAGCAAAGGGCAAGTAAAACCTTTATTAATCGCCTGACCTCATGAGGTCAGGCACACATAGATTTTAAATGCATTAAAGAAAACAAGAAGTCAATGCGGCGTTTACATGTAATAATGATATGAGCGCCGTTTACAAACATTCACAAGATCAGACAAAAACAGCATTTTCTTTTAAAGAGTTCCTTTAACATTTACGCTTAAACGTGAAGATATAAATGTGTAGAAGAGATCAAGGTGGCTGAGTGGTCGAGGAGTTAATCTCTCACGAAAGTATGTGCCTGATGAAACGTGGGAGTACATGTACAAAATCGTGGCACATTGCAATGTTAAACCAGCATCATTTTAGCACAGATAAGATTTTAGCATGGACCAGACATGCAGGTTTTGGGTACTTAACCCTCTTCAGTGATCCTCAATCTATACAATGTAATATTGCCAAAGAGTTTGAAAATTATTACGTCTAAAACGTTACCGAAAGAAAAAGTATGTGTCTGATGGCAGATGTAGTACGTATTTATTGCACACGATAGCTGACTACTTAACAAATCAGAAGCACTCATTTTTATTTCACGTGTTTTTGTTTTTTCATTGGTGGATGGGGGTGGGGGATTTCTTACTTTACTACGGAGTTTTCAGAAATGTATACTATACTGAGTAATAGATTCATTTGAACGTGTTCCCGTTTGTTTTATTTTCCCAAGGGTCCAAAGGTGAGGAGGGTCGCTGTTATTTTGTTCAGGTCAGGCAAGCTTTTTTGAATAGCTTGTACTTGTTTAGCTTTAATTCGTTGTTTTACTGTAATTATTTTGAATGTTGTGTTAAATTAACGTCTTCAATTAGCGCATTGATATTTTCATATAAAAATAATGCGGTCAAAAAATAGAAAAAAAAAAAAGATTTTTTCCATTTTTGTCACAAATTGTCGATGAGAAATGATTCAGAAGCATTCAAATAGAAAAATGTTTTATTTATAAAATACATTTGAAATGAGCTGAAAATTCATCAAAGATGCAAATTGCCGATTTGAAAACTGGAATTTAAGCATGAATATGCAGACTTAGTATACATGAATTATGGGTGGTCTTAAATATGTCCTTAGGACCCAAAAATAACATCTTTGACACATGGGAAACGTTTCTGGCAAGTATTTTGATGATAAGAGAAATACATACATGTACTATGATATGATCCAGAAACTATTTTCAATCATCGGAATGCTATGATCTTGATCTTTGACCCCAAAACTATGAAAGATCATTTTTAACTTTTGGGGACATTTTTTCGTACGTTTCATGATAATAGGTGCAATGCACACTCTAACATGATCGGAGAACAATTTTCAATCATTCGAGTTATAAGACCTTGATTTTTGACTCCAAATTTTAAAGGGTAATCCTTGATTCACGGGAAACATTTCTAGCAAGTTTCATAATTATATGTGCAATGCATGCTCTAATTATGATCGAAAAACCATTTTTACTCATCAATGTTCTAACCTTGACAATTGACCTTTGACACCAAAATCGAAGGACTCATCTATCATTCAAAGAAATATTTCTGGCAGGTTTATTGTTGATAGATGCAATATACACCCTTAAATGTGGATGACCAAGATGTCAAATTATATTATTTATAAATTATCAAATAGGATTACACAATTGTGCACATGCTCCTTTTAAAAAACTATAAACACAATAAACGTGATTGTTCTGAAGAGGAAAGAACATAATACAGACGACAATTGGCCAGGCCAGCAAATGAAAACAAGACGAGCAGCTAAAATAAGTTGATCATGGTGCGCTAAACACTCATCTTATGAACTTATTAGATATTATTCCCTCCATTTATTACACAAAATTGCAAGAGGGAAGAAAAAAACAACTTTTTATAACTACGTTTTTATTTGTTATTTCTATTTTCACCCAATCAGATAGTTTGGAAACCCTAGTTGAATTAAAGGATTTATTTAAAAATAATTCGACTAATATCCTACCATATTCTGTTTTATCCGCCATTTGTTTTCGTTTTGATAAAGATAATATAACATCTTGTGATGTCGTGTGATGATTTAGGGGATTTCTCAAAACATGTTTATTGAATCGAGTTTTGTCTATGATATAAAAAACAAATTTGTTTATGAAATATGTTATTTATTTTGCAGTGTTCATACGAATTTCATAGATAGAAATTTGTTATCACACTCCTATATATTTAGTTAATTCGAGTCTTTACATAATAAGTATCTTGATATCTTCCCGTATCTTCATATCTTCCCGAACTTCAAGTTCAACATAGAAAATCACCTTCATTATATGCGAAACAACTTTCAAAAGAATATGTTAAGAGCTGCAGAGGTAAGATGCTTCTTAATATAAATCTAATTATTTATTTTAATTATTGAGAATTTTTGTCTGTGGATTAAGTATATTTTAACCTTTTCAGAGCATTCTCTCATTTTACTTGATACAACAATCTTGATTACATTTCATAATGATTGTTTTCCATGATGGAGGAAGACAAAATCTTAATAACTGTCACATATGTTTCAATATTCATATGAATGAATCTTTGTGAAATGAGTACTTCCTTACATTTTAAAACTCAATTAAACTATTGTCTTTGCGAACAATGGCCCGAAGTGGTTATAAAAAAGATATCTTGCCATATGTATTATATTATAAATTTAAAAATACATGATGATAGAAACATGAGAAAGTGCAGAAAAATATTTCAATGATTAAAATTATGCTTATGCATATTTGCTTTCTACAACCTTCAAATTTATTGGCTGCTCCCTTAAATACATATATAATTCTCATGTGTGAGCTCACATATGATATTCAGCAAAAAAAAAGATATCACATGGTTATCATATATAATGTTTCATATGATTCTCATATGCGAATCATATGTGAAAATTATCATATGACCTTCTCAACTTATGTACTGATTTTTTACGAAAGTATCTCAAAATTTCGTTGATGAGTTTCATGACAGTAGAGGAACTTTAGATAAGCTAAAGATCATACATTTCTACCTACACTATCTAAAATCTTTGAAAATCATAGTATCATTCAAATCAAATCTTTCGTTGAAAACAACAATGCAATCTACAACGTACATTCATCATGTTCATATTTAGACAACATAACTCCTGTCAAACGGTCCTTACAAAAATCACTGAAAAATGGTTAGAAGAAATTGATGAAGAAAATGTAACATATGTTTTACTCCAAACAATGAATCTCAAGGATGAATTCTAATCTTGTGATAGATTGAACGTGTGCAAAATGTGTTCACAAAGCCAATACCCCTAATTTTTCGAAGCATGTGGACACTATGCGTAAAGTAATATCCTACAAAGAGGCTCTTCTCATGCAAATAAAACGATTCCTTTACCTCCAATACAGACAGCTTTTAATTACATATAAAACAATGCCTATATCTAACCTTGCTAAGACTATTGTCTCACAATATGGGAAACGCACATAAAACACATTTTGCTAGGGTGTACAGGCAACAAAAAAGTGCAGTCAGAATTATTATAGATAAACTTTAAGATTTTTCCTCGCAACCCTTATTCAAAAAAGGAGGGATCTCCAACAACACCAGGTTACAGCACCCATATAAAAACCTCAAAACACCCGATGCAAAAACACAGAGCAGACAAGCACAGAAAGAGACGCAAAGGAACAAGGAAAACCAACGCACAACACAGAAACATCAAACACCAAGGACTACACACAAACCAACATGACCAATGGGCAATCGGTGCCGACCTACGGCGGCCATCTACCAAGAAAAAAAGCATAAGGTGTGGTTATCCTGGATTACGTACGCACAACCCTACCACTTTCCCGATTTCCCAGAGGTCTCGAAGAACGTTGAGTTGTGGTGTAAAACAAAGAGTTAATACATTTGGTACAATAGAACATATATTGCAATATTGACAATTACAATGGATTACTATTTATGAAAAGATTGAATTCAATAAGCAGTTCTGATCTGCAAAGCTCTAAACTTTCAAACCCCTATATATATAACAGTTACTGATCTTTTGACAAAGCTTCCAGTTCCTATAGTGTACGCTCATAATCTAATAATGATCTGCATTCCTTAACATAATTCTTCTCCCTCCTTGCAAAGCTCCTTCCTTAACTGGGGTTTCGGCATAGTTGTTTCGGTCATGTTTAGAATTAAAATCCTTCCGCCTACCCTCCAACGATTTTTGCCATATTTTTCACTTAAATACGTTTCTAAATAAACCCTACACAAAAGTTTTAGCCGCTCATTCTGGCAAGAAGAAATTAAAAGTCTATATTGTAGATGGCGCCAGGAAAATTCACTTTGGCTTTTTTAAACTGTTTGACATGACGAACTACTGACGAGGATTCAATATCCGAAACACGTGTCTAGTACAATGGAATTTGTTCTAAAGAACATATATTTCAATAGTGACAATTAGTATCGCTGCTGGTTGACTGTAAGTCCCCGAGGATATCGCTCTCAAAGTTTTAGTGTTTACGCACTGCATTCGCCCACTATAAAAAAGCCCCAACTTGGTGCGTCTATGTACACATACGCAACAGGTAGTTTAGGTGCCCCTAGAATAAGTTTACATGACATTAGAGATTAAACATTTGTAGTAAGTAGAAACCATGAGTTTTGATACAAACATGCAGATGGGTATAACAAAATCAAGATCTGTAAAATTGAAGTGGTCGATATACTAAAAGAGCATCAATTTTCACCAAGCGACTGCTCAGTTTCTAAATGCAGCACGAAAAACTGCAAAACTTGTAACATCCCAATAACAGACACTTCATTCTCAAGTAATTTCACAAAACAAACATTTAGCACGCATAGTTTTGAACACCTAAACTGTACGACATCTAATGTTGTGTATTGAATAGAGTGCTCATTTTGTGGATTGATTTATGTGGGTGAAAGGTCAGCTCCGAAAAAGAATGTCAGGACATTGGTCCAAAATAAATAATAAAGGAAGTCAACTTCTTTACCGACATTTTGACCAGGCCGATAATTCTGTTTGACGAGGGTTTAGTACCCGAAACGTGCATGTCTGGTCCATGCTGAATATTTATCAGGTTTTAAATGATGCTATTGAATTTAAAGACGTTTAACATTTGAACTACTTGGTAAGTGTCACTGCTGGTGGACCAAGAGTCCCCGAGGGCACATGTAGCCAAGTTCGTTCACCTTCGGTTGATCGTCTGTCTCTTTAACGCATTTGAAATTTTCTGTTACAAAATTTCTTGAAATTTCCAAAAACGTGGGTCCTGTAGCATCATATCCCACCCATTCTGCTACGTCTTTTGGAACATTTTTGGACATAATTTTCATACTTTTTGGCCATATTACATTGTTTAGACTGAGGATCACTGACGAGGGTTTAGTACCCGAAACGTGCATGTCTGGTCCATGCTGTAAATTTATCAGGTTTTAAATGATGCTATTGAATTTAAAGACGTTTAACATTTGAACTACTTGGTGAGTGTCACTGCTGGTGGACCAAGAGTCCCCGAGGGCACTTGTAGCCAAGTTCGATCACCTTCGGTTGATCGTCTGTCTCTTTAACGCTTTTGAAATTTTCTGTTACAAAATTTCTTGAAATTTCCAAAAACGTGGGTCCTGTAGCATCATATCCCACCCATTCTGCTACGTCTTTTGGAACATTTTTGGACATAATTTTCATACTTTTTGGCCATATTACATTGTTTAGACTGAGGATCACTGACGAGGGTTTAGTACCCGAAACGTGCATGTCTGGTCCATGCTGAAAATTTATCAGGTTTTAAATGATGCTATTGAATTTAAAGACGTTTAACATTATCTATGAGAGTCAGAATCCTGGAGACACGTGTATAGTACAATGGAATTTGTACTAAAGAACATATATTTCGATAGTGACAATTAGTATCGCTGCTGGTTGACTGTAAGTCCCCGAGGATATCGCTCTCAAAGTTTTAGTGTTTACGCACTGCATTCGCCCACTATAAAAAAGCCCCAACCTGGTGCGTCTACGTACACATACTCAACAGGTAATTTAGGTGCCCCTAGAATACGTTTAAATGACATTAGAGATTAAACATTTGTAGTAAGTAGAAACCATGAGTTTTGATACAAACATGCTGTATTATGAGAGTCAGAATCCTGGAGAAAATATATCACCCCATAAACAATCCCAATTTGAGCTCACCTTTCCGTCGCAGCAGAGAAGAGTTCTTGATAAAAACCTTAACACTGCAGCGCCCTATTGGTGCAACGATAATATCAGCAGCATAGGAAACTTAACAAGTCCTGATTGTCAATCGGGAAATGTTACTAGCTTATTCATCATACCACAAAGAAGACCTCGAAGTCATGGCATTCGTAAATATAATAGGCCTGAGATACATGCGCAGACTGAAATCAGGGTTGAAGGGAAGCTTTTAAAGAGACATAACTTCTTATTCACAAAGGAATTGCAAATTTGCAATGAATAAATCAATATACAGAATTAATTTAGCATGTCAAATAAAAATAAGGTATCCTAAAGTAGTACAACAAATTTTTCTGAATCAATGACTTTGAGTGAAAAAGAGGGGGCGGGGCTGAGTCCCCCTCTAAATCCGCCACCGATATTGTGTTAACAAAGGCGTTGGAGAAGCATGTTAGTGCCCCCCCCCCCCCCCCCCCCCATTTTCAAAAAAATATTTTATGATGCATTAACACTTTTTAAAATAGCAACAATTTGTACCATAAATCTACAATTTTTTCGTCAATTTTCAAAATATTTTTGGCTCGCCACGGCTTCCCAGCTCTTTATTAACTTTCTGAATAATTTAGCTATTCTGATTCATCCTATATCAATATTACTTGACCAATGTACATAAAGACATTTAACTCAAACTGTATGGAATTTTATTACATGTACTTATGAATGATAGAGGGTAAAGAAATTATTTTCTGATAAGTCTTTTTTTTGCAAAATAAATCCTTATTATTAACATTAATTCATGTAATTATAAAATGAGATCAAAAATTTAGAACTGCACCAGATATATCTAAATATGTACAACCCCCCCCCCCCCCCCCGAAAGCGCGGGGACATTAAAATCGGTTCGTCCATACGTCTGTCCGTCAGTCACAAAAAATAACCTTGTGCTTAACTTTTGAACGGTAAATGATAGGGCTTTGATTTTTCACATGTGTATTCCTTGTGACAAGATCTTTCAATGGATACCAAAATTTTTGACCTTGTTACCTTGGCCTTTGACTTTGACTTACTTATTAAAAACTTTAACCTTGACCATAACTTTTGAATGGAAAGTGGTAGGGCTTTCATATTACACATGTGTATTCCTTGTGACAAGACCTTTTCATGGATACCAAAATTTTTTACCATGTGACCTTAACCTTGGAATTTGACCTACTTATCAAAAACTTTAACCTTGACCTTGATAGGGCTTTCATATTACACATGTGTACTCCTTGTGACAAGACCTTTCCATGATACCAATTTTTTTTTACCTTAGATTTTGACCTACTTATTACAAACTAAAACCTTGACCATTACTTTTGAATGAAAAGTGGAAGGACTTTCATGTTACACATGTGTATTCCTTGTGTCAAAACCTTTCAATGGATACCAAAGTTTTGACCTTGTGACCTTGACCTTCGAGTTCGACCTACCTTTCAAAAAACTTTTACCTTGTCCATACCTTTTTAATGGAAAGTCATAGGACTTTGATTTTTCACATGTATATTCCTTGTTAACAGATCTTTCCATGGATACCAAATTTTTGACCTTGGACCCTGGAGTTTGACATACTTTTCAAAAACTTTAACCGTGACCATAACTTCTGAACGGAAAGTGATAGGGCATTCACAAGCATTTCAAATGTGTATTCCTTGTGACAAGACCTTTCTGATGGTAACAACATTCTGACCTTGTGACATCGTCCTTTGAGGGAGGTTGACCAACATTTAAAAACTTCAACCTTGACCATACGTTTTGAATGGTAATTTAAATGATAGGACTTTAATATTTCACATATTCATATCTTTTCATAAGCCCTGTGTCCCTTGTGAGCTATTGTGAGTGATGTTGAGATTATCGTCAGGATCTTCTTTAACTCATTGGTAACAAAACAAAAGTTTGGACCCTTTGACATTTTCTTGGAGTTTAATCTTTCATATTTACAATGTTGAGATATTTTATGAAAACTTAAGAATGGGGGAATGTCTGTTAGCATTTCTTTAAAGACACACACCCAAAAGCGGGGGACCACAATTTCTTGAATTTGATTTTTATTTGATTTTTTTTCCTTGTAAGACATTTTAGGATGCTGTGCCTCTCCACTTTTTCCAGGCAAACCACGCCATTGGTTAAATAACTCAAATATCTGAGAGAGGATTAACCACTGAGCACTGCTGCCTTCATTCACTTCTTGATGGTTATTACATTCTCATCGTTATTAGAATAATACTAAACACAAAAACAACTTTATACGGTATCATGTAACATTTGAGAACATTTGAGAAATTTAAGAATAAAAAAAATTGTTTTTTGTACATGTAGTAATAGAGTTATGTTTAGGGCTGCTATGTAACAGAGGGGAATCCCCTCACCCCTGGGGAATTTTTTTCTTGGCTACTACACATCTTTCAACTAAAGAAAGAATGTTTCAGTGCCGATTGAGGCAATGCAGGGCACTGTAAAAATACAATATATTCGATGTGACGTCGGCGTGGAGCACCTTAACGTAGCCGACTGGTCAGTTGGTTTGTGTTTGGTGTTTATATCCGCACGTCTCATTGTCCCTTAGTATGGTCGTCTTTGTGTTTTCGCATCCCATGTTATGGTGTTTTGTTGTTGGTGATGCAACAGGGTCTAATTGGAGATCCCCTCCCTTCTTCTTTAACATTTATTTCAATGGCGCATTGCTATCTATATCATTTCGAACAGGTTTATCTAATTAGGAAAAAACATAGTACTTGATTGATATTCAGACTTTAACTGATATTGTCATTGTCATTCCTCCCGGGCACCTGGTCACACCTCTAGCTTGCTATGGGTCCGTCGATGCTCAATTTGGTGCTCTATTGTGAGTGCTAATGAGATTGTCGTCGGGATCTTCTTTTTCTCATTGGAAAAGCAACTTTGAAATTGTGGCATCGGGTTGCATATAGCAGAAAACTCGTTAGATGTTTAACGTCTTAGAATTCATTACCATCATTTTAGAGCAGATAAATTTACAGCATGGACCAGACATACGCGTTTCGGGTAATAAACCCTCGTCAGTGATCCGAAGATTGCTCTCTCTTCCTCTGCAATACAAAACGAGCATTCTACATCACGGCTTCATTATGCAATGTGCATATTCAACAGATGCTATCATAAGATAAGATTTTGTACATTCTTTTTTTCAGAGATTCTTCATGTCATTTGGTAAGTAGCGTGAATTACTTTGATTTTCAAACACTAAAGGGACTTGTGCATACTTTGTTCTTTACGTTTGTTTTGTTGATATTGCTTACATATGTTTACCGAGCCTGTGTTTTATATTATTCTGTCGAGACGTCTGGTGGCCGTGTGTAATCTTTACATGATTTGATTTAATATGCATTCAAGATGGTCGCCACAAACTTCCCTTGGCTGGATTTTCTTGGAGTTTTTATTAACTTTTCAAAGTATCTATTCCTAAGAAAGCGAGACAATCCATGTTTCAAGGTTGGCTATATAGGGCAACTTGGGCCTTTTGTTTTCAGATAAATAGGACATAGGGAAAATTTATCGTATAAAGACAACTATTTGTCCTGTTTAAAATGACTAGTAATATCTTGCTCTTATTAAATTGCAATCGTCAATCTAAATTATTTGCAGTGAGCCCATGGCGGCAGACAGAAATCATGGAGTGGACCGAAAAAGTATTTGCAATTTCTTTTCATATTTTGTCATCTAATATGTCTGGTCCATGCTGTAAATTTATCAGGTTTTAAATAATGCTATTGAATTTAAAGACGTTTAACATTAATATAAAATTCATTATTCGACATCAGTATTTCTCAATATGTCTGGGTTAACAAATAATAGGTTGACAGTGGATCAATCAAAAGAAAAGAAGGGATCTCCAAAAAGGCTTTCTTGCACTACCCACAACAAAGCACCAAACCACCTGATGCGAAAACACAGAACACCAAGAGACGCCTAAGTACATATTTTTTAAAGTGTAAAGGCTAAAACATGGCACATGCATATGGCTTAATCATTTATCAAATTAAAACATATATGTTCAGTTCATATATCAAAGCCTTTGATTTTTCGACAATTTACACTACAATTCCACATTCTAAATTGAAAGAAAGACTCGCAAAAAATTTAAGTAATGCGTTTACAAGTAAGAACGGTAATCGCAAATATTAATTTATTTTATAAATTGAATTTGTAAAAGAAAAGTCCGATTCTGACAATAAGTACACTGAAACAGATGTTATTCAGATGATACATTTTCTGATCGACAACATTTTTGTGGTGTTTGGAGGAAAGGTCTTCCAGCAAATTGTCGGATTCCAATGGGGACCAATTGTGCCCCACTCCTTGCCGACGTTTTCCTTTACTCTTACGAAGCTGAATTCATTCAATCTTTGGTCTCTGAAGGGAAAAGAAACTTGGCTTCTTCACTTAGAGATGCATAGACGATGAAATTATCGGATTACCTGAGCAGTATCTATCTTTCGGAGCTTGAAGTCAAAGAAACTACAGAGACAACTTATTCAGCATCTTATTTGGACATAATGTTGTCCTACGACACTGATGGTAACTTGAACACCTCACTCTATGATAAACATGACGACTTCAATTTCAGCATTACAAACTTTCCTTTTCTGAGTAGCAACATCCCTTCATCGCCTGCTTATGGCGTGTTCATATCTCATTTGATACGCTATGCCAGAGCAAGTACCAAATATACGGATTTTGTTCTGAGAGCTAGACGTCTTTCAGATAAGCTTCTCAGTCAGGGATATGTTTGTGAAAGACTAACATCGTCACTGGGGAAGTTCTACGGTCGATATGGGGAACTCGTCATACACTATGATGTCCTACTCTCCAGAATGGTGGATGTTATTCTGTCATAGACCATTTGAACCATCCAACCAAAAATTGTACTCTATGTCTTCCGAAATGGAAGTAACCGGATGTGACAGTTCTACCGAATTGAAGCGGCGGGTGTTGAATGCAAGCAGGATATGCTTACTCTTCCTGGGCACCTGGTCTCACTCCCATATCGGGAGTTTGCTTCTTTTCATGTGGTGGAGGTTTTGGTTCGTTTGCTTTGGTCCCTGTTTATCCTGATTTTGTATGCCTTCGGTTTCTGATTTTCTGAATTTTCGATTTTGTGCTGTATACAGGGATATGGTCATTATCCATATTTGTCATTCTTCTTTATTTAAAGCTTAATTAGTCGTCGAATTTTTAAGTAATGCGAAATATCAAAGTAAAATCGGAGTACGCCTTCACCCTCAAATGTTTAAGTTTTGTACAATGAAGTATGCTGTATTTGCTGCAACTGCTATTTAACAGAATTGCCATCGTAAATTAAATGCCTTTGTTATGGGTCAGAATACCCCAAAACGCCAGCAAAAATCAGACAAAGACAGAATATAAATTTACAAGTTTAATTATGTACAAAATATATATATTTCAAATGATTACAACTTACAATACAATGTCCGGATCAAAGTGTCCGTTACGGGCCACTACGTCTATCGAATGTGTGGTTTCCGGTAATCACAAACGTTCTCGAAAGATCAGTGTCCAAACGTTGTCAAATGAATTAAAGTCTCAACAAATAAAGTGTCCCAGTATATCAGAATAGATGAATGAATCGTGTCTACGAATGTGTACGAATGTCTCCTCAACACAGTTCCTCAGAGGTATTTATACTTAATACCAATGAATTAACCAGAAGCTTCTAGAACAATGACTCATTACAAATGATTAACAATAGAGTAAATTCTAGAAATCACGTCATGTGATGATAATGATGTAACACAGAACATACTGGAATATTCTCTAATGAAATAAACATGACATAGTAAAATCTAGAAAGAATTCTTATGAAAGCATTAAATAACATGACTAAGTACATGTGCACCTACACATAAAGTAAAACTAAAATAATACATGACCTACAACACCTTTCATACCCTAGAAATGATTGACACTCGGCATGGTACTTGACATATCTACAGCTTGCATCAGCGCATTCTTAATACTTGCACTCTGACTGACTGTGAAGACGGTACTCAATCACCGGCTCTGTCCAAACCTCTTTAGAGAAGACAAGGCCCGCTCACCTGTCTTCTTTGAATTTCGGTGATAACATGCATGGGCTCGCTATACAATATTTGCTAGTAACGTAGCAGATGACCGTCCTTAGTCGGCACCGTTTACCCATTGGTATTATTGGTTTATGTTTGGTCATTTGTGTTTAATGTTTTGATGTCGTGTTAGCTGTTTCGTGTCCCTTTTGTGTCTCTTGCTGTATGTGCCTTCTCTCGGGTTTTATATTTTGCAGTTGGTGCTGCAACCAGGTATTGTTTGAGATTCCCTCCTTTCTTACGACATTCTATTCTCAAAAAAAGAGCGTGTTCAGTAAATGTTATCATAAGACGAACACCTAATATTTGGATAAATATACCTATAATTGTGTCAGGACGGAATGAAGGACCTTGTCCCTTGTTCCGTTTTGATACAAATGAGTTAAAGAAGATCCTGACGATTATCTCAGCAGCACTCACAACAGAGCACCAAGTTGGGAGGTGGGACCAGGTTCCCGGGAGGGGTAAGTTTTCCCCTGTTGGCTAGCCACACCCGCCGTCGATGATCTTGCACGAAAATGAAAAGAATATATAAAATGCATGCACTGTCTGAGGCCACGTCTATATAGAAAGTGCTATGGCGACAATGTCAGTGAAAATATTCAAAACACTTACTGTCAAACCCCTCGCGGGGAACTTTTTACGAGCTCGACACGGCAAAGAGCATAAGTGTGACACAAATGAGTTAAAGAAGATCCTGACGTTAATCTCAACAGCACTCACGATAGAGCACCAAATTGAGCATCGTCGGACCCCTAGCAAGCTAGAGGTGGGACCTGGTGCCCGGGAGGAGAAAGCATCCCCTTTTGGCTAGCCGCACCCGCCGTCGATGTTCATGCACGAAAATGAAAAGAATATATAAAATACATGCACTGTTTAAGGCCACGTCTATATTGAAAGTGCTATGGCGACAATGCCATATGTCAAGTACATATTCGTGTATCTATACGGCTTAAGGTGGCTCCACAGAGTATCCGAATATATAGTCTTTTCGGAGGCTCTCCTACCGAGTATATTGACGTCATTATGATTATGACGTCATGATAACGCGCCAAATAAATATTGTGAACTCACCGATGAATAGTGTCCACAGCACTCGGAATTTTTGGCGTACAAACTCTTCTATCTCGCTTATTTCAGAACGGATTTCAGCAAGTTTGGTACCGATGAAACAAGAGAATTATCGTCTACAATTTGATAGTAATTAATTTTAGCTAGATTTATCGTTTGATCTATATTTACTAAAATATCCATGAATGAGACCCCTGGCTATCGCTGTAAAAGTTTCCTTTTTATAACGTCATCATCGGAAATTCAACAACTTGTTGCTTTGAAATACTATCGAATAGGAGAATATTAGTTTAACTATCTAACAGGCTATTTCTTGGAGATTTTAGCGATATAATGGATCAGATATTTAAAGTATTGTATCTCTGATTATCTATTATCATAAGATTTTTTCTGGAATTTCGTCAACTTTCCTACTTTGAAGCGAAATATTATCGAACTAAGTTTCTTTATTTGAAAACATAAAGCGAACGAATTTTAGTATCAATCCTGCTATGTTCAAAGATGTATCAATTATGCAGATAACTAAACGCATTATCGAGAACGAGCGAGGTGAATGACGTCCATAAAAATAAGGTTTCGTTTACTCTTTTTCTTCTCTCAGATTCATACTGCCGTATATCTCTGATTTTGTTTTTTACACACTATTTCTAAACATTTTCAGCCATAGAAAAAAAAGACCTTTTGTATGGGGGTAATTTCTCTGACAGGAGGGAAAAATATATATTTCAAGGAGGGGAAATGGGGCCGAATATCGCCAATTTTTTTGAAAAAAAAACGACGGAAAAAGGATAAGGGCGTCCTACTTTGAATTTGAGCAAATAAAAGAAAACAAATTTAAGCCTCATAATTGGTTATGCGATAGATCTCTCTCTCTCTTTCTCTCTCTCTCTCTCTCTCTCTCTCTCTCTCTCTCTCTCTCTCATGTGAAGCCCCTCTCAGGAAATATATTTTTGACGCTCACAATCATTGCACTTTGCGACCCATTTCCCTTTTTTCAAAATACCCTTCATAGTACGGTGACCAAAGAGCTCAATTTTACAGTTTAGTCGACAGATTAGTATATGGGTAAATTATATGTCAAATAAAACTAGAAGTAATTTACTTTCAAAATATCAATGCCGTCAAAAGGTTTGAATGTACAAACTTTCCATTTTCAGGGGTCAAAGGTCAAAGGGGTCATTCAAGATAGATTACGTATTTCTGGTCTTTTTCACAAAGAACAGAAATATTGATGACCACAAATTGAATTTTCTGTACATATTGCATCAACAGGATAATATTCCAATCTTATCCTTAACATAATAGACTAGTTGCCAAATGGCTATTTTGGGGTGAACCCCAAAAAATGTTACGCACAAAATGTTTTTGCATGAAAGTGATGTTAATACCCTCTACTTTGATAATCCGGCGGATGCCACTCTGGCATCCTTGGGCATTTCGAAATTTTGGGGAAAAAAGGTCATTTTTCAACGAAAACCGTTGAAAATTGGAAAAACGCAATTACTTTGTCCATGTTGTAGCTAGAACAACAAATTTGGTATCAAAGAACAGCAATGCCATTGCCTTTAAGTCCCAAGCTCATTTGATCAATTTACTCGTCCATAAAATGGGGAAAACTATGGATTTTCGATGAAAACCGTTGAAAATTGGGGATATGTCATATCTTTTTTTATACCGTAGATAAAATAACAATTTTTGTACCAAACGCACAATAAATGTATAGCCTTTCGTTTTAAATATCAGATTAGCAATTTGCAAGTACGAAAATGGGGGAAAGAATGAATTTTGAATGAAAAATCGCTGAAAATTGGGATATTGCAATGTTTTTCCATGCTGTTGTTAGAAAAAGAATTCCACTCAAGCAAATTGAATCTTCTTGTTTTGTTTTGTTTTTGCTGAAAACAGGTTTTAAATTGTAAAAAAAAACAGCGGTTTAAAGAAATTCTAAAACAACAATTTTCATATCAAAATGATTGCATATTAATAGTCTTAGATTTGCACTCTCTTATTACCCTTTATTCTACTCTAGATATATCATTCCAAATAGTATAAATGTCCTAGCATCATCTTACAATATCACGCATCATTTCACGAAAAGAATGTTCCATTTTAATTGCATAATTCATACATTGCTTATTTGATGTTTGATGTCGTGTTTGCTGTTCCCTGCCCGTTTGGTTTCTCTTTCTGTGTTTGTCTTCTCTGTATTTTTACTTGAGGTGTTTTGATGTGTAACCCAGTTTTGTTGGAGATTACCTCTTTTTTTATTGCCTTGTTTTTGTCATCAACATGCAATTGTAATTCTTGTGTGCAACTACTTCTAACAACAAAGAACCCCTCTTACATGGTTGATCAAAATGCCTCCTTTGCATCGTACTCTGACAATTTTCTACTCCAAAACATTTACAGAATTAAAGAAAATTGAGCACAGAATTTGTCACATCTGTTTGTTACACAGCTCAGATTTCATGTGCGACTACAACAAATCAACAGGATAACAGATAGAGGTTCAGACGCAATTGGCAAAATATTATCACAATAGGTCTCAACATTTATTTTAAATTTAGTTCTTTCAGCAGATCCAGGTTTGATTGAACTGCATCTAAAGAATGTTTCCTTATGCATGGCTAAAATATTTCATTTTTCTTGCATTTTATCGAAATTCTTCAATTAATAAAGTTGGTGGTAATGGTCACCCAAGAGTTTTGAACTCTGTGAGGAGGTTGTTTTACACCATAATTGTGCGTTCCTCGAGACCTATGGGAAATCGGAATAGTGGGAGGGTAGTGCGCACGTAATCCAGGATAACCACACCGTCTGCTATTTACGTGGCAGATGGCCGTCCTAAGTCGACACCGGTTGTCCATTGGTCTCGTTGGTTTATGTTTAGTCTTTTATGGTTCATGTTTCTATGATCTGAGTTGGTGTTCCTTGTCCCTTTTGCGTCTCTTTCTGTGGGTGTCTGCTCTGTGTTTTTTTGCATGGGTGTTTTGGGATTTTGCTGTGGGTGCTGCAACCTAGTGTTGTTGGAGATCCCCTCCTTTCTCTTATAGCCCTTTTCATTCAATCGTACACTGGACCTGACATCAGATATACTGTCTAGATTCTCTAAACCATAGTAATTTTTTATGAATACCATGGCCTCAGTCACCATCTTTTCAATATCTGAATTAACTTCTCTCAAATTTGACACGGAACACCACTTCAAAAGATTTCCCACAGAACAACCTTTGTCTCTTCTATACCATCATATGTTGATGGTATCCATCATCATGATCTGTTCGCAATACCTACATCTTTAGAATAATGTGTAGAATGCGAGTTCTTAATCAATCAGATTGTTTTCTCGATCAAATGATTGCAAGTACATGTAATATCAATCAGTTGAACTTCATTTCATGAGATGTAGCTTTCTTGACTGAATCTTTTATGTCATTGTGATCGTAAGTAGGAGTCAATTGAATATCATTTAAATTTGCTCTCTGCAAAGTAATAGCAATTTCAAGTTCAGAAAATAGGGCCAGGGGAGCTGCTGGAGAGGATTTTGGCTGTGCCATGAAGTCACTTTAATTGAAAGCATCACAGATGAGGATTTTTCTATCCGAAACACGTGTCTGGTGCATTAAAATTGGTTTAAAACTTTCTTCAAGAAGGTAGATAACTGGAACACTTATCATTGAACATCTGAAGTGTTTAGTTATTTTTAGAATTATATGTAGTGTTTAGTTATTTTTAGAATTATATGACCAGAAACAATCAAGGTATTAATTCTGCCATTTAATGGTCAGTTGATACACCAGAGCCCTGCATACATCAATCGATCATCAGCTCTTAGGCATTCTTGTCGAATAAATAACCTGGAGCTTATTTTAAGAACATATTTCGAAGTTGCAAAACTGAAGTAATCTTTTTAACATTGAACGATGTCACCTCTAAGCAGGTCTTTAAGATCCACTTCAATGATTGAAAACAACTTCACAACCCTGGCAGAAATCATCTATGTTAAACATCTTCAAATTCATTAGCATCATTTAAAAGCAGATTAATTAACAGCGTGGACTAGACATGCACGTTTCGGATATTTAACCCTCGTCATTGATCCTCAATCCAAACAATGAAATATGGCCAAAATGTGTGATAACTATGTCCAAAATATAAGACGTAGAAAGATGTCTAGGATATGATGCTACAGGACCCAGGTTTCAGAAATTTGTGACAATTTTGTAAACAGAAATTTTCGAATGCGTTTGAGAGAAAGGAGGGGATTTCCAACAACAGCAGGTTGCAGCACCCTTAGCAAAACCCCCAATGCAAAAACACAAAGCAGACAAGCACAGAAAGAGATGCATAAGGGACAAGGAACGTCAACGCACAACACAGAAACATCAAACACAAAGGACTACACATAAACCAACGAGCAACCGGTGCCGACTTAGGACGGCCATCTGCCACGGAAATAGCAGAAGGTGTGGTTATCCTGGATTACGATTTGAAGAAACGACCAACCGAAATTGATCAAACTTGGCTACATGTATCCTCGGGGACTCCTGGTCCACCGGCAGTGACACTTACCGAGTGGTACAAATGTTAAACGTCTTCAAATTCATTAGCATCATTTAAAAGCAGATTAATTAACAGAGTGGACAAGACATGCACGTTATGTTTCATAGACAGTAGCCGCTTCCTTTTGAACAATGCGTCTAATTTCACCCACATCTTTCAAAAGCTTGCTACAAGACTCCATGTACTAGTAAATTGGTTTTTTAAAACTGTTGAATTGAATACTTATATCTTTGCTCTAGATTTTCTCTAAACGTTTTGCATGTTTCAAAGTCCCAACTTTGTATGGAAAAATAAACCTTCAAAAATCAAAGTTTTCTCCCTCATTGTTCTTCTCCCATTTTATTTATGAGCAAGTTGCTTAATATGTATTCAGATTAAAAGACAATAACAAAAACCTTTAATTTGGTACCATAATTGCAAAACCTCATACTACAGTTTGAAAAAGTCATTGCATTTTGCAAATTTTCAGCGATTTTTCATCAACGAGTAGTTGTTTTTCCCAATTGTTCGTACCAGCAAATTGCAAATCTGACTTCTGTATTAATTAAAAGGAAAGGCAATAAATTTATTGTGCGTCTGGTACCAAAATTGTTTATTTAGCTACAGAATAAAAAAAAAGATATGGTGTTTTTCCAATTTTCAACGATTTTTCATCGAAAATCCATAGTTTTCCCCATTTTATGGACTAGTGAATTGGTAAATTAAGCTTGAGACTTAAAGACAATAAAATTGTCGTTCTTTTGGTACCAATTTTGTTGATCTAGCTGCAGCATGGAAAAAGTAATTGAATTTTTCCTATTTTCAACGGTTTTTCTTCGAAAAATTCCATTTTACCCCAAAATTTCGAAATGCCCAAGGATGCCAGAGTGGCTTCAGCCGGATTATCAAATAAGAGGGTATTGACAACACTTTCATGCAAAAACATTTTGTGCGTAACAAATTTTTGGGTTTCGTGAATGGCACCTAGACTATAAGTAAATCGCGATGACAAAAATCTGTATTAATGACGTCATTGGTAGCTATTTTTAGAACAAATTAAAAATGTGAACATTATATTTCCTTAAAAATTAAATATTCCTCTCCGTATACAAACACGGAGGACAAATATTTGTCAATTTTCTCTTCCATCATGGAAAACAAAGGTTTGCTAAATATCCTCCGCAGTATAATTGCAGGGGGGTATAACGCAACCGTTGGTGTGTGTGTACGGGTGACTGTGTGGGAGTGGGAGGGTGTGTTTGTGCACGTCACGTTCTTTTATACAGCCTAGGAGGCACAATTTTGATTGGATCTTGGCCAAACTTCATACACTTATTGCTTATGACAAGAGGAAAAACCCTACTGATTTTCAAGATCATGGGTCAAAGGTCAAGGTCACCGGTTGAAAATGTGATAAATCCTTTTATACAGCCTAGGAGGCACAGTTTTTATTGAGTATTGATCAAACTTCATTCATTTATTGCTTATAACAAGAGAAAGAACCCTATAGATTTTCAAGGTCATTGGTCAAAGGTCAAGGTCACAGGTTTGAAATGTTTTGATTGGATCTTTACTAAACTCCATACATTTATTTCTTATGACAAGTGAAAGAACTCTATTGCTTTTCAAATATGAGGTCAAGGTGACAGACTGGAAATTTTTAAAATCATTTTAAACAGCCTTGAGGGTGCAGTTTAAATTTGATCTTCACCAAACTCAATACACTTGTTGCTTATGATAGGAGAAAGATCTCTTGACTATTGATTTTCAAGGTCATACATCAAAGGTCAAGCTCACAGATTAGAATTTTTAAAATCTTTTAATACAGCCCTGATGATACATTGGAGTTTACCAAACTCCATACACTTATTGTTTAAATCAAGATGAAGAACCCTTTTGATTTTCAAAGGTCAAAGATCAAGGTCACAGTAGGGAAATGTTTAAAATCTTTATATACAAACTAAGAGGACACAATTTTGATTGGATCTTTCCAATGGCCATACACTTGTTGCTAATAACAATAGGAAGAAACCCATTAATATCATAGGTCAAGGTCGCAGGAATGAATTCGTCAAAATCATCCTCTGTGTCATTCACCAACAGATCTTGGTCAAGCTCTTTAAAATATACATTTAATACAAATGACACAAAGAACACATCTTTGATTATCAAGGTCAAAGTTCAAGATCACAGATATAGAGGAGGCAACTTTTAAAATGTTGACGCATATTTGCATACTAGTATGTTGTGAAGAATTTCAAGTTCTATTTTAAGATTACCTACGATGTGATTCATATCCTTCTCACGCCTTCACTATTTTGGCCAACACACCCGTAACGACCTTTAACGCGCTGGCAAACGTCGGGGATTGGTCTGAAAATAATTCATGAAGCAACGTTCTCTATATACGCGTAGCGACCTTATAGCACATGAGGAGCATTCGCCCTACGACCTCGGCGTCTTCCAAACTCATAAATACCTGATAACGTTCTATAACGCGTGCTCGAAGACCTCGCAACGTTCGCCTAACAACTTGTCAACGACCTGGCAGCGACCTTCTAGCGATCACAGCAAAACTTAATGTTCAGAAAATATTACGTTGTCAAGACGTAAAGCACACGCCAAGGACGTTAGGCTGTCGTTGGGCACACGTTGAGGACGTTAGACCATCACTAGAAGAGTGTGGTTGTGTACGCGTTAGACTTGCGCTGCTCTGTCGTTACACATTCGTTGCAATTATCGACGCCTTCCTAAAGTTTTTAGCAACGACTGCACAGCGCACGGGAACGAATGCCCAGCGACCTCCTAATGAATCCATAACTTACGATTGGACGCTAGGCAGTCGTCGGCGGTTTTGTGCATGCACAAAATTTTCCGACTACCACAGTGCACACCAACGTCCTCCAGCGACCACACGACGACAAGCCAGCGACCAAACAACGACCAGCCAGCGACCTCAACGTTCTGCGACGTGTTGGCAAATTTACTAGGTCGTTACTCGTACGTTGACCAAAAAATGTTAAAGTGTGACGGGGCCATAAAGGTCATTCCCTACTAGTGTGTGACTGTGAGTACATTGGTATTGATGCCGTGCGAGGGTGCTACGCTTTTCGTTACTTAGTTTTTATTCTGTACCAAAATCTATCGCAGAAGGAGATCAATCATTATAATTAATTCAGCTAGGGTGTGCGTACATAATATCTATATTATACAGCGTTATCCATAAAATAATGTCGATGGGTAGAAAGCCCTCTCTCCCCGATAAACCACCACCGATCTCATGAAAAAAGTCACTGGAACAGTTTACCATGTATCTCCTCTAGACATAAGCAGTAATAACATAGATTTATCCATTTTCCAAGGTACTTTCAAGTGAAATAAGTTAATGTACATAATGTTTAGTTAAATGTGTGTGTTGTCAGGCAAAAAGCTAAAAAGATCACTTGAATTTGTGAAAATTAACCACAAGAGCCGGAATGTTCATTCATAAGCTATTTTCATACTCGTCCCTATTCTGTAATTCTCTCTTTCACATTGAGATTCATAAATACCAAGATGATTATATCAGATAATACACTGAAAAAGATTCATTCTTTCAGTAGCAATTCAATTCAGTCATCCTTCTTATCATTTCGAATGATTTTGGTTTTTTTCGATATATATGGTTCTGGTTCTGATCACAGGGATTTATCACGCTTCCCGGTTGATAAATTAACTATATAGGTTATAAACCTTAGTACATAAAGCAACCGAGAAGCGCGACAAATCTCTTTGATTCTGATGTTTATCACAAAAAAAGTATATCCCGTGACCATTTGTTGCCTGTAAATCATATGAATTGATTTTCAGGGTACAATATATTTCAATTTTTTTAAAGTGAAAATGAAGTGCGTTTTTATTGGTACATACCTTCATTTTAGGGTAACGCTGAAGGAATGTAATAGTGTAATTTTTTTTATTTATCATTTTTTTATCATATTTTGATTATTAACCTGCTGGTATCTATTATCAATAAATGTTGAAATCTTGTATATCACCCCCCCCCCGAAAAAAAGAAGAAAAAAGTACGTATATGTCATAAAATATTTGTGACTTGTAAATGAAAAATATCTATATTTTTGTATTTATTTGAATAGTCAAAATAAATATTTTTGATTTACAATTCATAAATATTTTATGCTGACACATACTTAGAGAAATAAATAGGTCCTTCATTTAAAATTCAAAATAAGCAGGCCGGAAATTATACTAAAAATAGGGCAACGGTTACGCTGCAACATACGCCTGTCATGTCGCGGGTATGTTAAGGCGTCCCATGGAAATACCATCACCTTTTATCGCACCTTTGTAATGGACACCTCTTTCCCTAAATAAAATATACTTTAATCAAAAGTATGATTATGGACTTTACAGAAGGAAAGTCGAGGGTCACTGGCGAGTTCTGCAGGTGTGTTGAAAGTCACGTGATCGCTATTTATAGCACATGTACACAGAACGAAAAAGAAGCATCGAGCGCAAGTTGTTCCACTAATTTCTCAGTGAACCTATGGTTTCTGTTGTGTAGAGAAATGTTCAAATTCCATATATCTTGCTACGACAAGTCGTGAATTCCATATATTTATAGATTAAATTAAGGAATTCTACGGCGCACCCTGGTTTTTGCGTTACACCTTCAATGACTACGTCCCTGTATAGGTTTGATATGAAAAAAATCAAGTTGTCGTAGCAAGAACTATATAGATAAATCATGGAAGATTCGATTTACACAAAACTTCTGTCAATTTTTTTAGAGGAACAACTTGCGCTAATCTATTTTCTATGAGTACCCCCAAAAGTTCTCCTCCCAAGAACCATTTCAAACGTTCAAGTGATGCGCGATTGACAGGGGGAGATAATTTCTCAAAAACGTTTCAGTACAGGTACATTTCAACGAAAATTCATATTTGTCTGTCTCAAAATCGGCATATTCAAGTGAATTCGGCAAGAATTAAATTTTTCTTGAAGAATTTGAAGTGTAGAGTGTCAATATTTATTATGATATGTTGATGAAGACTTAGTAATGTGCAAATCCAATAGAAGTCATAATGATCGCCAATGCAGTAGATTCTACGCTTCATTCAAGAACCCTTTGTGTGCCCCTCTGCTTTCCTATATTGCAATATTTATCTGCGACAATGTATTGATCAAGTTTCTATTGGTTTTCAAACAAATTCATAATTTGATTTTAAACGCATCATTTTAATTAAAGGTACGGTGTCCCTGAAAATTAATTAATTTTACAAAATTTCATTATGCAAAATCTTTCTTTTCAAATTAAATTTTACATTCTCATTTGTATCAATTCAAATTTTCATGCGATTCTTACACATATATTCGCAGTTATAACCGTTTGAAAACGTTATTTTTAATTTTGGGTGCGCAGCTCTAATTCTTTTCACTAGCGCCATCTACAATATATTGCGTTTTTACAACAGAGGTATATGGAGATTTAATTTTAAAATTTCGACAATATTATGGTCGTTACTGCATATTTTTTAAATAAAACTTATTGTGGCTTCTTTCTTCCTCAATTTAAACCCTTCGAAATAAATTTTACGTTTTCAATATTTTTTTTTTCAGGGACACTGTATCTTTAACGGTTTTATTATTAATTTTTATCACTATATTTATAGCTTTTATCACTCTATAGCCATGTATTTCTGTTACTTTGTACTATCCATTCAATTCAATTTTTTTATCTTTCTGCTAGTCAGAATGCTTGGAGGAGGGGTCAGATGCAGCGTCAAGTCTTCTGAAATTATTTTTCGTCAACCAGGAAACCTTTGAATTTTTTTTTTATTTCACTTTTAAATTATGCTGGTGATAATACAGGTCCATAATCGAGTGCAAAGGTGTTCACGAGGGAGAGAGAAAGAGAGAGAGAGAGAGAGAGGGGGGGGATATTTCTAGCTTATATATTTGTAGGTGGCGATGGCGGTGCATATAGCAAATACACATTTTTAAGAAGTTGTAAATGAAGCATATTTATTTCGTAATTCTTTCATTCAATTACATGTTACAACAAGGGTTGGAAGGACCATATCGGGGGGGGGGGGGGGGGGTCAAGCCTGCCCATGCAGGGTGATATATTCTGTTTTGTAATACTGCTCTTTTTTTAAGTTCAAGCCTAAAAATTCAACCTTGTCTAATTTTCCCTCCGGAAGAAATATTTCAATCTACTGCTTATCGGGAAGATTAACCAAAAAAAAAAAAAAAAAATAAAGCCTGTGTTTGTGAAACACGAATGCCCCCGGTGGCATCTTTGAACACTATTTTCTGTTAAGTACATGTATGTGAGGTCACTGGGTTAAAAGGTCAAAGGTCAAGGTCACGAGGTCAAAAATTTTGGTATCAATGGAAAGGTCTTGTCACAAGGAATACACATATGAAATATGAAAGCCCTATCACTTACCATTCAAAAGTTATGCCCAATGTTAAAGTTTTTGAAAAGTAGGTAAAAGGTCAAGGTCAAGGTCACGAGGTCAAAAATTTTGGTATCAATGGAAAGGTCTTGTCACAAGGAATACACATGTGAAATATGAAAGCCCTATCACTTCCCATTCAAAAGTTATGCCCAATGTTAAAGTTTTTGAAAAGTAGGTCAAAGGTCAAGGTCAAGGTCACGAGGTCAAAAATTTTGGTATCAATGGAAAGGTCTTGTCACAAGGAATACACATGTGAAATATGAAAGCCCTATCACTTCCCATTCAAAAGTTATGTCCAATGTTAAAGTTTTTCGGACAAACAGACAGACAAACAGACCAACAGATAAACAGACAAACAGATAAACAGACAAACAGACGGACAGGCCAAAAACTATATGCCCCCGAATCTTTGATTCCGGGGGCATAAAAAAACGCATCCAGATTCGAGGAAAAGGATATGATCAGTACTACTATAATACTATAAATATGTACCAATCTCGCATAATCATGCCCTTGACAATGGATGTAAGTGACGTATTACTGCAATTATCTCTCCTCTCAGAAAAAAGCCGGAAAATACAATTTTATGCAAATGTGCAATGTCCAACGCCAGGGGCACCCAAAGGAGAAACCTTCACACTGTCGAGATAAATCTATATTTACATGTATACTTAATTTAGACCTGTATCTCGCCATTATCGACACAATTTTTTGTTTCGTCTGCCAATAATATATCCTTTATTTTCTCATAACGTTTTTCGAACTCGTGAGAGGAGGTGGGGGGTTCTATCCTTCAGCTTTGTATAAAATCTTTCGGTCATTGTTTTTCCTCAATTAACAGATTAAAGATGAAATCCATGGTCATATTTAGACCAACAACCCAGTATTATATACATGTATAATAGGCTATATCACCCTGCATGGGCAGGCTTGAACCCCCCCCCTCCCCACCTCATAACTCCTCATTATTTAAATGTAGATTTGTACATTATTTAGATACAAAAAAACCCCCGGAAGACTTGCTATGATCAATTTCATTTAATTTTAAAATAAATAACTCAGCAGCTCTGTATTTGTCAGGTGATAGACGTGAACTCCTTTGTACATGTACATTTAGAATGGCATCCTTTATCACAAGAATAAAATATCTCTGTGAAAACCATAATGCGTTAGGACTGTAACTTTGTGAGAGTAACATGTCAGTCCTGTATAATAAAGTATCTTTGAGTAGACAGTGGCGTAGCTACCATGTATGCTAAAGCATCCACTTTTCCTCTAAAATTCCTCAATTCAGTAAAAAAAATTCCTCCCTCTGGAGGTTTTTTTTTTTGTGAGCTGCTGGAGGTAAATCTTTATTTGCATTCGACCACCTTCATTGCCATTCGAATGTCCTCAGTTTCTGAACTCATTTTCCTAGTATAATGAAAGGATTAACTTTGTTTTGCCCAAGCTACGCCACTGACAGAATGGCTAGAGCCCATGTTTAGAATAAAACACCATGATATCCCTATGTTTATAGACATCAGAAAGACTCCAAATATAGGCTTTTATAGCTTATGATTAAATATATCACAAATACATGTACTTCTGTACAATAAAAGATCTTTATTGACACATTTTTAACATTCGACAGACACTTGACGTGACATCTTCTTGCTGGCATTCGGGTAAAGTTATATTTTCTTCCAAAGGCAAATCTCTGAAATTAGAATAAAATTCAAATTTAGGTGAATAAATAAGGTTTTTTTTTTGTATTAAAATGTAATTTCTTACGGAACTTTTAGGGTTTTTGGTATACTGTTAATTTAACTTCTTCACAAGTCAGTTATTAGAACTTAAAAGAAAATAAAATGACACAAATAATGTTAACAGTTATTTTGTTCTGACAATATTCATAGATAGATCTAGATTTATATCAAAATTCAGCTATGTATATATATAATAATTATATGGGAAGATATTTTTACACTCAAGTCTCTAAAAAAATTAAATATCATATATATATCTGGTGATTGAAAAGTTCTTTCAATTATGATTCTGGGCTAATGCAGCATCCAACACTGATCCAGTGCCAAAATATTTCTGTTTTGTTTTTTGAATGACTCAGAGATGATTAAATATGCAATTTTCATCAGTCTGAAATACAAATGAATAAAAAATAAGTGTTATGAATTGTATAATACAAAGTAGTTTCATTGTTACATACTTAAACAGTACACATGCATGTCCCACATCCACCCCACCCCTATCCCCATTTTTTCTCCTCGTAAAGTTTTAGTTTACCTTTGTCGTGAATATGCTTGTATCTAAATTTATATATCGTAGCAGACACTGATGTTATGGAAAATAAAGTAATAACAATAGCGTTAAAACCGTACTTTTTTCACAGCATCACGACACATGCATCATATGACACACGTGTACTCCGCCAGTACTGTAAACAAGGTACATAAAAAGAATGATTTCGTACCGTTTCCAATAGTTTTGACTTTGATTACATATATGATTGAGTATATTAGGATATTTTCTTTTTGCAGCATCTCTGTTTCCATGTAATTTATACAAATACCTACCGTTTTCTCAATTTTTCTTATCACCCGCCCTGTAAACTGTCGGATCGCACCTTCCATCGCTTCTCATTAACGCAGAGTTCCCTAACAACGTAAGGGGGTCACAAAGTGCACTCAATAGATTAGGGGTCTTCTCAAAGGTATATTGAATAGACGGAGTGTCAGCGAATGAGTAAGTACATGACTTTTTAGAACTGATAACTTTCATCCTTTGAGTTCACAAAATATCATAAAAATTAATTGAAATACTGTGTTGCTACCGTACTTGACGACACGGAGTCTATGACGTCAAATGACGTTACAATATTTCGCGGCAAATTTTTGACGTAATATTCCATGGGACGCTTTAACATACCTGCGGTGATTAATGATGTCAAATGGCCTTGACCTTCTTTGACACGTACCCTGACCGTTGTCTTGGTCTATTCAATCTTCATGGTAAGCCTGAAGTTCCTAAGCTTTGATATCACCATACATTACTGATTTCTCAATTATACAACGAAAGATATTCAACATACAAATTGGAAATTCCTATTTCAGATGTTTTGGTCACTATATCTTGTTACAGTATGTATGCATGCAACCACCCCCTCTTCTTCATAATTTCTCAAATGTGCAAAAAAGAGTAGATAAAACCCCGTTACATACATAAAAGATCATTATATTTTATTTATCATGAAGAAGATTTTTAAAAATATTTTGACCCAAAATAGATTTGAATGATTATTTTAAAAAAATCTAACCAAAAATTTATATTTAGCCACAAAATGACCTTGACCCTGACCTTCAAAATCAATAGGGTTTTCTGTCTGTTTAAAGTCAATGTTCAATGGTAAAAAAGTCCTCTAGCTCAAATGACATTGTATCAATCTTGTTTGCAATTCCTATAACTTTAATAAATAAATAAGTATGTAACCCCCCCCCCTTCCTTACATGTACGCATACACGTAATTTCACTGTTGATTGAACAAAATATATAGAAAGTCCTTTACATATTTGAAAGATAATTAATTTTCCTTTAAGTATGAATAATTCCAAAACATACTGAACCAAAAAGAGAACAGCAACAATTATTTCAATGAAACTTCAATCTATTTCTCATAAAAATCTATCTTTAGCCTCAAAATGACCTTGACCTTTCACGAACGACCTTGAAAATAAAATGTTCGCTTATGTTCGTAAATTTAAGTCTACGTGGTAAATATGATGTTACTAGCGTAAACGGTTTTGTCTCTATGGTTTCTAAAAGATGCAGGACGCAACGGTACTGCAATACCGATATCCGTAACCCCCCCCCCGCCCTAGGCTAAAAGATAGGCATATAAGAACAGCCAAACACATCCTAATCTTATCCCAATTTAGAGAATAAAATAAAACTTTTGCTTGAATTTTGTAACTCGACAGAAAAACTATGGTATAACTACTAAAGATTGTATTTTTTACAGCAATGATATGATTCTGTGAATTATATCGATAATATCCAGAAATCCGTGATTTTTGAATGAAAAATACAGTTTTCCCCCAAACAACTGAAAATACAAATAATGTGTTTAAAACGTAAGTTATTATGCGAAAGAGCATGGTAGATCAGAATGGAATACATCCTTCAATTATCGAATTCATAAGTGATAAGCATGTTATGATTGATGTATAGAAATAATCTTAATAGAAATTATTATGCAGATTTCAGTAGAAAAACAGCAGTTTTGAAGTTTTTGCATTAAAATGATTAAATATATTTGATATCAATTGGAAGAGGAAAATGTTTAGATTTAAATTTTTGAAAAACGGTCAGAATTCATTCAGTGGATCTCAGAGAAAGGAAAATAATAAAATAGAATTTTCACACAGTAATACATTTTTTTAGCAAAATATACTTTTTTAACCCAAAAACGCATATTTTATGAGAAACTTGAATTAAAACTTATATTCGAAAAAGTATTAAATATGTAAGTAATTTTCGCCTTTCAATCTTTGATGTTACTTTCCACAGAAAAAAATAATCATCGATTCTTTTTTTCAGTGATTTTTGTGTAATTTGTTAAAAACGTTTATGACGTCATTTCTTCGTCATTTTTGAAAACGTTCTACAATAAAGAGCTTTCATTTGATACCAATATTTGTCGTGTACTATGCGTGTCGACTAAATTCCTAAAAAAAGCGTTTTTTGGCACTTGGTCACCCTACTATCACGCGAATGCGTAATTAATTAGATTGTCCTCGCAGCTTGTTTTTATTTTTTTCTATGTTTATAATGGTATTTCTAAATATTGTAATATGAGCTATATGTTGATAATATAAATATCCTTCAATGCCCTCAATCCTCCTAGCAATTAAAGTCGGTACCCGATTATCAGTCACGATCTACTTTGAGAAAAACCGATGCCTACTTTCTTAGCAAAGGCAATCTGATTAATCGCAAAATGTCTTTCAGAATTGCCCCCTTATTTAAAGATTATTGAGAACCTTGCCCCTGCCTCACCAAATAAAAAAGAAACAAAACTCAGGATGAGAGTGCATTAGTTCTTAATTCTAAGTCTTTCTCCCTCTAGATTCGCACGTTTTACTCTATCGTTCCTAAATTTCTTTGAGGGGGTGGCCTTCTATTGTTTAGACATATCAAGAATCTCGTATGTATAGACACACACAATGAAAGCTTTGTAAGGTTTCCGTTAAGGCCGTTTCGGTCCATTTTATTCCTACAAATTCCTGTAGTCATACGCTGATTAACTCTTACCAACGTCGAATGAATATGGATTGCAACGTAGAAATTAAGGGGGTGGGGTTACAAAAATAATCATAACTTCCGTTCGCTAGGTTCGATTTTGTTCGTATTGCATAGAAATACTTCGTATACAATAGTTTATCATTTGATATTTGTTTCAAGAAAATTAAACGATAGAATTTCATGCAAAAGACATATAACATCAAAAAATGACGATCGAAAAACGAGGTTTTAATCTCCCAGATGATCTTACATTTGTAATAATTCCTCCATTTTCTTGGTTTATTTCTATTTCTTTGTTTCAAGATGAAAAAATAGTTTGAATATAAAATTATATCATTAAAAAATCATAAATTCAGCCAAATATTTAAAAAATCAACATACTTTCATCAATTTGACAACGTTGGCAAAAATAGAAGAGAAACCCCAAAAACCGCCAAAATTCAAAAGGTCATGAAAACAGTTACGTAGGTTCGATTTTTTTTTCATACTTTGCAAAATTTAATCTTGTATACCGATAATCAAATTCTGAGAGTTTCAGAAAAAATAAACGAGAGGATCTTTTTTGGGGGGTAGGTGTGTGGAGCCACCTTAAGGGATGTACTGGCTGTGTTTAAACATGTTTAGTGTCGTAGCCGCTTATACCTTTTTGTGCTGTCTGTATCTTTGTTTTTCCAAGCGACGTGCATCTACTCTTCATTGGATGAATCCGACATTGTCTGAATAGTGAACGTGGTTGTTTTCATCCCTTTTGTGCTTTCTACCTATACATACACCTATAAAGATATACCATCATCTGTACTAACGGACACCTTGATTAAGCGAACAATTGGTTTAACGGACACAATAGTATCAATGTACCCATTTATTTTTATAGGAAGCAATTAAAAATATGTTTGATTAAGCGGACCCTGTTTTATGTGGACAACGGAAAAGTCTTTAATACCCAAGTCTTCTCAATCTAATGAAATTTGGGAACCTTTATCTTTTCACCCATATTTTGGCCCTTAACGGGGCATTTTATAGATGTAAGTTCGTTTTTCTTATCGATATACATTATTAAACTTTTTCTCATTTGTCACTATTGTATCTCTTTCTGTGCATGTCTGCCCTGTGTATTTGCTTTTAGTGTTTTCGAGTTTTACTGTGGATGCTGAAAACGAGTGTTGTTGAAGATCCACTCCTTTGAATTGCAGTCCGAGCTCGAATTTCTTCGTTTTGCATTATTGTACTGTGTCAGTCTTGTAATAATGAAGACAATATAACAGCTAGTTTAACCAATTTATCAGAGTCCATAAAATGATGACATCGAATGATGAGGCGTGATAAGGTGATGTGATGATGGTTAGACCTGAAAGTCATAATGAAACGTCCTTACAAAATGATTCACACTGTCATTACAAATCACAACAATCAATATTGATCAAATAAAATCATTACAAAATAAAATGTATTCAAACAATCAATTACCCTTGTACAAATGTAAACATTGCAACAATAATACAAGCTGTACTTTAGAATAGCCCTACATGGTATTTAAACCTGCCAAAACCTGTTCCATTTAAATCTACCTGAGCTGACAGAGAAAATCGATAATGACATGTACTTCTAAAAATAGACGAGAAACCGAAAGTTGTTACTTGGAAAAGAAGATATATTACAAAAATCATGAAAAATTATGAAAGAGCTATCTAGAAATGATAAAATATGTATATCATTCCATAAAATAGAAGTAATAGTAAACTTACACCATTGTGCAAAGCCATAAAACATGAAGAAAGGTGAGCCGGAGCTCTAACAAACATGTCTGCCAACATCAAAACGTAATACACTGATAAACCTATACCGGACACAACAAATCCGGATAATGTTACACCACACTCCCCGTCTTATATCTACTTGATATAACAAAAAATTACACATTTACTTGCACAAATATGAACGTCCTCATATGCAATGAAATTTCGACATTAAGTATCAAGGTCACTCATCTACCAATAAAATAAGGTCACTAATTGGCCTCGTATACGTTACACACTTGTTCTCACGATTTAGACGGATAACAGCCTTACACACTAAGTCATCGTCACTTTCGATTGCCTGTTCCACGATACCTATAGGCCAGTCACTCCTTGCCAAGAACAACATCCCCGACCTTTATATTCGGTTTCTCTTGACACCACTTGCGTCTGGTCTGCAATTCACATAGGTAAGTCTCGTACCACTTTTTCCAAAATAAGTCAGCGGGAAACTGAACATGTTTCCAACTTGAAGTGTAAATGTCCTTGAGGTTAAATTCGCCAGCCATCGATGGAACCTCGCCCTGCTTTTGGGTTAACAGTATATTCGGACTGAGAATAATCGGAGAATCCGGATCCGTAGAAATAGAAGTGATCGGTCTTGAATTCACTATAGCACTCACTTCCGCCATCAGAGTGCACAATATTTCATGCGTGAGTTCCTTTCCTTTCGCGTTCAGTAACATGCCATTAAGGATATTTCGGGTAACGCCAATCATACGTTCCCACACTCCTCCCATGTGGGAGGAATGGGGAGGGTTGAACTTCCACACTGAACTAGAATGACGTAGGTGGTCCTGAATGATGTCATCTTCCACGTTGATAGAATGAATTCCCAGCTGATCAGTAGCTCCCACAAAATTGGTGCCGCGATCGGACCTGTAAACATTCACGGGGCCTCGTATAGCGGTAAAACGTCTCAAAGAATTGATGAAAGAGGAACTACTCATGTCCTCAACGACCTCTATATGTATTGCGCGCGTGGTCAAGCACGTAAAAAGAATTGCCCAACGCTTACTCTGCGCTGCACCTCAACGCGTTTTACGTGTAATAATCTGCCATGGGCCAAACATGTCAACCCCAACTGCTGAAAATGGAGGACCAGGTGTTAATCTATCTTTAGGCAAATCGGCCATCTTCTGTTCCCGGACCTTACCGCGGAGTTTGCGACAAGGCACACAAGTGAAGATAAGCGAAGAAACAAGTCGTTTCGCACCGAGAATCCAGTATCCATTGGAGCGTAATTGTCCTTCAGTAAACTTTCTTCCTTGATGGTAATATCGTTCGTGATAATATCGCGCAAGTAGTAGAGATATATGACCCTTCGGAACAATGACAGGGTTGATCGATGATAGTCCAAGCGTTTCAGTCATGTTGTTTAGCCTACCACCAACACGCAATAGGCCCTTATCGTCTATATATGGTGATAGAGAAATAATAGGACTGTTGCGCGGTAGGTCTGTCTTCTGTTTAAGACACTCTATCTCTTTATCGAAGTTCTGCCTCTGCACGACACGCAATATCAAGTTTTCAGCATCCTTGCGTGCATCTACAGTCTTAGACTCCTTGCAAATATGCCATCCTTTGCATTGATGAGCGTTATCCTTGTGATAAGTGTGAGCAATATGTTGCAGCATAGCGATGGATTGAACGAGTCCATTCCAGGAAGAAGCCCTGTTGAAATACTCTGCGACCGATACATCTGTCGTACTAAGAGCTATTTTCATGCTCTGAACAGGTCGGATTTCGGTATCCTCTTCAGGATTCAAGAGAGGAAAGTCCTGACTCTCGCAAACATTATCCCTTTCATCAAGCAAATACAAAGGGCCCTGTAACCATTTCTGTAGAGCTGGTATGATCTCTGATGAAGATTCTCTTGTTGCAGCAGGATTTTTGTGAGATGGTACATAATTCCACTGTTCCGGAAGCGAGATGTGATGTATCCTAGCAACCCTATTACAGACGGAAGTATAAAATCTGCGCTTTTTGTTCCGTATATATCCTAGCACCACTTTGCTGTCGGTGAAATACTTGATAGAAGTTGGTGCGATTTCTAGTTGCTCAGTAATAATCTGACCTAATTGGTAGCTAAGAGTGCTACGCATAACTCTAAACGTGGTATGCTGGTTCCACCTGGTGGAGCTAGCTTAGCCTTTCCCAAAACGAATCCAATCCGATCCTGTCCTGATGAGTCCTTTACTAGTAAGTACGCAGCGGCTGCCACAGCACTTTCTGATGCGTCCGAGTAAATGAGAAGAGAATGTTCCTTCGCCGAACTTAAGGATGAAGGCACATACATTCTGGGTATTTCGAAGCCGTTTAGTTTGTGTAAACTATCACACCAGGAAATTCATGAATCCTTATAGACACTAGGAAGTGTCTCGTCCCAAGAGATGCCTTCTGGGCAAGCGAGTCTCATCAATATCTTACCACTGACAGTCAGTGGCGACACAAATCCAATCGGATCAAATATGCTACTTATTGCCGAAAGTAGTCCTCTCCTTGTAAAGGATTTCTCTGTAGAAGGTGCGTCAAATACAAACTGGTCTGTGTTAATGTTCCATGCCAGACCTAGGCTGCGCTGTAAAGGCAACAAGTCGGAACTTATATCTAAGTCCTTTAAGTCCTTACCCAAGTCCTCCTTGGGAAATTGATCCATAAGTCCAACATCATTTGAAGCGATTTTGTGTAGACGGATTTTCCCTACATCCTGAAGTTCCTTCTGAGTTCGTTTCAATAAACCGACAGCTTGCTCACGAGTCGGAACAGAAGCGAGCGCATCATCCACGTAAAATTCATGGTTAACAAAATCATGTACATCCTTGGCAGCATTCTCAACGGATTTTCGTAATCCGTACGTTGCAACGGCAGGAGATGGACGGTTGCCGAAAACGTGTACCCGCATGCGGTATTCGGTAAACGGTAGTGCAGGGTTATTGTCCTTGAACCAGAAAAATCGTAGGAAGTTACGATGTTCAGGATTGACATAAAATCTGTAGAACATCTGTTCTATATCAGCAGTCACTGCACATTCATCCCTTCGGAATCTCAGTAAAACTCCCAACAGACTATTAGTCAGATTAGGTCCTGTTAGCAATACGTTGTTGAGAGATAGCCCCTTGTACATAACCGATGAGTCGAACACTCCACGCAGCTGAGTAGGTTTTTTGGGGTGATACACCCCGAAGATAGGTAAGTACCATCGTTCCGCATCCGCATCAGTGATTTCTGGAGCTAATTCGGCTGCCCCACTGGATAAAATCTTGTCCATTAAAGTGACGAAATGTTCGAGCTTTGTCGGATTCTTCCGAAGACTAGATTCCGATAATTGCGCACGATGAAATGCCTGAGTTCGGTTATCAGGCAGACAAGGACGTGGAGACTTAAACGGTAAAGGGGCGGTCCATACCCCAGATGGATCCATAGTAATCTGAGAATCCATGATCTTGAGGAATTGACGATCCTCATACGACGTTCCGATTCGCTCATCATCCGGAGTCCTCACAAATATCGACTTTCCAATGTCAGAATCCGACATAACTTCCTGAACACAGACCTTCGCATCACAAGGCTTAAACAAGGACGCACGGTAATTTGTGACCAAGGTAGTTTTGAAAACATTCACTGTTTGTTCTCTATGCCACTTTCCTATACATACATCACCGATAATAACCCATCCCAAAGACATCTGCTGTGCAAAGGGCGATCCCTTCGGTCCTGTAATTTGTTTTTTAACGTGATGTGCTTCAACGAGATCTCGGCCAATCAAAAGCTGTATACTTCTACCAGACTCAAGCGGAGGGATATGATCTGCAATATTCCTTTAGTGCGCATGTGCTCTAGCCACTTCCGGTGTCGGAATTTCACATAACTCGTTAGGAATTTCGCTACACTCAAGGACAGTTGGTAGCTGATACTGTACCGAACCATCATACGATCTGACAATTAAGTCTGAAACACGACGGCCTGTTATCTCGGATGAGCCAGAACATGAAACCAGCCTAAAACTCACAGAGGGACTGTTTAGCCCAAGATCATCTAATAGTGCCGAATGAGCCAAAGTTTTATTACTTTGATCGTCCACAATTGCGTATACTGTCACTGCCTTTTCAGGGTTAGACTCCTGGCACACTTGTACTAATACTGTCTTTGAGCAAGATCGGTTACCACGGTCTGAATCGCATAGTTGGGTGCATTTATTTACGACACCAGACGATTCCTTCTGCTCCCCGCCATGATCTGACTTGTCCTGAGATAGTGATCCCTTTTCCTCCAATTTCACTTGAATTTGCTGCTTACCAGTATCTCCTTGTTTACACGAGGTCCCACGATCAATATGCATAGCAGTTGCATGTTTGTTACTATTACACACAGCACAAGGTTCATATTGTGTGCAATCTTTAGAAAGGTGCTGACTTGTCATACAGCACTTAAAACAAATGCCCTTTGATCGCAATAGGTCTTTGCGCTTGTTGAAATCCCAGCTACGAAACTCACGACACTTGTTCAACGAATGGGATGTGCCATGTACGGGGCATTTCTCTGAGTTATCAGGTGACTTCTGTGGAGTACTAGTCTTGTCGGATTTAAGATCGGTTTTCCGCACATAAATGGTTTAATTAGGCGTTTGATGAGTACCGGTACCAGGCTTAGCAGTCGGTTGGTTGAATAAAAACGAGAAGCCTGGGTCATTGCGCATTTTTGCAAAGTCCTTTAAAAAATCCAACAGATATGAGAATGGGGGAAATAATACTCCATGCTGTCTCTTATAGGTTGATGCCCTTAAAGCCCACTTCTCCTGAATATTGTACGGTAATTTGCTAATAATTGGCAAAATTCCAGATGAAGTGTTGAAATACGCAAATAAAGCCGCATAACGTGGATTGTTCATGAGAGAATATATTTCCAACATGACGTCAACAAGGTCATATAACTTCTTGTTGTCACGGTCACCAATTTTCGGAAAGTTAGTGAGTTTCTGAGTAATAGATGCCTCGACTACTTCTGGGGCTCCATATCTTTCTTCGAGTCTTTCCCATACCTTAGTAAGACCCCATGTTGGATCGGTTGCATTGGACACTCGTACGGTTTTCGCATGTTTTGAAAATTCCGGTCCTAACCAACGAACTAATAAGTCAAGTTCCTCTGATGCCGTCACTGATAATTCCCTGGTTACGCACTTGAAACTTGCTTTCCAGGCACAGAACATTTCTGGTTTCTCATCAAATACTGTGAGTCTTTGCATCAGCAAGTCTTTCTTTAGAAGAAAACGTGTAAGGCCCATTCCCATAGAGTCATCACCGGGCTGCCGTATGTCTCCATGATCGTAAGCAGTAGCGTCATACGGATTTCTAAAATGGTGCACATGTTCACGCACATATTGTTCTGTTCTATACATATTATTATCCGTCTGAGTGGGTAACTCCTGACCCTGTTCCTTGAACAATTCACCTTGACCTTGTGTAAGTTCATCTCCCTTAGCAACAGCTTCTTTTTTCATACGAAGCAACCTTAACTCCATGTCAATTTCTGCATGCTTACGTTCGTGTGCTAACTTTAGTTTCATTTTTTCCAATTCCATTTCTCGTTCACTTATCTGTAATTGTTCATTTATCCTAGCCTGCGATTTACGCTTTACAGTAGCCTGTGACTGCGTGTCTAATTTTTCAAGAAATTTCAACTGTCCAATAGCTGCTTGCATAAAGCTATCAGATGCAATACGTCGCTGTTTAGCTGAACTCAGGTCAACTGCTGCAAGTTCGTGTCGAGCCCGAGAGAGAAATTCCACAAAGCTATCCAGTTCTCCAGAAAATACACCATAAGTAGTATCGAGTTCTGATCTCAGTGTTTCATAATCCAACTGTTCACTACTCAGTTTATTCAATATGACCTGAACGTTGTTCCATAGTGAGTCCAACTTTTAAAGTAATTTGTCACGATTGCTACAGTAAAGTTCCATTCCCTTTTCATTCAGGGTCACAATGCGTTCCTCTTGATCTGACACTGTATTCTCTGTAGTGGACATGTCTATATAAGGATCCAAATATGCCGTAATCCAAAAAACGAAATGGTGTCTAACTGTACTGTGTCAGTCTTGTAATAATGAAGACAATATAACAGCTAGTTTAACCAATTTATCAGAGTCCATAAAATGATGACATCTAATGATGAGGCGTGATAAGGTGATGTGATGATGGTTAGACCTGAAAGTCATAATGAAACGTCCTTACAAAATGATTCACACTGTCATTACAAATCACAACAATCAATATTGATCAAATAAAATCATTACAAAATAAAATGTATTTAAACAATCAATTACCCTTGTACAAATGTAAACATTGCAACAATAATACAAGCTGTACTTTAGAATAGCCCTACATGGTATTTAAACCTGCCAAAACCTGTTCCATTTAAATCTACCTGAGCTGACAGAGAAAATCGATAATGACATGTACTTCTAAAAATAGACGAGAAACCGAAAGTTGTTACTTGGAAAAGAAGATATATTACAAAAATCATGAAAAATTATGAAAGAGCTATCTAGAAATGATAAAATATGTATATCATTCCATAAAATAGAAGTAATAGTAAACTTACACCATTGTGCAAAGCCATAAAACCTGAAGAAAGGTGAGCCGGAGCTCTAACAAACATGTCCGCCAACATCAAAACGTAATACACTGATAAACCTATACCGGACACAACAAATCCGGATAACGTTACACCACAATTATTCTATAAAATAATGTAAATCGATAAGGAAAACAAACTTACATGTATACAATTTTGTTATGGGCCAAAATATGGGTTAAAAGATAAAGGTTCCCCTATAAAGTCCTAAGTAATTTCGACATACTTTTTCAGAATTTATGACTACCAAGACAGGCATCTGGGCTTAGCACCATAAAACTACTTAAGACAAAAATTCCGTATTAAATCTAAGGATTTTCTCAAATGCAACATGGAACATGGCCGCCATAGCAACAGAAAAATACGTAGAGACGGAAGATGAAATAGACCATTTCACGTAAAGAACCATCACTTGTGTGTTTATCTGCGACGTTTTGACCATATGACGTCATACCGAGCTATGACGTATGACGTCATGACTGCCGGTATACTGTAATCAATCGTAACATACTTGCACGGATATAATAACTCTTGGCAATATGATTGGTGGACAACTACTAAAAATGCAAATATTCGTCAAGGTTATTCTGAACCTGTGCATAAGATACTTTCATCAGGTTGGCTGAAGAGTCTAGATGACTTGACAAATGAAAGTCATATCGTATCAGTGCATTTTCTTCTTAAAGATGCATCGAAAAGTCTTTGTGCCGATACGTCTTACAACAGTCACAGATCCTCGGAAATTTCCGTAGCTTGAATCGGAAATAAAAACTGAAAAGCCCGGAAATGTGCGATTGGTCTAACAAGAATTCCATATTTTCCTTACTAGAATTTTACAACATTTAATGTCAGCTAACTGCCGGCAAGCTTTTTGTAAAAGCTAATACTTGTTTGATAGGTATCGCTTCCCTGGTGTCAGTTGATCGCTATTCGGCCTAGTTTCATTTTTGCAAATTTTCTGTAGTAGAAATCGCATAGACGGATCTAGGATTATTTGTATCTGTTTTCCTTATTCATGCAAATACATGTATGTATTGTCCGTTATCTCTATCAGTCAAATCTTTTAATGTACTTGATAAATGTTTCACTAAATTATACTATTTATCATAAACTCAAAGCATATAGCCTATCTAACGAGCGACGCAAAAGTTAGAATCGTAGCAAAATTGCCGGCCTCCGGGATCGGGTGGAGCTACTTCAATCAAGCAAATCGGATGATTATAAGCCCTAGCCCGGTGAGGTCAGTTTTGCACAATACATGTATCTTTATCTAAAATGAAAAACAATACATGTAGTTACAATAATGATGAGCCAAATATTTTTACACAGTTATGATGTTAAACATTGCACAATATACATGTACATGTACGTGAGATTGAACTTTTTTCTACGTTTGTAGCATCTTTTTCAGATCAAATACATGGATTTTTGAAAAAGGGTCAGTTTCCCACTTTTTCAAAACCAATTGGTCATTTTACTTCAATGATTGGCGAGCGAAGCGAACCGCAAAATTATAAGGTGAACACATATTTTTCGTTTTGAATTTATTGTTCAAGAGAATATATGAGGTAACTAGTTAGGCGCGGTCCATTTGATATTAAGAATATCTGAAAGTTAACATTCTCATTTGTATGTTATCAAATTTTTGGGGAATCTTAAGCATACATTCGCAGTAAAAGCTGTTTGAAAACGTCATTTTGAATTTGGGGTGCGCAGCTCTAATTCATTCCACTAGCGCCACCTTCTATGTATTGCGATTTCACAATAGAGGTATATGGAGATTTAATTTCACAAATTCGACAATATTATGGTCGTTAATGCATATTTACAAATACTATTTTTATGGCTCCTTTTTTTCTCAATCTAGACCCTTCGAAAAAGTTTTAGGTTTTCAATAAAACAAATTTTCAGGGACACCGTATCTTTAAGTTAAAAAGTACACAAGATCACAACTGCAGCGCGTGCAAGATGTCCGTTCTGATTTGCATTTAGTCACCTACACCTAAACTATTGTAAAAAAAACTTGGGCAACTTTTCTGTCCAATTAAAACAATAAAGAACAATCAAAAAGTGAGTAAAACATTCGTATAATCTTGGTTTAGAAGTTTTTGCGACCTTCCGTTTTGTGATCTAAAACGTTTTAACGAGAAATAGAGTCACATCATAAAAAGCGGGAAAAAACATGCATGACGTCGCGTAACAAGTGCGTCTTGAAGATGACGTCGTCATTAGCAACTGCGTTTCAGCTAAGAAAATTCTTAACTTTGGAGAATATTCTTAAATTTGATCGTGGTGTATTTAACTTTCTTAGACTAGAGGCTAATTCTCAGCTGAGAACTTTCTTAAGTCTGAGACAAAATTTTGTCTGAGAATTTTTCGATATTTATGGTGCTAAGCCCTGATAAGAATTAATAGTAACTGTTTCAATTAATGCTATAAAACAATTCAAGTGAGGGAGACGCTTATTGACTTTGCATTAAAAAAAATTTTTAATCTTTTAATTAAATTTTAACCCTCAATAAATTCAATGAAGGGAGAAACGTTCACTTCAATTCGAAAACAAATAGTTTCTTTCGTCCCAAATCCTTCCAAACATAAGTAATACTTAAGAAATCTACTGTTACAAATGAAATAACTTTTGCAGTGCGGCCGAAGTGGTAGATGTTGCTAGCAAATTTATCTGTTCTTAAATGATGCTATTGAATTTGAATACGTTAACATACTGAATCCCCTATGTCACCTGATCGAAACGAATCAAATTAAAACGTAACTAATCAAATCGAAAAGAAAAAGATCAAGAATTAACCAAAGAAATCAAGAAACATAACAAGAGACATTTAACTGAAGGTGTTCGATACAACGTCACATAGAGCATACATTGCAGAGAATGAATAATGTTGTGAAGAAAAAAAATATGCGTGATTTATAGTCTTTGTCCATCAGTTGTAGCGTCTAGATCCGCAAAACGAATGTTGTATATCGCATGCAAATTATACCTACAATCCCTTGGAATCTCATCTCTTCTCCATTGGGGTATAGCAAATAGGAGATGAGCATCTGGTGTTTTGCTGTTGCTACTAAAGCAGGGTCTTCAATAAATAACAGGCATCTGAACTATTCTCGATTATGAACTTAATTTGTGCTTCTTTGTAGAATGACAAATATGGACAATGATCGTATCCCCACATACAGCACAGAATCGATAATTCAGAAAATCATAAACCAAAGGCAGAAAAATCAGGATAAAACAGGAACCAAAGCAAACAAACAAAAACCTCCACCACATGAAATAAAGCGAAATCCCGTAATGGGAGTGAGACTTGGTTCCCAGGAAGAGTCAGCATCTCCTGCTTGCATACAACACCCGTCGATTCAATTCGGTAGAATTGTCACATCCGGTTACTTCCATTTTGGATGATATAAAGTAACATCTTTAGTTGGACGATACAAATGGTCTATGACAGAATATCATCCACCATGTTCGTTTTTGATTTCTTTACTCTGGAAGTATTCCTATGTATCTTACTACCTGATCCACAATGCAAAACGAAATAAGTGTTTATAATGATAATACGCAAGTTTAATTTGGAACCAATTGAAATGCCTTTCATATTTATTATCCTCTCGCAACATATACTGAACAAAAAAAGTTATGTCCTTCTTTTTGTATTGGTTTTACATGACTCGTGAAAACAAATTTTATTCAGAGGCGGTATCCTCGAAAAATATTTTTTTGAATTAAATGTTCAACGGTATATCCATTAACTGTCAGATTCTGACAACGATCTTATTAAATTGATGTAATTGTGACGTCATAATCAAGGTTTTAACCAAATGTGTTTCACCTGTTTGATCCTCTCTGGTAAGGGCGTTTCTGAACCCAAAAGAATTTTACTTAACAAATTGGTATCTGCGTATCATTTGATACACTTTCAATATGTTTTTGGTATTTGACATAGCGCATGGCCGACTGTGGACTTCTGGTACCATTTAAGCTAAATTTTCTTTAATTACAAGCTATTTGACTTATTTATGGATAATCGATATCACAATTTTTTCCCGTTTTTCAATTGAAAAATACCCTGTGCTTATTTATACACTCTTTTCTTTCGAAAGCAGTAAACCAGAACAAAGAAACAGAGAAATTTTCCTTACAAGGTGAAAACGCTTTGTTTCTTCACGCTTCGTTGCGTTCAATGTCTGAGTGATAAAAAGAAAATTTTGGAGTGTTTCTTGAGTTAGTTTTACTATTTTGAGGGTTATAACGTTTCATCTGCACAAGTGGTGACCTGTCATTTTCAGAGACATAACTTTTTTTGTTCAGTATAGTTTCAAGGGGATATAGTAACGCCGTCGTTCGTGTGTAAGTGTGCATGTAATTTTGTATGTCACACTTTTGTATACGACTTGGAGGCAGTTGTTTAAGGATTGTTTTTCATTTTTTGCGCTTTATCGCGTAGTTAACAATATGTAAAGCACGAAATGTTTTTCACGAATTTTGTTTCCATTCCCTACTATCAATACTCACCGTGATAAAGTGCAAAAGCTTAAAGAAATCTTTATATTTATATTTTATGTGTCAATTAAGTTGATTCTGTCCTTTTTTCATCCCATTTTTGAAATATCACCGCAGAGGGAAAACGTCACTTGACATAACAACAAACGAACGTTCGACGTTTTATGCTAGCTTCGAGGTAGTACCTTCTATACGGAAATATTGTAGAAAAATATGTCATTGTATTTTGTTTTTGGTTGTATTTTGAACATTTCGATTAAAACTGAATAAAAAATGAATCGTGAGAATTGGCGATTTTTTTCCAACATAACAAAGCGGACTGTTAAAACTTGAGAATTGTCACGGAGATTGAAAGGAAAAACACCCGAAAACTCACTTTAACAAACTTTGTTATATTGTTTAAACCTATGAAAACAATCGGTACTATTATTCAAACTTCTGTACAATTTCAAAGTGACTAGAAAAATGCTAAATTCGTGTAAAGCCTGCGATACCAATACACGAAAACTTGATCGATATTGTCATGATCACTTACCTCAACATGGAACAAGATTCACTGATACTTGAAATGTTTCTGATACATAATTCCATAAGAAGCAAAACTAATTTCACTGTTGATAAAATAAACATCAACGAAGTACCTAACCATCATTCAGTCTCAAAGTCGAGATAAATCACACAAGTTGATCAAATCCTCATCGAAAATATTGATATCGTGATCCACTAATGTCCAAATTCGCTCATCCAAACATTATATCCTTCTGTGTACGACAGTCTAAGTCATCCTTGAACTTCGTCTCGTGTATGTGACGCGTGATCGGCTTACATGTACTACGTCACACTAATGTTGGTGACCTAGATTTTGACATATTTAATCACTTGGGGTAGACGGCTGCGATTGATAATGGAATTTTGAATATAAGTATAAGCAATTAATAAATAGAATCGACATTTTATGAAAAATTTTTCCGCGTACGTTCTAATGTCACGCGATAGGATCTTGTGTTTATCGATATTGCAGTGCAATTGGTTTGGTACCTTTATATAAGGGAAACGCAGTAAGAAAAGTAAATATAATCGGATGTTGACAAAACATTAAACAGATTTATCAATGATTTAGATTTCTAATCTTTTATTTCAGTACACATGTATTACACTGCAACAAAACAAAGAAAAAGGATTCCATACAAAATCAGTTATAAATTTCAGAATCAAAGTTCCTAACAACGGGTTGTCAAGAAAGACTACATTCAGTGCTTCACAAGTACATGTACCTAAAAGCTTCATTTTAAATTCATCATAATGAGATTCAGTTTGTATCACTAACAACTGGTTGTTAAGATAGCAATGTGTTTCGACTATAGAACTACATGATAGGTACATGAGTCACACTTATTTCTTATGGCAAGAGGAAGAACCCTGTTGATTTTCAAGGCTTAAGGTCAAGTGTCACGGTCACAGTTGGAAATTGCTAAAACATTGTGTACAGCTTAGAGGATACAGTTTTGATCGGATCTTGACCAAACTTCATGCACTTACTTTTATAAGACGAGGATGTACAATATTGGTCTCGCAGGGATTCAAATATAACGACGAAGTTTTGATGTAAAATAGTTTCAAATAGTACCATTTGAACATCTATTAACTCTGAAATTATTGTTTTATAGACGTTGTTATCCTGGGATACACATAATTTCGACAAAATTCGGAAAATGTTATTTCCATAAACAGTATGTAAATATGTTCCATATTCAGGTCAGGGTAAGCGCTCTACTTTAATCAGATAGTCTCTTCAATAAACTTTGCTGCATTGTGAGATAACTACAAAACATGTACCAAATCACATGTATACGTTTGCTGTTTTTAAAGTTTTAAGATAGAAAAAAAATTACCCGAAGCCGTATTCATATTTCATTTCGTTTTGGATAATCGAACACCGTCAAAGGACTACCAACTTGTATGGCGCTTGGATGGAAGACAGACGAAGTATGTTACACTTCTTTGTCCAAGATAGATTCCAACTGAACTTCTGGAATAGATGACAGGTCATGTAGTCATTCGTGTCGCCGCCGTTGCGTGCTATGATAAGTTGATATTTGAGGTAGCGATGGGCGCTAGATCATCGTTTCCAGTTTCGTCTTTTCTGTTTGACCTGTATTTCCGTGTATCGTTGGGTTGGATTAATACTGATATTTGTGGAGGCCGGAAGATCTTTTTTTTTAACCTTAAAGGTCAAGGTCACAAATTGGAAATGTTCAGAAAAATATACAGCCCAAATGATGCAAAGGACAAGGGGCGTTTTGGGCTTAAAATGGCCGATGTCGGAAAATTAATGACATTTATTGTGGACATAGAGGGCGTCTTCCTCTGTTATTTGGTATATAAATTATAGGAATCGGACAATGTTTAGATGCCGAACAAAGCATTCAAAGTATCCTTGGTGTGACGTTGACTTCGCACTTCTGACGCCGTTTTCGCTATTTGACGTTGTAACAAAGCGCTCTCATATATATAAATTTACGGCAATGTCTGATAAACCAATACGCAATTTGGATCTTTAATCCTTTAATCTTTAATATGCCCATACATTCATATTTACATGTACGTTTGTTTTCACTTCTATATACATGTATACAATTTCATATTAGCGGATGAGGAAGTGGGGTGATGGATACACATTCTTGAGCAGAGGACGGAAGGGTTTTATAAAAAATGTTGACATTTAGTTCCGACTGTTAACACTATTCGTACCAAGTATTTTGAAACGAATCTAGGGTCTAATAGCAATTCTCCAGATTGTTTTTGTTTAAAATCTGAAAAATGTTTAAATAATTTTCGTAGGGGATGAGGGATACTTCGTCCCATGAACCAACTTCGAGATAGCTTCCAGACGCCTAGACGTTTGGTTAATGAGCAACCCTTTCTCTGAAAATTCTGTATCCGCCCCTGGATGAGGTTGAAGTATCTATTCCTCATAAAATAACATAAAAAAAATTTATGCGACATGGGGGTATACATTTTAAAAAATAAATACGTCAAACATGTATAAATAGTCGTATTTTGAATTCATGATAAGTGTAAGATTACGTTAACTGGGAAAAAAAAAGACATTTGGATGTGACAAATGTTTGAAGCTCACTTGAGTTAAAGGTTCAAATGAGTTTTACGTAGCCAGCCGTCTGTCTGTCCGTCCGTATATATTCTTCATTTTCTTCCGCACAGAATTTCGGGAAACCTTATAGGAATTTAGAAGGTACTAAAGGTCCATTACTAAGTTTGCGTTTTCAAATAAGGTCAGTGAACAAAAGGTATGGCAAACAGACTAATCTAATTTTTTCCCCTTTGCTCCACTATACAAAAAGCACATACTCACGGTCTTCTACATAGTTTACGTAACAGTCGATTAAAATGCGAACAGCGACGGATATAGCCGTGCGCCCGCAGTACCAAAAGACATACTTTGAAAGCAAACTACTGTTTCCATAAAAAATTCTGTGAAAGAACACTCTAGAAACCACCGATTTGTCATGAATAAATTTTCCAAAATCTTCTCAATCTGCAGCATTGACACATATCGTTCGGTGCACAGGAGTATGACACATTCTCCGTAAACCCCCCTGAGTCAAATATCCCCCCCCCGAGAGTCAAACACCCATATAACGAACAAGGATTCCGATGCCAATTTTTCTCAAAATGCACCAAATTCAGACACAGATTTCAGCAATAAAAATAATTCCAGAGCGATTGACATCCCGATTTTCAGAAAATTCAATATTTTTTACGATAACTTACACAATTCAATTCTCGACTTAACCGTGTATAAGGCTCTGGACAACGATTTTATGTTGGGCGCTTCGCCCCTGGTGTTGGAGACTCCATGCAGATTGTTGTCATGCGCAATACGTCTCCTCCGCAGTGAATGATTTGTTTACAATTTCGAACAGAGTTACCGTTCCTCGATTGTGAAAGTGAAAGCAACCACGAAGGAGGGAAAAATCGAAAATTTCAGCTTAAATCTTCGAGCTATGGCAGATACGAAATTTGCGACGAGGAAATGGGCAGTGGCTGGTCATAACATTCTTTTAACGGGCCAATGTGGGACCGGAAAATCGCAGTTGCTGAGGTATATAGCTGTTTGCCATTACAAATTTACTTATTACAATATTGTCAACCCAAATAAACTGTCGTACACCATGTTCTATCTCTTTTTAATTTTATGTCTTTTCAATCATGAAATATACACATATAATTGAAGGTAAGTATCTGAATTGGAAAAATAAAATCTATTATTTTAAAACACTTTTTGACACCAATTACAAAAAAGACTGCAAGTGCAATAAACACAGGAGTATGACAACCGTAAATATGGTCACAATCCTTAGTTATTCGTCTTTGAAACTGCCATATTCATACATGATTCACATTGATTCGAACATACAAAATGAAAGAAATACACTAAATTTTACACTTACTGTTATAGTCTTCGTAAGGCCGATTTGGAGGTAGATCTACTCTTCTTCGATTTTTTATGTTTCACAGCTTCATAAAAGGTAGCCTTTCCTCCAGTGTTGCATTTCCCTGACAATGTTGTTTGTCCTAAAATAATGGCATTATTACTAGGTCCATACTGCTGTACTGTTGGATTGGTGTTAAGGCCATTGCAAATTCCACGTTGTTGACAGAAGTGATTCTCGACTAGATCTGAGTTCATATATGCTGGAGTGAGGCTATGTCCTTCTGACACACAACGTTTACATAAAGATAAAAATCCCATTAAGGCAGAATCAATATCTTCCCTCGTTTCCCTTGTTATGAGATTGCATTTATTCAAATGTGGGTCATTTTCCCATGCATGGAAGAATGTTAGAATGGTCTGTAATTTATTCAGTCTTTGATCACATTGGGAAATAATTGCCTCGAGTCCATGAATATATCTACCATTTCTGATGTTTGGGATAGCAGATCAATTGTTGAATTCAATGCCTCTCCCTGCTTTTCCTCTAGTGAGGATTTATATGCCTGCATTAGATATAACATGTCCTTATTGAGGGTGTCCGTTGCCAGTTTGTTCCTCATTTTGGTTGGTCCCGTCAAAAAGATATGTTCTTTTGTGAGTCTTTTGTGTATGCGTAAACCACTTTGGTAGTTAAAGATAAATGCATTCTCAAAATGCTCCCAAAGTACTGGATATGAATTTAATATGAGGTGTCGTTTGTTGCTATTGGCATTTGAGGAGCGACTTGCTTCCAAATTATTTCGTATTTTCTTCAGTACATGTTTTATATCTTGGATGATGTTGATAGTATGGTTATTGTCAAATACGTCAATAATGGTGTATTCGGACATTTTTGGATTGTCACACATTAAATGCGTTAATGATCGATTTGCAGCTGCACCATCAAACATGATGTAATCTATTTTAAAGTCCTTTTCATCTAATGCACTAATACTTTTCCATATTATGTTGTAGAGTTGATGTGAATTTGCAGTTGTTGAGCTATGGAAAACAACCGGCCATCTAAATCCAGTGTTCCCGTGGAACATTATTTGCACTATGGTTGTAGCCAGTTTAATTTGCTTTTTCCCACTTACAATAGTATTAATTGCATTGTTGGTGTTGCCCATGTCCTCAGCACCAATCACCTCCCATGCATCATCTTTCCTCTGGATTTGTAAATCCTTTTGTATAGTCATTTCGTCTATTATTAATCCACCCGTGCGACCGAAATCAGATATGTTTTTCTTTGATGCCTCTTGATGCATCCACTCCATATTCTCATTTTGGATGCCTGGTTTCTGTTTCACAGAATTCTTGTACTCAATTAAGGTTGATTTCGCTGGTAAAAGTATTATCCCAGAATTTCTTAAATCTTGGTATGCACTGGGAGAACGACAGTATAAAGATAGGCATACACTGATTATTAAAGGATGCCATCTTCTCTGATGAATATCCAATGCTGTATCACAGTTTTGAATTTGAGACTGTATGAGAATTGGTAGGTATTCGGGAACACCATTTGGCATTAACTCACGAAGAATCTCCATTTTTTCACTTACAGACATTTCAGAATACTTTTTGCTCTTTTCGTCAGAAGTTTTGTCACTATCACCATCAGGAATGTTGGAATGCTTACATGTATCTTGTAATGGAATTCGCTGTTTCTTGGAATTTTGCTGTTCTGGTGTGTCATCATTTTGTTTCCTTTTTTTAGTAGTATAAACTAATGTAGAACATTTGTTACATGTTTCGCTACTCCCTGTCAATGGCATACTGACATCACATGAAAGGGAGCGAACTCTCTGAATGTTGTGAAAGGAAGTTCCGTCAACTTCTAACCACTCTTCCTTGATTGCAGATGGGATTGAAAGTTCATTTACATTTTTCTCCTCAATTCCTTTACAAATTCTGATGAAATGGAGCACTTTCATTAGGCCCTCAATGGACTCTGTTGTAGGCCTAATAAAAATTTTCAACGGAAATTCTTTCCCATGTACATAAAGCACAGTAGAGCTATCGTTAAATTGAATGTAGGAAACAAATCTTTCCTTGTTCACAATCACATCTTTGTCACAGCTCACTTTAAGTGCTGAGCCAAAATATTCTGCAGTGCAATTTTCAGGTACATGTAGACCTATGTAGAACTGTAGAACTATGAATTTTTTCTGCCAGTGTTGGATATGCTATTGTTTTTGTTGTCCTTTTTCCATTCCCATTAAATAGTTTAGTTAACAGTTTTGAAAGAATTGCTTTGGTCGGTGGAAGTTGGTCCTGTTTGTTGAAGAAAACTTCACTTTTTCGCATGATCTCTTCTAAAGTCACAATAGGCTGAATCACAGGTTGAGTAACTAAGGAATTCTTGACATTCTCCTTGATGTCATAGTGACAGGACAACCTATGAAAATAATAAAATCAAAAGATGAATCTATGATTATATTGCTGTTTATTAAATGCTATGTTGTCTTTCTATGTAAGGGCAATGTAAAGGGATTAACTTTTTGTATCAAGCTTGATGCTAAGAACCCCAAATTATATCCACCTCTACTTTCCTTGAACATTGACTAGAGAGAGATGGTAAGGGGTGGATGTCATCGAAGGTTGTTGGCATTGAGCTCCTGTGATCCTAGATGTATGTCTGTACATTTGTATGTATGTTGGATGTATATTATTAGTTATACAGTGTTTTACAGGGGGGATACAGAAATATATTGGGTCGATGAAAAAAGTTGTATTGGGCGAGGCGAAGCCGAGCCCAATGCAACTTTTTTCATCGACCCAATATATTTTTGTATCCCTCCTGTAAAACACTGTATAACGAATTTATCCCACCGATGGCTTTTGGCTCGTGTATGTAACGTCAACATATTTAAAAGCATTTCGGTGACGTCAATATCGTAAAGCGTCTTAGTGGAAGCAGGATATTAAAATGATATCATGTCAGTAAAATAATACAACATAATATTGGGTTCTTCTCGACCAATCAGATTGCAAGAAATTTGCCAGAGGTGGGATAAATATATATATATGGCTGTAACTTATGTACATGTACACTGATGAGGATCTTGCATGACTCAGATATTTCAGAAATTTCACTTTTTGAATAATAGATAAAAATACCACATGATGATATCATGTAGAAACATAACTTGAAATTCTGTTTATCATATGATCTACACAGTAATTGATAAAGTTGCACTAATGTTACTATTTCTACATCTTGTACCACTATTCACACTTGATGTCTTTTCACTCTAATAATTGGGATGTACCATGAATGTAATGTGTAATCATGCTATACTAATTACATTGTTATTAATTGCTACAGAGATGTTATTGGTGATCTCCGGAAAGTGGGCAAGAAAGTTGCTGTTTGTTCCACGACAGGAATATCATGCATGCAACTAGGAGATGGAGCTGTCACTGTGCATCACTGGTGTGGGATAGGGGATGGCAGATATACCCCGGAATTTTTATCGTCAAACTTTATGTCAGATGACATTTTTCAAGGTACAAGGGAAAGAATAAGAAAGACAGATTCATTGGTAATCGACGAAATAGGAATGGCATCGAGAAAATTTTTGGACATGATAGAACTGGTGTGCAGACTATCAAAATCATCGTCTAATTTATTTGGAGGATTGCAGGTACTATACAAAATATATGGTTAAATATTGTAATTTGAATGTATAGTGATGAATGTTTGTGACATTTAAAAGACTTGGATGTGTATAAATGAAATTCCTGTTGTTACTTATTCCTGAGTGAAAGCCATTTGCCTGTAGAAGAAGCTGGGGGATTGGGCCACAGCAATATCCATAATGTATTTTTTTCTACGGTAGCATATCACTTGATATGCAAATAATCTCTAGCCCACAGGAATCCCCTTTGATTAAACACAGTAAATACTGTCTAAATCTACTTTATATGAAACTATTACAAGTTTATCATATGAGCATCATTATCATTAATATGCTAGTAATTTTTTCTGGTCAAGAATAGAGGTATCTTCAGAGAACACTTCAACAGAACCACATGAGCATGACACATTATTTGTAACCCCCCCCCCCATTCAAATATTACCCCGAGAGTCAAACACTTATAGGGAGTTATTTGACTCGGGGGGGGGGGGGGTTTACGAATAATGTGTCTGACTTCTGTGAACAGAACTTTTTAAAATTTGTTTACATTCTTACTTGACCATTACCTATTACCATCATATAATTAAGATAATGATAAGTAATGCTTTGATGATTTTCCTATTTGTTTTTAGGTTATTGCAGCAGGTGACTTTAAGCAGCTACCACCTGTACCCAATTATCGATATGATGATGATGACAGCTATTGTTTTGAATCCCTGTTATTCTCAGATGTTTTCCCACATCATATTAATCTGAAGGATGTAAGTTTCTAGCAACTGATTGTGTAAAAATAGTAGAAATTTGAATTTGTATTTTTATACTAAGTCTACATTGTGTGAAATATATATACAGGTGTAAAAGTAAAACAATAACAGGGAGAAGTGTTGGATGTTATATCAACATGGATGACATCAACCAGGGAAGATATAGCATTTGGGCATTTCGACTAACTGTGGTATTAGCCAATCAGGGGGAAAAATTCTACTTATAAACCCTGCATTTTATGGTTGTATATTATGAAATAAACATTTTCTTGACCTAAAAATGACACACATTACATCTGTATTATATAACAGGTTCTCAGGCAGAGTGAAGTAGCTTTGATAAATGCGGTGCATGAGCTTTGTGATGGCAAACCTTCTACCCAGACTGAGGCTTTCTTAAGATCCTTTGACAGAGATGTACAGTGTCAATCAGTTACGAGGTTGTTTGGCACCAACTTTGAAGTAGATTATGTGAATAGTCTATTTCTTGAAGAAAACCTAGGAAATGAGATGATATATCTGGCAGTTGATACAGGTAATTTTTGTGCTCCATTTCCTAAGATCAGGGGTATATTGTTATTGTCCTGTCTGTTAGTTTTTTTACAGTCCAAAACTTTGTGTATATAACTTTTGAATTAGATATTTCATATGGATACTGGTTTCCTTAAGAGAAGACCTTTATTTTGGTGTAAAGTTTTGATTTTCTGACCTTATGACTTGGCCTATGGCTATTCACAAAAGAAAGCTGCCCATGCAGTGTTTAACAAAAATATATTGTTTTATGTCCATTTTGCAACCACTGGCCTCGGGCTTACAGACTAATGCTAAATTCAACCTATGAATTATCAAAATTGAACATGTTGAATATTGAAATTTTCTGTCACTTACCAAGCTTACATACTTGTACATTTTGTTTACACAAATCATACCAGGAAAAGAAAAGTACAGAAGTGCTAAAAAATTCTTTCTGTATATACATTATGATCGCAATCTTAATACTTTGGAAGTATTGTCTTATTTTAAAAGACTATATTTGTATGTACATTCTATCTTAATATTCAAATCAACATTTTTTTTCATTTTTTATAGAAGATCGTCACTACTTGATGAAGTAGGGAGCCCCAAGGAAACTTATACTGAAGGTTGGAGCTCCAGTAATAGCTACAAGAAATCTCCCGGGAATTTGTAATGGCATGCAAGGAGTTGTGGCAGCTATCCCTGATACTGGGCCTGTTATAAACTTCAGTGGAAAATTATTTACAATGACGAGAGTAAACTTTGAATTCTTTGATCCTAAAAAATCTAAAGTTATCGCATCCAGAAGTCAATATCCAGTAAAACTTGCTTATGCTATGACAATCCATAGGTCTCAAGGTATGACTATCAACGCCCTTGAAATAGACTGCCATTCGATTTTTCAACCTAGCCAGTTAGGAGTAGCAGTAGGGAGAGTTACCTCATCTGAGAACCTCAAAATAGTTAATTTCAGCAAAAATTCAGCAACCTTAAAACATCCTGAAAAAGTCTATGCATTTTACTTCGAAGAGAGTGTAGAGCCCAAAGATGATTTGAGTTGCTGTCGTAAGAATTACAGGATTGAATTTAGTATTGCGGAAGATGATGATGACAGTGATAAAGGTGATGGTGACAGTGATAACGGTACAGGGTGTATCATAGAAGCTGATACTAAGGGTGATGTTTATGAAAACACAGAAGACAGTGATATTTTAATCTGTCCATATGACTGCAGTCAGTTCCTTAATGAAAATGGTAATCTTTCATTCCTACCTGTCACAATGACTGAGAATTTCATCAGTGCAGTCAAAATGCAGTCAAATATTTTGTTCACAAAATTGAAGAACTTCAAGAGTCCATCAACTAGTGAGGAATTCAATCAATTCTATGGCTCCTTACACATGTACCTAACAAGCAAAGAGCATTTATCAACATTAGAAACTTTAAAAGACTCAAAAAAGCCACAGAAACTGTCGTCAAAATTAATGTTTTGGATTGTTCACCAAGTTATGAATGATCGTCAAAAAGACATTATTGATCAACAAATCAAGAAAAAGATAGTACCACAAGTTGAAGTTATACCAGTAATTAAGTCAAAGATAAGGTACTTGGCAGGTGCTTGTATAAAAAAGATATCAAGTATGCTTAAACTTGATGTCACTAATAAATTGTATGCAAAAACTGAGAATGTTAGAGTCAAAAGGCACATGTCTTTCTTAAAACATAGATTGATAGGTAGTTTGATATCATCAGAGGAGGAGAGCAAGTCTTCTTCATCGGCAGTGGAATCTTTTAAAGAAATAGATTACAAACAAGGACCTTCAAAAGGATTGCTTAATGTAAATGACACAGTTTTCAATTTTTTCATAAATTTGCATACTTGTATTTTCTTTTGTACAGATTCACTTAACTGCAAGTGACTTTCATATATATTTAGACAAGCTTCATCTTCACTTGAGAACAGTGGTTTTTACTGAAGAAGAGATATTCCGAGATTGGACAAAGTTATTTGAAGACTGTGATGATGAAATCCTTCATGACATGTTTGAGTCAGTTTGTGAACACTTTATTCGCATTTCCCTCTCCGAAGGACTACATAACTTTAAGGAATCCATCCCCAAGAAAAAGAAGCAAGCACTGAGGAGCAAATTGAAGGCACTCTCTGAGAGATCAAACCCAGTTCCACAAAGTTCCAAACAACCAATACAAAGTGAAGAATCTTTCAATTGCTCGACATGCAATGCATTTTGTGTGTGGGAACCAACTTGTATGGATGAAGAGAGTATTCAGTGTGACACATGTGACAAATGGTACCACTATAAATGTCAACAATTGACAGGGAATGAATCCTTCCTGAAGAGAAAGTCGTCGAAGTGGTCATGCTTAGACTGTTTGGAGAAAGGGACGTCAAAGTCTAAAGGCAAAGGGCGTGGGACGAAAAGAAAATTGTAGACATATGATGTATCCATTTTTAAGCACAAAGGTGGGTACTGATATGAAAGCATTTTGTTAACTAGAACTTTCATCATGGACCAGACCTTATAGCAAACCATATTATACAGTGTACATCATATTTTTTTCTTTGGAAGACATATTTTAATCGTCATATGATAGGTAGTAGAAGTTCCCTCTGCTGGGTATATATTTCATTTTCCACATCTATTTGATAAAGAGAAGAAAAAAATTGGGTAAGTTTGCCACCCTTGAACCCCCCCCCCTTCCCCCACGGCACTGACCCAAAATTCCCCAAAACACAAGCATGACTAGGCATGTTTTGACCCATTTTCAGTAAAAAAAAGGGGGCTTAATTTGCCCCTTGACACCCCCAACCCACCCAGGTAAGGAGGCACTGGATCCGCCTCTGCCATTTGATACTGAATCTAATTTGATAAAGTTGCTAGTCATGACCATCTATAATCTTTGTTCCAAAGGTGGAGATTATCACCCCCCCCCCCTCCTATTTTAAACTTAACTATTTTACATATATTTAGTTTTAAGATTATTTCTCCTCGTGCACTTCTCATTGAAAACCCCTTCAGGAACTAGAATTACCCTCAACCAATTGTAATCATATATTCATGTTCTTTATTTTAGGGCCATTACAGGGAGGGGGGTTGAGGAAGTTGTACATTCTCAATGATTCTGATATTCTAATATTTTATTTATTCGATGACATGCTTGATCTGAAAAAAAGAAGCATGAATCATATTTGATATGTAAAGTATTACCAGGCTAGGGCATCCAAAGGTGCTGCCATATCTGTAATTTTCACAAAACACGTTGTGTAGAATGTTTTAAAATTCGTATTTTACCGCTATACGAAACATGTAGCGATTCTCGGACTTTATTGATACGCATCCGAAAACCCTCGACTTTTACATATACTTACGTCACAAGTACAAGGCCGAATTCGTATGACATTATCGATCGGCAAAGAAAAATATACAGGTACTTAAATACAAAAGCATATTAATTAGAATAAAAGAAAACAGAACAATTTAGTGATTTACTAATTTATTTGAGTAGAAACAGTTGTTAACAAATCATTCACTGCGGAGGAGACGTACTGCGCATGACAAAAATCTGCATGGAGTCTCCAACACCAGGGGCGAAGCGCCCAACATAAAATCGTTGTCCAGAGCCTTATACACGGTTAAGTCGAGAATTGAATTGTGTAATGTATCGTAAAAAATATTGAATTTTCTGAAAATCGGGATGTCAATCGCTCTGGAATTATTTTTATTGCTGAAATCTGTGTCTGAATTTGGTGCATTTTGAGAAAAATTGGCATCGGAATCCTTGTTCGTTATATGGGTGTTTGACTCTCGGGGGGATATTTGACTCAGGGGGGTTTACGGAGAATGTGTCATACTCCTGTGGTTCGGTGTTCCGTTAGGTACTTCGCTTCTTCGCGTAAACACATTGTGACGCGAAGTTATACGATGTTAAGAAGCGAAGTTGAGAGAAATATCGGACAAGGAGCGAAGACAAGATGAAGCGAAGTTACGATAAGAAGAAGCGAAGTTATGATGCGAAGATCGTAGCTTCGCTTCTTCGCATCATAACTTCGCTTCTTCGCAATGTGACTTTGCTTCTTCGCGTATCTATTTCAAGCGCGAAGAAGCGATGTCCCTAACGGAACACCGTTATATCGGAATGTTAGTTGCTTCGTCTGAGGGATGAAATTTGATGAATCAGAAATATGACTCAATGCAAGGCATAAACAAGCTCAAACACAGATATTTCTTTACCAAATATTCGATATAAATATATAGAAACTTGACAAATTTTAATTGTTTAGAATTCGAGGATCGTGAAATCTTTTTGAAATGATAAATAAAAACTGTTTTTGCCAAACTTAGGCAAAACATAGTAATATTCCGCTGGATATTGGGCCGCATTTCGGCAAAATGCATTGCTTGATTGGCAATCCTGGTATACGAACTCTAGAATCAAGTGAAAGATAGACCGTCTGCCCCATAATAATAATTTTTCAAAAGTGCATGTTACATGTAACTGCATTTTAATAATTAAATAGCACATACAAAAATAACACCTTTCTTTCTCGACTGATGCAGGGAACGGGGCACCCGTGATCTCTGTACAAGGAATTTCCCATGTACGTATTTTCTTTACATTAAGAAATGAACAAAATACGCGGATCGAGAGTGAGGGTTAGGGGTTAGGACCCCTTCCCGCCTGGACTTTGCCAACTTTGCTGAAGTTTTACATATTCAAAATCATGGGCTGATATAAAGCTATATGTAAGTTAGTTCATGAAAGATTAAAAAATAAGGTAATGCAAAGGCCGGGTAGGTTGCAGGAGAAGTTATACCATCAACAGGACTGAATTTTCTACAAATATTATTGTTCTCCCTGGTCCCGTTGGTCAAATTTCCGTTGTTTTTTGCCCTGATTGCCTAACATTCTTTTGAGCGTTTAATGAAAAGAAAATGTTTATCGAAAATATTCAGCTTGTCGAGGTCATCACGTTCTATATAGTTGGACCAAAAGTAAGAAAACTAGAAGGCGCTATTAAAATGAAAATAAAATAGCAAGTGAAAAGTAAACATGCAATTTTAATATAACCAAAAAATAAACAAAAAACAAAATATACATATATCTTTAATAGAATAAATATAAATTGAAATGAAAAAAGCAGGTTGATTCTATGATAGCAATTCAAACAAAAGTCCTGGTTTCTACGATATTTTCTTTGTCATAACACATATATCTTGCAAGAATTTTTTTTTATTTTCTCGGAAAATATTTTCCATATTTGCGAAGTTTAATTTTTCATTCAAATTTCTTGTTCGTATTGAAGGGAATGTTCTGTCATGGGCGATACATATAAATTATATTTCAGAAATTAATACAAAATTCAAAATCGTTCCCGGCCTTTCTCTCTCACATAAATCAATTGATATAAGACATATCACAAAGAACTTTAATCAATTCAATTGTTTCTTTCTTTTATTGATACATGTAAAACGGCTCCCAATGTTATTGTCATTTAAATTTTTTTGAACTTTTCTATTTAAATATTCAAGCCATGGATGATTCGTTACTGCACTGAATAATCACGAATTTCACTTTTTATAGTTCGTTTCAAAGTTTATCGTTGCGGTTCGTTTACCCCGCTTCGATTGAATACTGAGCGATTTTATACATTATCAATTTTGCATACATTTGTACCCATAAGAATTTAATTTATATTTCTCGATAACAGCAGGAAAACACTGATAATGTCTAATGAATTAGCCCCCATCCGATTCAATAGCGCGGGGATAGGGGGGGGGGGGAGTGCACACGGCGGCACCTACATCTAAAATTCTCTAACAAGTTTACTCTTTCTATCCTGATTTTTCCCTACCGATCCATTGGCAACCCCCCCCCCCCCCTCCCCTAAAGTCGTCAAAATATGGAATTACTTGGGCTCAAACAAGTATGTGTAGACATAATTTCTGGTAATTTGAAGTCGAATTTCAGAAGTTTTCGCTGGCTCCCTGTTTCTTTATTTAGAATATTAACCGATATATGGTTTGAAATAAAATTACGAAGGCATAAGTATGATATTATTAGTTATACAGTGTTTTACAGGGGGGGGGATACAGAAATATATCCATTCCATGCTCAACAGCCAATGAAGCAATGTTTCCCCTTCCACGACTCAACCTTTATTTTCATTTTTTACCGGTCTGTTTCTGATACATGTATATACTGTAAGTAATTGATAATTGAAAATTCGCTGGCTCGCTATGTACATTATATATCATGTGAGATAATTTTTCGCTGGGGAGTGGGGTCCCCCCCCCCCCCAAGAACCTGCTACAGGGCTTTGAGGTATTCCTGAATCCACGCCCCCTCTAAACTAAAATCTTGTCGCCTGCAATGATATTCTTAATTTTCCCAAAATTTTGATAAATTTCAATATATTAAATGAATCCCCCAACCACAGAAAATTAACATTTTTTTTCCATCTCATAGAATCACAATACTACATGTATATATACATAAATGTAATTTCTTTAGATTCTGGCCGTTTAAACAGATACATCGTGCATGTACAATAAACGGGAATCTTTTTCCCTCTCACCCGTACGAAGTGTATACATTTTATGTATATGCATTCATCTTCAGGCGTTTGGCCAGCGTTCGGTCCAGGTAGAAGCCCTTGTGGATATTCAAGGGGCACAGTCTCAGAATCTAATCAATTTTGCTCATTTACTGGGCAGTTTTCTACGTTAATGTTTCTTTTTTTTTGCAAAACGACGTGAGAACAACTGAGTTCTAACGGTACGCCTGGTTATGCGCATGATTTTCTCTCTCTTGTCCATATACCAATCAGCATTTGTAAACATGTACAACCATTTGTTTTTTAGGGAGGGGGGGGGGGGGGCTTTTGTAAATCCAGCTCGGAATATTTTGCAAAAATATTTTTCCGCATGACTGGCGGAAAAATCAAGCATCCACTGAGGAATCAAAGGAAAAACATCTTTCTCCAGCATCTTAAGCATAAGACATGCTAATAGACTATCTCAGACATTTCACAACTGCCAATGATTCAGTTTGGTCAGGATTCTCTGATATTTCATGTTTCACATTCTTCAATGTATACATCACTCGCCAAGTTCAGATTCTTTAATTCCAAGAAAAGAAGGTCAAACGTGTAGTTAAAGGTCACATATTGAATCTAAATCTATCTCAAGTAATTTCTGGACACAATGCATACATATACCATATCATCTATCATTTGCCAGGCCAGTGTTGTAGCAAATCCTAAATATTAGGAAAGTAGGTCAAATGTATATATGTAGGTCAAGGCTACTAGATATTCTTACACAAATGTATACTGTGTAAAAGAGTAATGAACTTAAAATATCAATGTTTTTATTCATGATTACCAGTAAGGAAGGATGATCGACCAAGTTTGCTATGCCTCATGATAGGGGACTCAAGAGAAAATACATATATGACATAATGTTCTCACTAGATTTCTTCATCACAGTGTTCTAAGAATCTTTGTGTTCTAGTCTCAAGAAGAATATAAGTATCAGTTATAAGATTTATTAAGTTTAATTGGAAATTTTATTCAAAACTCTGAAAATCACTAAAGAAGACTCATTATAACTGCAATAAATATATATGTATTATAGTATCATCAATTTACAACATAATATTTTTGTACTTGCGAAAGGATATTTTTCTTTCTCTATAATTTATCATATGCTTATTTCTTTTTGAAAAATAATATTTGATATGAATTTACATGTCTAGTCTATATGTACCTAGAATTTAAAGTCATAAATTGTTGCTATGAAAATAATGAAATAAATCAATCTTTTCAGTGCATTTAAAGGCAATTTATCCTAGTACATACATGTACGTGTACCCATAAGCACATGAAAGTAAACACAAAAGATGTTCAATATTCAAATACAGTGATTTCTCCAGTGTCTAAAGTAAAACTTAAATACGAGGTAGATGTTCAATCTGATACCCAGAAATGAGGAATTTATTGTCCAGCCATCATGCATGAACAGAAGATGCTGTCAGTCTCACTCTGAAAGTAAAAGATGTAATGAATTAATTATTCTTCATTTTAATACTATCAAATAAGCTCTAAAATGAATGAATTTTGCATACATTTACCAGAACATGCAGCAGTAGTATATATCATAATGATGTACATGTATATAAATTACATGACATGTAATTGTGAAGTTTCAGTAGTAGTACTAACATAGAAATATAATTAAATTACAGGGCTTAAATTACGATCGGCCATTCTCAAATTATGCAAAATAGTATCATTTTCCCTATTAATTGACCAATTTCCCCCAATTTGATACATATCGTACATGTATCGTACATGTATCGTACATGTACCTCATAGAACATTAAAAAAAAGTAAAAAATCCTAAATTTAAAATGAAAAGGCATCCATTAACCAAATCTATCCTATTCAATTTTGAAGAAAATACATGTATTGCCAATTTTCCCAATTTGAAAGGCCCAATCCAATCCCAACCAGAAGTCTCTGACGCAACTGTAGCTCTCCTGGTTGTTTTTTAATTCACTTAATTACAAGTCAAAATTCTAATATGACCACATCCATTTTCTTAGTCACTGGGGGCCAGGAACTCAAACAAAATATCAGGTGCACTACTTGAACACAGACTCATCGTATTGCAAGTAGGATAAAGTATCCATCATTTATAGTGTTAGAGAAGTTGCGAATACAAGATTACATAGAGTCATACAGGAGAAAATGACCACACCCATTTTCTAAGACCCTGGGAGTCAGGCGCTGAGCAAACAAGATGTCATGTGCACAACTAGACCACAGACCAAGTCTTATGCAATAAGATTTACATTTCTGTCTCTCATACTTTCAGAGGAGTTGCGAGCACAAGAATTGTTTACGGACGGACGCCGGACAAGGGGGTACCGCATAAGCTCGACTACGACCAGTAGAGCTAAAAATGGGTGTCATGTGTAAGAGTCCTACTTTATGTCAAGGCTTAGGACTAAGAAAAATTAAACCCATGTTTTTTTGTGAAACATGAATGCCCTTGTTGTCAGGTATAATGTAGAAAAGTATTTCATACTCCAAGGTCAAGGACTCAATGTAAAAATTCAGGAATTAATGTGAAGGCCTTACTACAAGGGATACACATGTAAAATATGATAGCCCTATCACTTGCAATTCATGTTATGACCAAGGGCAAGGTTAACATGGTTAAAGTTATTCAAAAATTGATCAATATTCAAGGTCAAGGTCACCGGTCACAAGGTCAAAATTTTGGTATTAATAGGAAGACCTTATCACAAGGAATACATATAAGAAATATGAAAGCCCTATCACTTAAAAGCATAATATTACTTTAGAAAAATAATAGCAAAGTAGGTCAATCTCCAAGTTCAGGGACACAAAGACAACAATTTGGTATCCATGGAAATTGTCACAAGGAAAGCACATGTCTATATATCACTCACCATTCAAAAGTTATGGCCATGGTGTAAGATTTTAAAAAGTTGGTCATTTTCCAAGGTCAAGGTAACAAATTTTGGTATGCACGAGAAGGTCTTGTTTCAAACAATACATGTACACATGAAATATGAAAGCATGTAACCATGGTAACTTACCGTTTAAGGTGAATCACAAGGGATACACATGTAAAATATGAAATAAATACAATGTTATTTGTACTTGTATTATTAGATTTACAAAATTATTATAACATGTATGTGTCTAGGTATACATGTATATGCACAACTTACCCTTCAGTGCTATATCAGCATGTTTACTGCAAGAGGCTGTGATACAGTTTCATCTGTCGATCTCACTTTTCTTCTATTGATGATGAATTCCTCTACATTATAACACATATTCTCATTTCATACTGGATCACAGTTTCACAAGAAATATGTTGTCGATGTACACATTGAATATGTTTTTCTTGTAGAAATATGCACTTGAACAATTTTCTTCATTCTCCTTTCACAAGTGAATTATTTTCACACCATGGTGGCCAACATCATATACGGTAGTACAATTGTAATATTATATTCCACAGTATTTCTTAAACTTTAGAAGTACGGCACTAGTAGCACTATAAGAATTCCACTATTCTGATGCACTTTCTTTCATTGGACCTGATGCACACATGCGCATGAAGACTTTTCTCAGAGTATATTCCTTCCTTTGTCTGGCAGTGATGGTTGTTACTGTAAAGAATAAATAAAACATTCAATTGATTTGAAATTCATCCCTTTTAAATAAGTTCACAATCATGCAAATACTTTTTCCACCAACACTACAACACTCGGCTACAGAACTGATATTTGATACTGATTATAACTAACACTGACATCAAATTTATTCAAATTCATAGTGTGTAATTAAATTTAGAAGTTCATGAAGATGTAATGAAAGACAGGAATGGCTTTAAAGAACAAATATTTGTGAGATATTCGCTTACACCGATAAATAATCATGAAACTCACTCACACGAAAACATGGAGCACTCCCTGGTCGAGTATTTCTGATAAGAAGAATAATTTAAAATCCCATCATATGTGTTCCACGTGATACATAAATCAATTTCAAAACATACCTTAAGATGAGTCATGTGTCTGTATTCTCGAACAGTTGGTTTACTTGCATGAAAGAAGCATTTCTACGTGTTCAAATTTCGAACGGAAGTCCACGAGAGCATATTTTAGACGAGACTACTATAAAATTAGAATAGGAACGAACTTTCTTTTCCGTCGTGTGTAAGGTAAAATCTTGACTCGAGATTCTTCCGATTGTATGCATATAATTTGCATAATAAGGTTCGGAGCCGTGAGTAAGTTACAGAATAAACATGGAGCGGCATGTCGATAATCTGATCATTTGGCCAGTGTGCAGAGGTATCTATTCCTCAAACACGGAAACAAATAAGACATATATAAATTTTTTATTTTGCCACGGACTAATTTGAACCAATCAGAGAGCGTAAATCGTGTCACATGCTCGACGTCTAAATTTCTATAGACCTTCAGTAATTCCACCATTGCCGTATAAATGAATTTGCATGTAAAAGGACGGCACAAAACGCCCATTTTCTGCGACAAAAGACGGATATGTTGGTCCTCGACAAAAGCTTTGTTACTGACCGTCCACAGAGATTTGTCGGGTTGATCAAGCCCATAGAAGGCTCGGTTTCGCTTCGCCTTCTATAGGCTTGATCAACCCGACAAATCTCTGTAGACAGTCAGTGACAAACCTTATAACTTATGCTGTTTAGGAAATGACGGGCTATTGCATGATTTTGGATTTAAATACTGGCATGTGTAAATGTAATCAGTAAAAAGAATACACATTCACTTCCTTTGTATTGACCTAAAATAAGAAATGAAATTTTTAAGTGACATGAGAAAAGTGATATACGACGAAAATCAACAACGAGTATATCTGAAGTTAGTACAGAGCGCAGGCGATAACCAACACGATACTTTGCAAGAAGTAAGATCATATATCAAAGAAACTGTGTGTAAAGTATATTCTTGGTTAATGTGTGACTTCACGTAGAGTCTCGTCCAATTCAACGCAAAATCGTATGAAAATCGACAGATTTTTGCAAGCGAATCAAATTTGGCGCCTTTTTGTGACGTCATAGACAAACTGACGTCAAGTTTCGGACTCGCTAATATTAATGACAGATCTTAATCTATATATACACAAAACATGAAAACACAACAATGGCTTATGAAATCGCTCTAAAATCACTAGCAAATTGGGGGCATATCGCCCCTTGTCCTTTGATCGGAACATGACAAACTTCCTACACCTGTTTCTTATGACAAAAGAAAGAACTCTTTGGATTTTTCAAGGTCAAACATCAAAGGTCATGAATTGAATATGGTAAAAATCCATGTGAACAGCCTAGGGGGCATATTTTTTATTGGAGCTTGACCAAATTTCATACACTTATATTTATTGATTATTACAAGAGGAAGAACCCTCTTGATTTTGTATTGATTTTGAGGGTCAAAGGTCAAGGTCAGAGATTTGAACGGTTTAAGTCCTTTTAAACAGCACGGAAGGGCATAATTTTTTCATGAAGCTTGACGAAACTTCATTTTGAAAACGTTATTACATATCAACTTAAGTTTCGGAACTTTTGCCTGCAAATACTTATATCAAAAGCAATGAAAGTGGTCCTAAAATTTTGAGTTAACATAACAGTGAAATTTCTTCACTCAACTTCCCCATTTCTAAATTTGATCTTCCTACAATTTATTGCATACCAGTCTCCTTACGATTTTTGATACATTGCGGTACTTGACTAATCTACCGTCTTGAACAAGCTCATTCTTAAATATTGCAATCTGCCTGACTGTGACGACAGGACTCAATGACTTGCTATACCCAAGCCTCTTTAGAGAAGATAGAGCCCCTACCACCTGTTCTCTCTGAATATCAGTCGGACTCCTCGGTTGGTCACATGCATGAACTCGCCAGAGCCGGCAGAGCATGGATTGCATTTCGTATGCCTTATGCATTTTATATCCATTAACACAAGTATCTGTGTGTTTCTTGGGCCTTTGCGTTAGGCTGTCGGTATGTTCATTTTACCGCAGCTGACCGTCCGAAGTCGGTACATATACCGGTTGCCCATTGATCTCGTTGGTTTATGTTTGCTATCTTATGTTTCATGTTTCTATGGTGTGTTTTGGTGTTCCTTGTCCCTTTTGCGTCTCTCTCTCTCTGCTAGTGTTTGCTCTGTGTTTTTGCATTAGGTGTTCGGAGGTGTTGCAGGGTTCTGCATTCAAATGTTGTCGGATATGTTAAAATCTTTGTAAACAGACTAGATATGCATTGGTTTTCATGCCATGTGAGGGTTGGTTAAGCTTTGCGTTTCCTATGTTTTAATAATTTCAACATTTTTCCACTGTTTTACAGGAAGAAGAAAGATTTAGTCAGCTCGTATCTGATTACAAGGATAAAAAATGCACAATTGCTCTCGTTGGACTAACAGGACAAGGAAAATCAAGTTTCGTAAACACAACGTTTTCGGCATTAAGAAAACATCTAGTAACCCCAGCGCCAACAATGCCTCAAACAGAAACATCCGTAACAAAACAGGTAGAATAAGTTTGAAAAATTAGATTGTTAAGACACCATGGCCTGCTGCGTATATTATCTTTTATTTTATTTAGGTTGTTAGGTTGTATTGTTTTGTAATGAGTTAAAGAAAATCCTGACGATAATCTCAACAGCACTCACAATAGAGCACCAAAATGAGCATCGACCGACCCCAAGTTAGCTCGAGGTGGGACCAGACGCCCGGGAGGAGTAAGCATCCCCTGTTGGTTAGCCGCACCAACCGTCGATGTTCATCAGTGTGGAAGACAAATCTTAATGGAATACACTTGCTTTGGTGGGAAATCTGTATTCTTTTTCCGTCAAATTCTAGTGAAATAAATTCTAGTATTGCTATCAAAAAAAAAACAAAACAAAAAACAAAATAGGTAAAACGAAAAGGACTAAATACGCTTACCCTTCAAATTGGCCCTATAATTTCGATAAAATTACTACATGTATATGCAATACTTAATTATCAATGATTGCGATGTATAAAGAGTGAGAAACGGTTCGGAATCTGTCATTCTTCTAAGGCATCGTATCGTCACTTGAGGGATGTTTGAGGTAATATTCTGACGTCATCTGCCATGAATAACGGACAGAATAGAAAACCATATGATGTTACAGACAAATCGTAGAATGTGTGCGTGCTAGGCCTCGCCAAACAACAATCATTATGGCACATAATGTAATTTATGACGATAGCTGTAAATATTTCCCCCCTTTTTGGACCCCCATGTAAGCTTATTTGGTTAGCCAATCAGATTGCCTGTTTTAGTCATGTGACATCTTCTTCATAAACAAACAAAGCGAAGGCACGCGGAAATCTGTTAAGACAGTTTTCTGGATTTTAACCTATGTTATGGTTTGTGTTGTTCATATGCTCCTGGACCAATTATTTCAACAAACCTTATGTTTACTGTACTGTATTTTTCTACAAAACTTTGATACTTTATGTCTTTATGATATGTTTGTCTTACTGGTCAAACACTGCTAATCTTTGGGAGACTATTTGCTATTTTACATTGGAGATCTTATGATTACTATTCAATATTATAATGTTAACAGAATTTGATTGGTCATATTTTTATTGTTATTGTTAGTGCTTAATCTGATGAATACTCAAAATCTGAATCTGCTCACCTTGGATGGCGCTGATATGTCTCTACGGTCCATATCTTGTGGCCTTATTTGTTCGCCATCTTTTTACTCTTTGGTAGTTTGTATGTAATTTTTGTATTATGAATGATATCTAGTCATTATATGTTTGGATTTTTAATTTTGGGGGAAAATCAGAAAAGAAGACATGTATCTGTTTTGGCATGAAATTTTGATGTACTATGGTTGGTTTGAACTGTTTTTCCCCCATTTTTTGACGATGTACATATTTTCAATCTCATTTGTATTATGTCTGTTTTCGTAACAATTAAGACCAAAAATCAAGCTGCGGTGAGCAGAGAACTCAACTGGAGACATAAATATTGTTTTATTCTTATTCAAAAAAAGATCAGAAATATATCAATGTGTTTAAAAATCATTATGGACAATACCTTGCGCACGACTTGATTGTGATCTAGATTTTTTGATATTTTTAGGGCTATTTCTTAATTGCCTCATGCCTTTCTTTCTTTCAGGTGCAATTGTATCCATTAAAGACTAAAGAGGACTATTGGGATATCGGATTTCTTGATTTCCAAGGTTATGGAGACACGGCAGAACAAGATGCATTGAACATGGAGGCAATGAAGACCATTCTGAGAACTGGAAAATATAAAGACCCTGAGAAGGTATGTGCAGCTTTAAGGTGCGTCCCTACTAATAGATTTAACATATAAAATTTGTATTTTAGGTTTTTTTCATATACACAAGGGTCCAAATGATAACTAAAACACATACATAGATATTTATTTTTTTTTCCTCAAAGATACAGTACATTTTAGAAAGATATCATTGCACATAAAGATTGATGGAGTATCAAATATCCAGAATATACATTTGAACCCTCCAAATTCAGTAATGATAATAACATATTTGTTTGTTTTGTTTTATTTTATGATAACAAGTCATATAGAAGAAATATAACACACGAAAGAATATTCAAACATAAATCTGAGTATGATGAGTCTCCAAAAAAAAAGGGTACCCCATAATAATTTCATCAAATTTTTGATCAATAATATATACTATAAATGAAGAAAGAAAGACATACAGGTATATGGTGTTATAAATGGTAACGATATCGCTCCAAAGAAAAACCCTATATCTGTTCGAGTAACAATGTCATGGACAGGAACACGTTATGTCGCCTTACAGTACCGTTGTCAGAAGCATTTAAAGTTCTGCACTTAAAACGGTCCGTTATACCACAGGTGAGGATATGAAGGAAACCATTCGTTGTCGTGACAATGAGCATGTTTGGAAAGTATGATTTTCTTATAAACGTTGACATTTTAGAAGCAATACACCCGAAAAGTCAATGGAGGTTGTCATAACACTAAGATATTGGTTTCTATGCTTTTCTGGTACTGATATACAGTTTGAAAAGAGGAGATCGAGTTGGCGTCCTTACATCACCTCGTCCTGCACATGTGGTATCCTTCCTTTTTCTTGAAATATACGAATATTCAGGTTATCTTATTCCAGAAATATACTTATGAGAAATATCAGTTTATAGCATGCTCCTTTGGTAGTGCCATGATAACAAATTCCATTTTGGACTTCTTTTTTAGACTTTTGTAAAACTGGTCCGTTGTCAATTCATGTCGCTGAAATTCTGTCCGTTCTCTAATTCCCGTTGTCTGCTGGATAGAATGATACTATGATACCGATGCTAATCAGACCATGACATACTGTATACAGCTATGAATACGCAAATTTAATTTTCAACCAATTGAGAATGGAGACTGATTTGCCCTGAACATCCTGAAAGGAACATCTTGAAAGAAATACACTGATATGCGCAAAACTACAGACTGACAGACACATATAGACAGACAGTCACACACACAAAAGATACACACAGATGCACCCTCTCACAGACAGACACACATGCTTCCAAACGCGAACAGAACTCACTCCCCTTTAGCGGATAGGGAGCTAGTGAAAATCCGGGCATCGATATTTTATTTGAAATTATTTTTTACTTCTACATATTATTTTCAAACTATAAACCAAAAGAAAACATAATTGATCACCAATCACATCTTCTGTCATATCTGAAAAAACAGTCCCCCTCACCCTACAGGTTTTTCTCCAATCAAAACACGTCTTTTAGCGGACTCTGACCTATAGTCATATATAAAGCACCCTTTGAATAAATCAATTTTAATACATATTAAAGGTATTAATATGAATAAAAAAATTCCGAAGTTTCAGCTTTCTGCTGTTCATGTTTTGGTAGTTATTCAAGATATATGCATGAATGCCAGGCTTGAAAAAAGGCCCCAAAATTTGCATTTTGAATTTTTAAATTGTTCTCTTTTATTCCGTTCTCAGAAGAAAGCTTCCAGTTTTATGTACATGGATTCACCTAGTTCAAATTGTTTATTGATTGAAGTACACATTTTATGCAAATTTGATACAATTGTAAGGTTTTATAGCATTTATGAGAAATTAAAGGACCCCTACCCCCTTCCGTAGGATGTATTTTCCTATGTGTGTGTTAACTCGTAATAGTTATATGAAATTCACTGATAATGTATCTTAGTGCGATTATAATCGTAAATGAAGAAACAAAAAGTCGTTTTATGCAGAAAATGAAGAGATAAAATAATCCGACTTTAATTCTCTACGTCTTTCCGTGTAGCAATATCATACAAAGTTTTGTCCGTAATACCACGGAGGATACTTTGATGTCTCTCCGGCGAATAATTTTTGAGAAATAATTTGTTTTTGATGTTCAACAAGATGTTCATACATAAAAGAACAGTTTTAATGCATATTTGCCCTGAAAGAATCTGAAGAATATGTTGAATGAGAAAAATAATGAGAACGCAGACATTGCGCTTATGGCGGGAAATCCCGATTTACCCATATATTCACTCATATACATAATTTTTCTATGAAAAGTGTTTAATTGTATTCTTTTCGACTTGAAAATGTAGAAAATGGCATAAAAGGAACGAAAAACATAGAAACACGACGCTAACACAAGGCCGATGTTGATATTTTGCATTTACTTGGGAAAAGCACGCTGCTCCCTCTAGTTATATATAAAACACCCTTTGAATAAATCAATTTTAATACATATTAAAGGTATCACTATGAATAAAAATTTTCCGAAGTTTCAGCTTTCTGCTGTTCAGGTTTTGGGAGTTATTCAAGATATATGCATTTATGCCAGGCTTAAAAAATGGCGCCAAAATTTGCATTTTGATTTTTTTAATTTTTCTCTTTTATTCCGTTCTCAGAGGAAAGCTGCCATTTTTATGTACATGGATTCACCTAGTTCAAATTGTTTATGGAAAGAAGTACACATTTTATGCAAATTTGATACAATTGTAAGGTTTTTATAGCATTTTATGAGAAATTGAGGACCCCTGCCCCCTTCCGTAGGACGTATTTTCCTATGTGTGTGTGAACTCGTAATAGTTATAAGAAATTCACTGATAATGTATCTTAATGCGATTATAATCGTTAATGAAGAAACAAAAAGTCATTTTATGTAGAAAATGAAAAAATAAGATAAACCGACTTTAATTCTCTACGTCTTTCCGTGTTGCAATATCATACAAAGATTTGTCCGTAATACCATGGAGGATACTTTTATGTATCTCCGGCGAAAAATTTTTGAGAAATAATTTGTTTTTGATGTTCAACTAGATGTTCATACATAAAGGAACATTTTTAATGTATATTTGCCCTGATAGAGTCTAAGGAATGTGTTGAATGAGAAAAATAATTAGAACGCGGACGTTGCGCTTTTGGCGGGAAATCCCGATTTACCCATATATTCACTCATAATTATAATGTTTCTATGAAAAGTCTTTAATTTTATTCTTTTCGACTTGAAAATGTAGAAAAGGGCATAAAAGGAACGAAAAACATAGATATTGACCATATCCCTGTACGTGCGCATTCTTAAGACTTGCACTCTGATTGACTGTGACGACGGGACTTCATGACGGGCCCTGTACAAAGAATCTTTAGAGAAGACAGGGCCCCGACCACATGTCCTCCCTGAATGTAAGTCGGACTCCTCGTATGATAAATATGTGAGCTCGCTACAGAAGGCAGGGCACGGACTGTATTACGCACGTTCTCTATTTATACCCATTTACATATTCTTCTTTGTTACTTGGACCCCTACGTTTTACGGTCTCGTTTGTGTGTGATCATCTTACGATGAGGAGATTGTTTTACACCATAATTGTGCGTTCGTCGAGACAACTGGGAAATCGAAATGGTGGGAGGGTTTTGCACATGTATTCCAGGATAACCACACCGTCTACTACTTACGTGGTAGATTACTGCCTAAGTCGGCATTGGTTGCCCATTGTTCTACTTGGTTTAAGTGTGGTCTTTTATGTTTCACGTTTCTATGGTGTTTGGTGTTCTTTGTCCCTTTTTCAAACAGAATCTTGTATCACTTCCCGTGTGTACGGGCAAAAAATCAATGTTCAGTTAGAAAATGACACCGAATGATCAAGTAAAGATGTAGTTTATGTGTTAACCTGAAATGCGAGGAGATGTGGGGCGCAATAAGTTGGTGAGACGAGACAACCCCTGATATCTCGCTTTCGAAATCATTCCTATACACTTAATTAGAAATTAATGTAACAAAAAATAAAAAGCTTTTCTGTATAATTATTGTGTTAAATATAACCATTCTCTTTCTCTTTGACAGTAAGTGTTTTGAATATTTTTCCCTGACATTGTCGCCATAGCACTTTCTATATAGACGTGACCTCAGACAGTGCATGTATTTTATATATTCTTTTCATTTTCATGCGTGGAAATCGACGGCTGGTGCGGCTAGCCAACAGGGGATGCTTGCCCCTCCCGGGCACCTGGTCCCACCTCTAGCTTGCTTGGGGTCCGTCGATGCTCAATTTGGTGCTCTGTTGTGAGTGCTGTTGAGATTATCGTCGGGATCTTCTTTAACTCATTTCTGATTTAAACATTAACCCAGTACAATCTTTTCCAAAACAAAATCAGCAAAAAAAAAACAAACAACAAACATTTAATGCCAGACTACAAGCAGAATATACCTTGATCACTAAACTTAAAATTATGTCTAAAATTATGAATACTGAAAGGCGTAGCAAAATTGCTGGGATATGATGTTAGAAGCTGGCAGCACCCGCCGTTCGTTTAAAAGCGCCAGCTTAAAGCTGATTTCAGGCGTCAAAGCTGAAAAGAAGTCATTGATATACTTCAAAACAACCATGTTACTGGGAACGAGTTTAATTCGTTCACAATGCAACAGGAAAAAGTGTTCATATTAATTATATGAAAGTAAAGTTAATCTTTTATGCATTCTATGCACTTACTACTATCAAATAAGAGCGTTGATGTGTATACAGTTGATACTCACTTTCTTATAGGGCGACGTCGATTCAGCAATTGATGTAGCTATTCTATGTGTCCAGTACCACACAAAATTCAAGGAGTTTAGAAATGAGGAAATGACGAAAGACCTCGTTAATCTCATGGCGAAATGTTGTAAGTGTTCTTAACTACGTTTAAGCTAGTTTTTTTGACAAATATATTTTTTTTCAATCCTTCCTTCGGATACAATGCTCAAAATTCAACCATATTATATATCAATTAGGCAACCTTCCTCTATAAATGTGGTACCCATGATAAGTTATGATGACAAATATATGTAAGGATTAGGTACGATTAATTCGGTTGATCGTTTCTTCGACGCTTTGGAAAATCTATTTTTTTTTTAATTTCTAAATCATGGGTCCTGTAGCATCATATTCCATCCTTCCTGCTATGTCTTTCTGTACATTTTTGGACATAATTTTCTCAACATTTGGTCATATTACATTGTTTAGATTGAGGAACAGTGACGAGGGTTAAGTACCCGAAACACGTATGTCTGGTCCATGCTGCAAATTTATCTATTCTTAAATGATGCTAGTCAATTTGAAGACGTTTAACATATATATGAAATGCATGTAGCATGTCATGGATTTTAACGATTTTTCCTATATCCTTAAGATTATCATACATGTTTGTTGCACTTGAATACAAAATGACCATTTTGAAAAATCTGGTTGGCATTTGTATGACGTTTGTCTATCAATAGTTCAAAACGGTGATCAAATAAGGAATATTGAGATATCATGTTACTATTGAAACCTTTATCGAGTATTATTGTTATTAAATTACTGAGGTAATCTAAAACAATCCCCAGCACCCACAGCAAACACCCAATGCAAAACGTAGATTAGACAAGCACAGAAGGAGACGCAAAATGAACAAGGAACACCATATCACATAGACTACACGTAAACCAAGGAGACCAATGGGCAATCGGTGACGACATAGGACGGCCACCTGCCACGCCAGTAGCAGATGATGTGGTTCTCCGGGTTACGTGTGCTTAATCCTCCCACTTTTCAGATTACCAAGAGGTATCGAAAAGCGTACAATAATGATTGTGGTGTAAAGAAAAGGGAATGATCTCCAGCATGACCACCCTGCATTCACCCCGCGAAATAAACCCACAAGTGACATATAAATGACATCATACAAACTCCAAGTTTCAAAAAGACACAACAATATAACAAATAAAATAGCCTATACGCGCACTGAGTGCATAAGTGTTTTATCTCCAGTTTTTTTTTATATAAATGAGATAAACATACCATCGGCATCTCCAGAAACTGTTCTATTTCCTCCCATTAATAAAATTGAATTACAATTTTCTATTAAAAGATATTCACGGATTTCACTTATGCTATCTTAAAAATTACTGTTTTTAGTGCAATTATGTTGCATATCCCTAATGTCCAATCAATAAGTAAGATTTGATCACATGACCATGGAGGTTGTGTACAATATTGTTCTATCTCCATTTCTACAAAATGTTCTATTTCCATATTTAATTTATTGTTAGTTTTCCATTTTCCTGAATAATAAAGTATTCACGCTGCATGCTTTCACATTTTTTTGTGATTGTAATCATTGTTATTATCAGATTTTCTTTATTTCATTTGATTTTCTTTGAGGGGAAAGAGGGAGGGTATTCTATACAGATAGCTGCAAGGAATATATGGGATCTATCGTCAGGATTTAACATCGGAAAAGGTAGAGAATAAAAAGGAGAATTTCGATATTGGTTAAACAGACGGGGAAATTAAAATGGAAAAGATACAGATGGGGTGGACATTTGGTGGTTGTGGGTGGTATTAATGTTGTACTGACTTCCATTCCCTCAAATATGTCTTATTCGTAATATCACGGTGTGGAGAATTATTGTTTCTAATTTTTATCATTAAAGAACAACATTAGTAAATAAGATTTTATTCTTTAAATGAAGGCTTTATTGCGTTTGGAACCTTAATGTACTAATGGAAAGTGTGACAAATATGCATAATGACCATATCCCTGTATACAGCACAAATTCGATAATTCAGAAAATCAGAAACCGAAGGCATACAAAATCAGGATAAAACAGGAACCAAAGCAAACAAACTAGAAACACCTCCATATGAAAAGAAGCAAACTCCCGATATTTAAGACCAACATATCAACTTTTAGTATGTGTACTTTCAGGTATTCCAGTCTTCCTCATGATCACACATATTGATACGGCAGAAGAAAATAATTTCATGGCAAGGCACGTATTCAAATATTCTGCCCTCAAGTCAGCCGTTGAAAATGCTTCTGAATATTTTCGAATTGACGAAAATAAGATTCTTCTACAGTGCAATTACAACTCAAAGGACCATGTTTTACATACTTACCGAAACATACTCACTCTGTACAATCTTTGGTATGTTTTAGAAACAGCTCTTAGCACAAAAGAGAATGCATAGCTATATATAGATTTTTTCCTTGACATACAAAAACGGACATGTCTTATGCTGGATGTTGAATAAAACGTGTATAGAACCTAAATAACAATACTGTATATTTATGACATCAACCAACTTCTTTCAATATTGATTCTCGTTAATTCTTCGTTTTAACCGTGTTCACTTGTGATTATCTGTTATTGGTATAAATTGGACTTGATCGACTCCACGCCGCGATTTTCATTTAATGCGAAGATGTTCTTCTTATTAATAAAGTTTTATTGTTTTTCAATTGCAGTAATTTAATTCTTAGAAATGTCTGTAATAATATTTCTATCTATCAATGTATAGACAATAATGCCTACGCTAATGCAGCAAGATAGGCCCCTGAAGTAATAGTTAAAAGTTTTGAAAGGTGTCCGAAAAGTTCGTGGCCAAGTCTTAAATTGAGAAAAAATAGCGTCAAAGATATTTATTTTTTATATATATATTTATTATTGGCCGGATTGCAAAGCAATTCCGGTTTATAGATTGACGATGTCCGTCTGTCCGTCTGTCCGTCTGTCTGTCTGTCCGTCCGTCTGCCGTCAACATTTTGGTTAAGGTTTCTGGTTGAGGCAAAATCTAAGGAACTATATGCAGTAGAAACTTTATATTATACATGAAGCATGCCCATGACAAGACCTTTCAATTTATGCCATAACATTTGACCTAGTGACCTTGACCTTGGACTTTGACCTAGTTAAAGATTTTGGTTAAAGTTTCTGGTTGAGGCAAAATCTCAGTAACTATATGCAGTAGAAACTTTATATTATACATGAAGCTTGCCCATGACAAGACCTTTCAATTTATGCCGTAACATTTGACCTAGTGACCTTGACCTTGGACTTTGAGCTAGTTAAAGATTTTGGTTAAAGTTTCTGGTTGAGGCAAAATCTAAGTAACTATATGTAGTAGAAACTTTATATTATACATGAAGCTTGCCCATGACAAGACCTTTCAATTTATGCCGTAACATTTGACCTAGTGACCTTGACCCTGGACTTTGACCTAGTTAAAGATTTTGGTTAAAGTTTCTGGTTGAGGCAAAATCTAAGTAACTATATGTAGTAGAAACTTTATATTATACATGAAGCTTGCCCATGACAAGACCTTTCAATTTATGCCGTAACATTTGACCTAGTGACCTTGACCTTGGACTTTGACCTAGTTAAAGATTTTGGTTAAAGTTTCTGGTTGAGGCAAAATCTAAGTAACTATATGTAGTAGAAACTTTATATTATACATGAAGCTTGCCCATGACAAGACCTTTCAATTTATGCCGTAACATTTGACCTAGTGACCTTGACCTTGGACTTTGACCTAGTTAAAGATTTTGGTTAAAGTTTCTGGTTGAGGCAAATTTAAGTAACTATATGCAGTAGAAACTTTATATTATACATGAAGCTTGCCCATGACAAGACCTTTCAATTTATGCCATAACATTTGACTTAGTGACCTTGACCTTCGACTTTGACCTACTCAAAAATTTTGATTAAAGTTCCTGGTTAAAGCAAAATCTATGGTACTGTATGCATTAGAAACTTTATATTATTAATGAAGCTCGCCAATGACAAGACCTTTCAATTTATGGCGTAACATTTGACCTAGTGACCTTGACCTTGGACTTTGACCTAGTTAAGGATTTTGGTTAAAGTTCCTGGTTTAATCAAAATCTATGGAACTGTATGCAGTAGAAACTTTATTTTATACATGTAGGTTGCATCTGACAAAACCTTTCAATTTATGCTGTATTATTTGACATATTGACCTTGACCCAGTTGGTGACAAAAACTTACTTTGCAATCCGGCCATACCGTCTTTAGCGGTGTTTTATCCTATACTATTTGCGAATTACAAAATGTAAACAATTATCATATCCTGATTTTACTATTACAACTATGACTTCGAAATTAGACATAGGATGGTGACCAGGAGCACGGTGAATTTTTAATCATTTTATTTGCATTTTGTAAAATTCCGCGGATAAAAGAAATATATTTACATTGTAACGTTGACAATAGTTATGACATCACACATGCAAAATTTGAACGTTCAAAGTTTCACGATGAGAAAGAAAACCGGATTTTCTGTTACAAAATGTCTTGACATTTCTAAAACGTGGGTCCTGTAGCATCATATCCCACCAATTCTGCTACGTCTTTTGGTTCATTTTTGGACATAATAATTTTCATACTTTTTGGCCGTATTACATTGTTTAGACTGAGGATCACTGACGAGGGTTTAGTACCCGAAACATGCATGTCTGGTCCGTGCTGTACATCAGCTTTTAAATGATGCTATTGAATTTAAAGACGTTTAAAATCTAAAGGTAAGAAGACGTGATCGTCATTGTTTTCTCGATAGGCAGAGAAGGGAGCAGTGATAACATCTATATGGGCTTAAGAATGAGTTAAAGAAGATCCTGACAAAAATCTCACAATAGAGTACCGAATAGAGCATCGACGGACCCCCAGATAGCTAGAGGTGGGACCAGGTACCCGAGAGGAGTAAGCATCCCCTGTTGGCTAGCCGCACCCGTCGTCGGTGTTCAAGCACGGGAATAAATACAACATATAAAAATCATGCACTGTCTGAGGTTATGTCTATATATATAGAAAGTGCTATGGCGACAATGTCAGGGAAATATATATTTAAAACACTTACTGCGAACCCCTCGCGGTGAACTTTTATACGAGCTCCACACGGCAAAGGGCATATGTGTGACACAAATGAGTTAAAGAAGATCCTGACAAAAATCTCATCAGCACTCACAATAGAGTACCAAACTGAGCATCGACGGACCCCCAGATAGCTAGAGGTGGGACCAGGTACCCGGGAGGAGTAAGCATCCCCTGTTGGCTAGCCGCACCCGCCGTCGATGTTCAATCATGGGAATAAAAACAACATATAAAAATCATGCACTGTCTGAGGTTATGTCTATATAGAAAGTGCTATGGCGACAATGTCAGGGAAATGTCATATTATATTTAAAACACTTACTGTCGAACACAGACAGAAGCCCAACGATTCCTTAAACAGTAGAAAAAAAAACCCGATAAAACTAGTTGTTCGCAAGTCTTCAATGAGTTAAAGGAGATCCTGACGATAATCTCAACAGCACTCACAATAGAACACAAAATTGTGCAAGCTAGAGGTGAGACCAGGTGCCCGGGAGGAGTAAGCTGTTGGCTAGCCGAACCCACCGTCGATGTTCACGCACGAAAATGAAACTTTGTAAAATACATGTACTGTCTGAGGCTATGTCCATATAGAAAGTGCTATGGCGACAATGTCAGGGAAAATATTCAAAACACTTACTGTCAAACCCCTCGCTGGGAACTTTTTTTTACATGCTTCACACGGCAAAATGCATCAGTGTGGCAAATAACACTGGGCGAAAAAACAGGTTTACGCAACTGCGTAAACTTGCGTAAACTTGATATTTTCAGGCTTCCACAAGTTTCCGCACTGCGTAAACTGACAAATAGTTTCCGCAAGTTTACGCAACGTTTTCGCTGATGAAACTTGATAAATTTCTTTCCATTTTTTTTCAACAAGTTTCCGCAATGTAAACTTGGAGCAAATGGTTTACGCAGTTGCGGAATCCTGATGAAACCTGTTAAATTTGTTTACGCAGCTGCGGAAACCTAATTAAACTTTTCAAATAGTTTACGCAATTGCGGAAACTTGATATGTAACTTCTTCTATAGTATACGCAGTTGCGGAAACCTGATAAAGTTTTTTATCATTAATTTCTTTTTCTTTATTTTAATTTCTTCATAAATTTATTTGTTTTATTAATATATTTTATTTATCTATTTATTTTATTAATTAATTTCATTAATTAATTTATTTTATTAAGATATGTATTCTATCAATTAATTAATTTCATTAATTAATTGATTAATTTATTTATTTTGTTAATTTATTTATTTTATTAATTTATTTATTTTATTACTTTATTTATTTTATTACTTTATCTAATTCATTCATTTTATTATAATTAATTTTTTTATCAATAAATTAATTAATTTATTAATTTATTTTATTAATTAATTTATTTTCTCAATTTTATTTATTTTCTAAATTTCATTTATCTTATTATTATATTGATTTATTTGTTTTATCAATTTATTTATTTCATTAATTAATTTATTTTATTGATGTATTTATTTAATTTAATTATTTCATTTTACTAATTAATTAATTTCATTTATTTATTCATCTTATTAGTTATATTGATTTTATTATTTAATTAATTTTATTTCAATTTTTAATTTTTTTTAATTTATTTATTTTTTTAAGTTTATTTATTTTATTTATTTATTTTTATTAATTTATTAATTTTTATTAATTTATTAATTTTTATTAATTTATTTATTTTTATTAATTTATTTACTTTGTTAGTTAATTTATTTTATTAGTTTATTTATTTTTTTCATTTATTTATTTCATTCATTTATTCATTTAATAAATTTGTGTATTTATTTTATTAATTTATTTTTTCATTTATTTATTTTTTCAACTTATTCTACTAATTTATTTATTATTAATTTATTAATGATCTTATTAATTTATTTATTTCTATTTATTTTATATCTTTATTCTTTCCTTGTTAATTAATTTCACTAATTTTATCTTCTTTTTTGTTTTTATAAATAAGTTTATTTTCATCAAATTGTTTTTTTTTTTTTTATTATTTTTTATTTAATTATTTTAAAATCTATTTACATGTGAATTTATTTAATTTATTTTGATTAATTACTTTTGAAAATCTACCTATTTTTTATCATCAAACTGAGATAACGTCATTGGCTTGGTTTGCAAATACCTGGTCACTTCATGCATGAGTGCAGTAGATTTGATTGGCGTGATAATAGCGGCGTTCAAATGATTTCAGCGGGGTATGACATAAAAACACAGTACGTAATCCTAATTATGCTAATGAGTTACCATTACATCACCCATAACTGTCAATCAATTATGCTAATGAGCTACTCCTACCTCACCTAGCTATTCCTGCCAATCAAAAGTTGAGAGATATAAAGGTCGTAGCAATGACCAATCGAATTTTATAAATATGGTAACGTTCAAAATTATAATGACAAAATTTTACCTGCCCATTACATAATCCAAAAATCTTCTCTGTCATATATTGATAAATTGTAAAACTTGTGCTTATGATTCCTCATTTTATTTATATATTTATTTATTTATTTATTTATTTATTTATTTATTTATTTATTTATTAAGATAGTTATATAATTAGTTTATAAATTTCTAGACTAAGACGCATATTGTTTTTAGGAAAATATACATTGAAAACTGTTTATTTACCATTATGGGTTATAAAAAAATTCTCTCTCTCTCTCTCTCTCTCTCTCTCTCTCTCTGGTGTGTGTGTGAATATGGTAACTGATGCATGGTATGTTTCCTTTTTTCCAATATTTTAGATATATTTTATTTTATTTTTCTTTTTTTCATATTAAATTGTTTTTTAACTTATTATTTAGAAATACGCAAGTATATTAAATTACAATACAAATGACTTTATTTTAAAAAATCATTTTTTTATCAGCAGATTTTACTCTTGAATTCTTTTTGTCCATTTTTTTTCTTTTGTTAAATTGAAACATGTAAGTGTCCAGTTCTGTGCATAGAGGTATCCGGACATTTGAACATTTTGACAGTTTGACAAGTACACAATCACTGACCCCTGTAATTTGCATCCGCGTGTCACTTACTCTTACATCATAAAAGAAGCGATTTTATTCATCAATTCTTTTTGTCCGTTTTTTTTTTTTTTTGTTCCTTAAATTATTTATAATCAGCATATCATTTTTATGTTTCTTTTTATTATCAATTATTTCATTTCATTTCATTTCATTTCATTTCATTTCATATCATTTCATTTCATTTTATTTTATTTTATTTTATCTTATTTTATTTTATTCTATTTTATTTTATTTTTAATTTTATTTTTAATTCAATTTTATTTTATTTTTAATTTTTCATTTTATTTTAAGGTCTGCTTTGAAACATGTAAGTGTCCAGTTCTGTGCTTAGAGGTACATTGTATCCGGACAATTGAACATATTGACAGTTTGACAATTACACAATCACTAACCCGTGTAATTTGCATCCGCATGTCAGTTACTTTTACACGAGAATACAAGACTATCATATTATATCGATATGTTCTAATTATAAGCTAGTGCCATTTTTTAAGAATTTCGTCGAGTTGTTCTATATATCCCACCCTTTCCCCTTTGTGTTGATAAATGGCCCCTAGCAAAATATCAAATGCAGATAAAAATGACTACTTAACTTATATGATGTTCTTGTAGTTGAATGGATGGTTTCAATACCCTATAAACTCCCCCCCCCCCCCCCCCCCGCTTAAAAAAATTCAAATACTTTTTTAAAAAGCTTAAAACAGCATTAAAATTAATGAAGTCCAAAATCCTGTGACCTATAAGGGTTCACGCTGCGTACCCATGGATATGAGAGTCCCAGGGGGGGGGGGGGGGGGGAGGGCGTAGGGGCACTTTGACATCTTGTCCAACTTGAAGATATTTTCGCGCCCTCATGACAGCATGTTTTGTATCGGCACCCGAGTGTGCATTTCCTCAAAACTTTTTTATTTCTGTGAACTATTACAGGGAAAGATAGAGAGAGAGAGAGAGAGAGAGAGAGAGAGAGAGAGAGAGAGTTGATAATCGATTACTTTGCTTTTCATGTTCGATCCTTCATGAATGCATGTACGATTCTATCCGGGATCTCATTAATAAATTACCCCTAGGCCCACCCCCCGGCTCCCAACACCACACAAGAAGACAACTTGTATTTTTTAAAATGAAGTTATAAACACGAATAAGTTCTGCCCTATTGTGACTTTCTGACGTATAGATGAAACACAAGACAAGTGGGACACTTCTCAGTCATAAATTAATCTCTTTCATAAATACATTATATAAATGCAATATAATTTAAACAGGACAATTCGTCGAAAAGAATTCATTGTCTTCTCAACCAATTTTTTCATCAATTGAGCTTTGAAATGCCGATTGGGTCAGCGTCGCTCTCAATCATAAAATACAATATGTGGGGTGGATGTAGTTTTTCAAGTTTGGTCCAGTCCCTCCCGAGACTTCAAGTCTAGTCTATGAACGTAAATAATTGTACATATTTTGATTCCAAGGGACGGGCCCACTAAGTCTTATTCTGGGCTTGCATCCCCCAAGAAAAAAAAAACAGAAAAAAAAATATGTAGATATACTAGTTTAAAAAAATACGAAGAACGTCCATCCACGGCACTGACTCCAAATTTTCAAATAACCAGGTATCTTTTTGGTCCATTTACAGAAAAACAAAAGACAAAATCGGCAAAATTCGCCCCTTGATCCCCAACAAAAGGAGCACTTGATCCACTACTGATACTCGATCAATATTGTCTGGATCTCCGAGCTGGAAACACAGAATCACCTGCTAATCACCTCTAGGCCTATTGAATATTTATTTTCTTTTCGAGGTTTAAAATAAAAATATTCATTATTGCAAAATATATGTATATGAAATAAAAAACAGAACAATCAAAAAAAAAAAAAAAAAAAAAAAAAGAAAAGAGAGAGTGAAAAAACGCCGAAATATACAGCGGGCTCTGTGTTCGCGCTAGCACAATTTCAAATCAAATATTGACCAATCAGAGGCGAGCATTTTATTTGTATACAGAGGAAACTCAGAAGCGGGTTGAAAGTTGTTTTCCCACGAAGAAACTAAACAAAATATGTTTATTTGGGTAATCCCATGGCGATAAATGGTAAGATGCATTTCTAAGTCATTAATATTTACTTTTTAACGTGCATTTCCAAAAAAAAAATAAAGACGCCGGCTTGGTCAGTTCGACCCACGCGCTGAATTTTCTTGTTCTTGCTTTTATTTCACGGCGATCCTTTGGACTATTTGAATCACTTTTTATATATTTAGACATATTTGTATGATCACTTCCTTCTAAAAAAAACATGTACCAGGTAAAATCTGTGTTTACTTTGTTACAAGCTAACCCTCCCCCCCCCCCCCTTCTTCCCTTTCGGCCTTTGCCATGGAAAGGATTGGGTAAACTTAAAGGTACATGTTCTTTAGGGTGTCAGGATTTTTCATACTGATGTCTTTTCTAGTGTTGTAATGATAGTCGCTGAATCTTGAAAAGTGCTGACTATCGATAATGATTTCGAAAATCGATTGTCGCTGTTGAAGTTACGCGAAATGATCTCAGTGCAAAAAGTCTTTGCTATAATTCAAAACTAAAAACTAGACGCGATCGCTTTGGCAAAGTTACCGGTTGAGGAGGAGCAGATTTATCCATATCCCGGCAGTACTAAGTCCGCCTCATGGGACTGTTTTGGCTTTATTAGAAAGAAAAAGGAAGGCCCCCCTTCTAACATGTCTAAAGCAAACCTCGAGATAAATTATAAATACCGTTGTTTGCAATCCGTACGCCCTGAGTATTCTCCTTCTGAAGATACAAAACATACAACAATTTTAAAGTAAATAAGTCTGATTCTGATCGTGATATCGATGTACTCCTCCGATAGTTTCCGATAATTGATAGTAATTTTTTTCTGATTTTACAACACTAGTCTTTTCGTATTGAGTTCTTTTGTACTTTTCGTTAAAATTATCGGGATTTTTCGTACCAATAGATGATTTTCCAATAAACTCGTGAGTAAGGGTGAAACGTTTACCAAATTTCCTAAACGTGCACACGGAAGGCTATAAACGAAACGTAAACATTTAAACTCTTCTTTGTATTTCTAATGTGAAAAGTGATATCCACTAGTATTCATTTGCAGACATGGTCATAAATTGACATAAATACGACTTAGTTTATTATTACGCTTGACTAGATCAAATTGGCAACTTTATTACGACATGCTGATGTTTCATACAGCAATAAAACTTTCAAAGATTCAAAATTCAAACTGTTATTTTCAAATGTGTTTGAACAATTCCCACAATTAAAAGTGGAAGTAAGTTAAAAAACAGTAACTTGTGGAAGGTTGGACACCGGACCATCAAGACAAGGCATGGGCGGAGAAATAGACGAAAAAATAGACGGCAATGAAGGAGAAAGAGACGGTTGCGGCGGTGTCAATTTTGAGATATCGGCTCTTTCTATAAAAGGATAAGATTGATTCTCAGACAGATTTTCTTCCCGTTTTAAGCGTTTGTTTCAAGTTTGTCCAGTGTGTTTGAATATATGATACATGTACATTTCGTAGGTACGTTAAATGAAGAATCAATTGGCTGAGTTCGCGACTTCAGGAAATCAATACAAGTATTGAGTTTTTAGAGTAATATTAACGATATTAAAGAATATCTTTTTATTGTATGTACAGTAGTCCTTGTACACGTTTAGAAATTATGTAAACGTTTACAGTCAAAAAACGAAACGGCTCCGTGTACATGTGTAAACGTTTCATCCTTACTCGTGAGACAGTCAAACACTATCGTTGGAAACCCACGTTCGGTCACGCAAGCTCTCCCGTGGGTCATATCGGAAGAATTTTCGCTGGATAGCATTACAAAAATCTAATGCGATTACTTGTCAGTGAATTAGCCATTTAAAGCCACTATGTACATGATGTAAGCAATATTGTTTTGTAACTCCTAAAATTAACAAATATTAATCACTGTCAACATTATTTAGGGCATCTTTTGTTGATGGAAAAATAAAAAAGATGATGTTTTGCTATCGATAACAAATTAACCGACAAGTACTCGCATAAGATTTTTTTTAATGCTATCAAGCGAAAATTCTGTCGTTATGACCCACGGGAGGTGAGCTTGCGTGACCAAGCATGGGTTTCCGACGATGGTCAAACACCAGACATAAGTACGAAAGATCCCACTATCAAATTTTGGGGAGCTCAAGTAAGTCAGCTCTATATAGAAGAAACATAATCTTTTTTTTTGCAATATGTACGAAAGATCTTAGTAACAGGTACGAAAGATCCCGTACGAAAAATCTCGGTATAAACAGGAATACATGTAGGTACGAACATGACGAAAGATCCTGGAACCATTCTTCAGGGGCGGATACAGGATATGATTTGAGTTGGGGGGGACGTGAAAAATATGAAAAATGGATAGAGTCTTTAGGGCCACCTAGCATTTTCATAGCTGCAAACCAATGTCAGATTTAAAAAGAAATTGTTCATGATTTTATTTCTTAGCTTTTTTAAGTAATATAGGTAGGGCTCGGCCGATCCCATGATGGGTTGATCCAATGCGTATTGCGATATCCATCTCTTCAAAACAAGCGTACATAATTTGCTCCCCCTTGTTGGATCTCAAATCAAAAATTTTATATTTATTTCCCTCAATTATCTGAGCGCCATCATGCATGTCGAGTGAGCATTCAAAATTTATGTCTCTTGAGAGTTTGTCATCACTAGCCAATTAAAATCAGCACACATATTTCGATAGTTTTCATTCGATTGTACTACATAATCAAGTAACTGAGTTACTGACATATCTATGAAACATAAGAAAGGTATCGCTAAATATTTCACGCCAGCGTCTTCGACAGATTTCTGTGGGCGTGTCCGTATTATTTTCGAACCTTCGCTTAGTATGCTAGTCAGGACACTTAAGGTCGATTCTCATTGGTCCAGTGGTTTTGTACATTTGTCTTGAGAAGATGCATGATATCTTATCCTTCCTTACCATAATAAATGTTGTTTTGAATATTTTGATTTGTCAGCACTTCAGAGAATGACTATTCATCACCAATTGCTTGAATAAATCGCGTCATCATTTATTTCAATAACAAGGGGCGTGTCTTTATTCAAGAACACGAACAGTTAGCATGGCTAGTTCCGAACAGTCCAGTGGGGTTGAAGTTCAATGTGTTCAATGAGGGAGATAACTCTCGCCAATTTGGAGGACATATTGTTATGTGGGAACATTCAAACTGATTATATAAAAAAATTAGATCTGAAACATTGAAATTTAATATTTGATTCCTCTTTGTAGCGTTGATGGATATCCACCTTACTACATGTACACGATGATACTCAGTGGTCACTGGTACGTCACTCATATGTTGGACTTTTGGCTTCTAAAAGGATGCCGTTTCTGTAAAAGATGCTGCACAATATACATGAAGGATGGATGCCAATATCATTTTTTTTAATTGGTAAACAGATTCTCTTTCTTCTGTGTACATGAGATTTGTATATACATGTACTTGTCTGTCATACAAAATTGATGTCAAAACACATACAATCCCTCCCCCTTGTGACATGATAAAATGCAATATAACACCAATATTTTCAATATTATACTTTTCAATCATAAAAATCAGTCTGTTCTTTGAAATCTACACTTGTACGCACACCAACTTAATAATTACTTATAGATTCAGGTAGGTCTAATCTTTCTAGAATGTGACATAGTATTTAAGCTTGAAAGATATCTGATTTTATTTACATTTTACAGGTCATCATTTTGCTGTCACTAGGTAGTGGATGACTGGCATGAACCTTTGCCATGTTTGCAATGAAAATGTTATCTAGTTTAAGAAAGCAGTAAGTACATTACAGTACGTACATAATACTTTGATGGGTTTTTGTAAGGGCTTTCACGGTTAACTGAAAATTCGGTTACCCTCGGTTCATGCTTGGTCGGTTCGATTTGAATCGTACTTTACAGAGTTCGCTACGGTTCTTTTTTTTATGCCCTCGTAATCGAAGATTCGGGGGCATATAGTTTTTGGTCTGTCTGTATGTCTGTCTGTTTGTCGCAAAAACTTTAACATTGGGCATAACTTTTGAATGGTAGGTGATAGGGTTTTCATATTTCACATGTGTATTCCTTGTGACAAGACCTTTCCATGGATACCAAAACTTTTGACCTTGTGACCTTGGAGTTTGACCTTCTTTTGAAAAACTTTAATCTTGGGCATAGCTTTTGTATGGTAAGTGATAGGGCTTTCATATTTCACATATGAATTCCATGTGGTAAGACTTTTCCATGGATACTTAATTTGACCTTGTGATCTTTACCTTAAATGTGAAACTACTTTTCATCTGTTTTACTGACAAAGATGCCAACGGGGGCATTGGTGTTTTATTTATTTATTATTTTTTGTTGTTGATTATACATGTATCAAGTTATAATTAATAAATAACAATTAGGGCTCACGATATGATATGTATTGCAACATTTACTCACGATATGATTCGAATCATGATACAACATTTTTAGCTCGCTGGGACGAAAAAGTCAGGAGAGCTAATGCCATACCCTCATTGTTTTCGTTGTTCGTAGACAAAACTTTAACCTCGGCTTTCATTTGAGACCATGACCTTTGACCGAGTGACCTTGACCTTTGACTTTGACCATAACCATTTACCTACTTTTTAATTACTCATACTTTGGCAATATCTTTAGCTCTCTCAGAGATAAGACTAACATTAGATGAATAGAATCCTCATAACAACACTTTTTGTACTTTGGAAGTTATTTGATTTTTTACAAAAACCTGCTACCGCAAGCTATGTAATCGTTTATTACCTTATGTTTAATGTAGATATGAAGGTATTTCTGTAATTCGTCAGATATTTAATTAAAGCAACAACAAATTAAGATCTTTCATAACTTGAGTGATTGGAGAAGTATGGTATTGACTAGAAAAAAACGAAAACAAAACTCAGAGATAATCTTTGACGACTCGGCGTCGAGCATCGCCATGTTGATTTTTTAAAGATAGAAATAAATGCTGGAAACGAGCCATAAGTCAACCATACGGCCTCTTCTTGTATTGTGTATTGAACCGTCGTCAAGAACCTCGGTGAATCAATAACCACGGTGAATCGAGAACCGCGGTGAATCGTCAATGAACACTCTATATCCATAAATTTTCGGCTACTTGGCCTTTATCAAGTGGAAAAGCACGAATATAAAACAATTCTACCTAATATCCATAACTGCTGTAACTGAAAGATAATTGTTTTCTCATTATTCATAGTCTTTGATCTACTGTACTGTTCACTAAATCCAGAGCACCCTGTTTTGGCGATTCTCTCTGAAGTATTATGTTGTCAACTTAAAAATTGATATCCAGTCTATCAAACTCTTTTGTTTAACAGAAAATGCCTCCTTTTTGGTTGTGCATTGCTTAGTTAAAAAATACGACGGAAAATAAAATGTCTATGTGAATTTTCTATAGTTAAAATCACTAAAATGCATGACGCCGGACACCATGACGTTAATGTTTACCATTGTTTGTACAGAGAACAATATGGCGGCAGGCTGAAATTAACATGGGAATTTCCCTTAGACATTTTATTTTTCGTATGGCAGGTTAAATACAGTGGAAAAGGTGAGTTCATGCACATTTTCAGTTACGACTAAAGGAGTTCAATCTACGGAGACAATAAATATTTGGAACATTCCTAAGACGGCTGAGAAACTATACAAAACAGGGTACTCTGTATTTAGTGAACAGGACAGTAGATGTGTACCTTGTATTTTGTTTGAACCCCTGACCCCCAGGGTCTTGGAAAATGGGTGTGGTCATTTCCCCCTATATAACTCTATGAGCACCAATTCTTAGAAAGTATAATTAGTAGAGACTAGACATTAATTTTTTTCCATTACATCAATCATTTTCTGGTCTTGTATTTTGTTTTAGACCCTGATCCCCAGGATCCTGGAAAATGGCTGTCATTTAGATTTATTTAAGCAAACAACCAGGAGAGCCTCAGTCTCATCAGAGACTTCTGGTATTTAATGATTATTGTTCTCTTGTATTGTTGCATGTATTTATAAATTGTTAGTTTGCATTTATTTTCAGCATCTAAAGAAGATTCATGAGCTGATACAGTTAATTCAGGGAAATTCAACTTCAGCACAATTTGTGTGGCTAGCAGACCAAAATCATCAATAGTGACAAACTTTTGAAATGGTTACAAATTTGTAACATACATGTTGTACTGACATTCTGTGGAATTCTGACTTTGAAGTTATCAAGTCAATTTTCAACACCACATGCATAATATAATCAATGGTGTTAAGGGACATATATCACATGTAAACAGAATTTAAGGAATTATATCTTGATTAATAGGAATTACCCAGTCTATTGTCTATCAAACAATCATTTATGTTTTATAACTTTTAATCCCTTTCATGAATTTAGATAATACATGTATAGTCACAAAGTTGTTGCCCAGAACCCAAGGATGTGTCATGTTCATATCTAGAAGGCCAAATTGAAGAGAAATGTTGAAATCTTGTCTCATTTACTCTCTTGATATCAAAATTTTGGCCTCGACTAGAGTTTGACCACCTTAAAAAACGCCGACTACAAGCTGAACTTGCCTGGATCACTAAATTACAAACTGCGTACCCTCTTGGTTTTAACGATCAAATTTACGGACAAGGAAATATTTCCTCGACCTCGACAAAGATCAATGTCTTTTCAATCCGCCCTGACGCTAAACGAAAGTTTAGGTCACACGGAAAAAGGCGAAACAGAAACCTTAGAAACAGAGCTAGAATACATCGTACCCTCAGAGATCTACTTATAATTGCACGAAACGGCGGCAGACATGAACTGCTTCATGCTCTCTCATCAATACCAGCAGTTCAATTGAAATCTATCTTGGATGAAGCAGAGGTTGCATTCTTAAGAAATACTGATTGATTCAAACTTAATATCATTGTTGCATTCGCACAGAATAAACTTTTTCCTGTCATTAAAAACATTCCCCTTAGAAGACGATTCATAAAAATTCCATTTATCAACAAAGGTTTCGATCTTCTTAACATCTCTAATATTTTTCGGGATCATCGCGTCCAAAGTGCTATTCCTCAATATTTTGAGAATTTTGAACCTCCTCTTATTTGTTACAAGTATAAAAAACCTATTCGAAATTTCGTATTTAACTACAATAAAGTAACATCAGATCCTAAAATTCTTGAATCAATTCCTACTTCTTGAGAATGTGCAACTTCTGAATACCTTTATAAACCAGCTGGCCATATTGTAACAGGTGACTTTTCAATTATCCAGGACAGGCAGCTCCGCAATCTTCTCAAGAAAGGACCTAAGTACAGAATTCCATCCAAGATAGATTTTATCAAATGTCGCGAAGAACTAAAGGAAGCCTTAGATAACTACACAAAAAGATGGTGTAAATCGGAAGGGGTCGAATCACATTCTCTGAATGACTGGAAGAACCTCATATTGGATATTACCGATATTCGAATAGATAACTTCCACAAAAATCCTCATCTTTTCGAAAATCCAAGTTCTAAATCTGAAAGATATTTCAAATCCAAATTACGCAATTTACACGAAAAATATGTCTTCGCTCCTGCAGACAAAGCAGCCAACAACACCATAATCATTTGAAAACGTTTCTACATATCAACTTTGGTTTCGGAACTTTCGTCTACAAACACTTATATCAAAAGCAATGAAAGTGTTCCTAACATTTTGAACAAACACAACAGTGAAATTTCTTCATTCAAGATCCCTATTTCTAAACTGGATCTTCCTACACTATACTGCATACCAAAATTGCACAAGTCTCCTTACAAATTTCGATACATTGCTAATTCTAGCAACTGCTCAACTACAATTTTGTCTAGAAATCTGACGTCAGCACTCACGGTGATAAAGGAACACGTTGCAAAATATTGTGAAACTGTTCTAAACAGGAATGATGTAAACTTATTTTGGTCTATTAAAAATTCAGGGGATGTGATTGACAAAATGAAATCGAGAAATTTTCAAGCCAATTCGATTTCTTCGTACGACTTTTCAAATATGTACACCACGCTTCCTCACGATAAGATTAATGATCAATTGTCCAAACTCATTAAATGGTGCTTTAACCGAGAGGGTAAAACTTATATTTGTACATCTGAATCAAAGGGTTTCTTTTCCAATACAGAATACAAATCATATAAATCATGGACATGTAGTGACCTTTGTATTGCCTTGTCCTTTCTTTTGGACAACATTTATGTAAGATTTGGTGAGAATCTCTACAAGCAGGTTGTAGGGATCCCTATGGGTACTAATTGTGCGCCTCTTGTTGCAGATTTATTTTTATTCACGTATGAAAAAGAATTTATCCAAAATCTTCAAAAACAAAGAAAACATGATGATGTGAAATGTTTCAATGGTACTTCTAGGTACCTGGATGATATCCTTACTATCGACAATCCTGTTTTTGAAAAGTATAAAAATGTCATTTATCCACAGGAACTGACTCTAAACAAGGCGAACGTCACAAACACAGAAACACCATTTTTGGACCTGAATATCAAAATTATTAATGGAGAGATTCATACAAGGGTGTATGACAAAAGAGATGACTTTGGATTCAATATAGTAAATTTTCCCTGGCTTGACGGTGATGTTCCTAGATTACCGTCTTATGGTATCTACATTTCGCAGCTCATCCGGTATGCTAGAGCTTGAACTGATGTTTTGGATTTTCATGATAGAAATTTACAAATAACAAAGAAACTTTTAGGTCAAGGTTTTCGCTTTCACAAACTTGTCAAGACATTCTGGAAATTTTACAAAAATTATTGTCAACTACTTTTGAAATTCGGACCCATACAAGCAACAGAGTATATTACTTTGGGTATTTCGCAACCTGCATTTTATGGTGACATGATCAACAAAATTAGAAGGATCAAAGGTAGACAGAATTACTATCGAAAATGCGTCAGAGTCATCAAACGCCTCTTATACCGTGGATATGATCCTAATGTCACCAGACGGACACTAGGCTTGGTGCTTGACCAATCTACAGTCTTGTACCAGCGCATCCTTAATACTTGCACGCTAACTGACTGTGACGACGGGACTCCATGACGGGCCCTGTCCAAACCTCTTTAGAGAAGACAGGGCCCCGACCACCTGTCCTCTCTGAGTGTCAGTCGGACTCGTCGGGTGATAACAAACATTAGCTCGCTACAGCCGGCAGAGCACAGGTCGTATTACGCATGCCCTCTTTTTATATCAATTTACATATTCATCTGTGTTGCTTGGGCCCCTGCGTCTTGCGGTCTTATTTGTGCGTGGTCATCTGACAGTGAGGAGGTTGTTTTACACCACAATTGTACGTTCTTCGAGACCTCTGGGTAATCGGAATAGTGGGAGGGTTGTGCGCACGTAATCCAGGATAACCACACCGTCTGCTACTGACGAGGCAGATGGCCGTCCTAAGTCGGCACCGTTTGCCCATTGGTCTCGTTGGTTTATGTGTAGTCATTTGTGTTTTATGTTTTTCTGTTATTTGACGTTCATTGTACTACTGCGTCTCTTTCTGTGCATGTCATTTTTGTGTTTTACAGTGGGTGTTTTGGGAGGTTGCTGTTGATGCTGCAACTAGGTGTTGTTGGAGATCCCCTCCTTTCTTTTAAAACTAACCTTGGACATAACTTTTGAATGATAAGTTACAGGGCTTTCATAGTTCATTTGACAGTGTATTTCTATTGATAAGACCATTCTAAAAATTCCTAGTGATACCAATTGTCTTGACCTAGTGACCTTTGCCTGGAAGTTTGGTATACTTTTAAGATTACAGCTATTTTTGTAGATGACAGGAGTACATTAATGTTTCATAAACATATATTGTTTTTCCTTTTCATGGTTTTTTAAATTGTGTCCAAGAATTGTGTTATTTATCTTACTCAGATTTTGAAAATAGTTTTCACATCTAGACAAAATGGAAAATAGGAAAATGCTGTTAGGCTACTCTTTTCCTTTGTATGTGTTTCTTTCTACATGTTTATATGTAAATTTATTACATGATTATCAATATAAAAATTAAATACTTGTTTCATTCTAGTATTTTTTTCTACATTATTTGGTTTTTTTTTCAGTTACATATGGAAATGTAGATGAAAAATAATTTGCTGATATCCAGATATTCTTGCTATTTGGGGATGCATTGAAAACTCACTAACTTTTGAGTTTCTACATCAGTACATGGTTTTCAAAACCTTCTACTGGTTTATTCTGTAATCACACTTGAAGCATCAGTTCCTCGCAATTTACACACTATGTAAACTTTAGAACATCAAGGTTACAAATATTTTACACTTGTTTCAACAAGATTACACATTTGGAACTTTTATACACATGGTTTCCAAATGGTTTACGCAAGTCTAAACATGATATTGTAAGATTCCAAATGGTTTACGCAAGACTGAACTTGATATTGTAAGATTCCAAATGGTTTACGCAAGTCTTAACATGATATTGTAAAATTCCAAATGGTTTACGCAAGTCTGAACTTGATATTGTAAGATTCCAAATGGTTTACGCAAGACTGAACTTGATATTGTAAGATTCCAAATGGTTTACGCAAGACTCAAGTAAGATTCCAAATGGTTTACGCAAGTCTGAACTTGATATTGTAAGATTCCAAATGGTTTACGCAAGACTGAACTTGATATAGTAAGATTCCAAATGGTTTACACACTGCATAAATCTGGGGCCTCTGCGTTTCGCGGTCTTGTTTGTGTGACGTCATCTTACAGTGAGGAGGTTGTTTTACACCACATTTGTACGTTCTTCGAGACCTCTAGGTAACTGGAGAAGTAAGAGGGTTGTGCGCACGTAATCCAGGATAAACACACCGTCTGCTATTTATTTGGCAGATGGCCGTCCTAAGTCGGCACCGGTTGCCCATTGGTCTCGTTGGTTTATGTGTAGTCTTTTATGTTTCTATGTTGTGAGTTGGTGTTCCTTGTCCCTTTTGCGTCTCTTTCTGTGGGTATCTGTTCTGTGTATTTTGCATGGGTGTTTTGGGATTTTGCTGTGGGTGCTGCAACCTGGTGTTGTTGGAGATCCCCTCCTTTCTTTTATTCAGATTCCAAATGGTTTACGCAAGTTTCAACAAGATTACACATTTGAAAACTTTTATAACGTCAGTTTCTAAATGGTTTACGCTAGACTGAACTTGATATTGAAAGATTCCAAATGGTTTACGCAATGCGTAAACTTGTGTTGATTCAGATTCCAAATAGTTTACGCATGTTTCCATATGGTTTACGCAAGTAGAACCTTTATATCATAAAATGGCAATCAAGTTTACGCAAGGTAAAATATGCGGAAACTATCTGGAATCCTGAAGTTTCAATAGATTACGCAAGTTGGTGCCTTTAAGTTTCAGTTGCGGAAACTTGATGGAAATGACAAGATTACGCTGGTGTAAACCATTTGGAATTTGAGCGGGTAGTCGGGTTACGCAAAGCGTAAACTTGAGTTTCAGCGATGGAATCCTTGCGTAAACTATATGGAAACTTCAGGTTTCCGCAAAGTTTCCATATAGTTTACGCATTGCGTAAACTTGTTTTTTCACCCAGTGGAAGATTTTTGGACGTTAAGGGCAGTTTGCAGGACGGTATAACGTTACGTGATTCATAGTGATCGACGACCAACGATCGGGAAATTGCAGGTGATTTTTAAATATAAATAAAACATGAAGATCTTGTCCCATGAAATTTTCTGTTACAAAATTTCTTGAAATTTCTAAAACGTGGGTCCTGTAGCATCATATCCCACCCATTCTTCTACGTCTTTTGGTACATTTTTGGACATACTTTTCATATCATACTTTTTGGTCATATTACATTGTTTAGATTAAGGATCACTGACGAGGGTTTAGTACCCGAAACGTGCATGTCTGGTCCATGCTGAAAATTTATCAGGTTTTAAATGATGCTATTGAATTTAAAGACGTTTAACATTTGAACTACTTGGTGAGTGTCACTGCTGGTGGACCAAGAGTCCCCGAGGACACATGTAGCCAAGTTCGATCAACTTCGGTTGATCGTCGGTCTCTTCAACGCATTTGAAATTTTCTGTTACAAAATTTCTTGAAATTTCTAAAACGTGGGTCCTGTAGCATCATATCCCACCCATTCTTCTACGTCTTTTGGTACATTTTTGGACATACTTTTCATATCATACTTTTTGGTCATATTACATTGTTTAGATTAAGGATCACTGACGAGGGTTTAGTACCAGAAACGTGCATGTCTGGTCCATGCTGAAAATTTGTCAGGTTTTAAATGATGCTATTGAATTTAAAGACGTTTAACTTTACAACAAGCCATGTCTGTGTTGGATGGATTCCGAATATTCTTGGAAATCTAAATTAAGAGAGGAGAGTAAAATTGTCGAAACTGTTAATTCACGGATAGCGTCAAGGATTCTCATGCTAGTGCTCCGGGTTTGAGGAAGTGTCTTTTTTACATTGTATAGAAATATAACAATTTGTGCTTTGTTTGTGATTTGCAAATTATTGATATGAAACTTGAATTTAATAAAAAAGATAATTGTAATTATTTTACCATTGTTTGCTAGCTTTTATCAAAGCAGTCCACGAACTTTACGGACAACCCTCGTATGCAGCTTTCGTCAATACCTTTTGAAGTAAACGGTTTGTTTCTTCTTGAAAAGAGTGCTTAACAAATCTGTATCTGTTCAAATAATGCAAATTTGGGATATGAATGCTTTTCATATTCTAGACGACAAAAAACCATTCCCTTAACTCCAGGAATTCCCTATACTTAACAGGCAATATCAATGCATTAACTGTTACTGGTTAAAACAGGACGGGGAATTAAAAATCGCCTGTCGAGAAAAACTAGTAACTTACTCTTGTACCAACACCTTCTGAGTCTTTATATGTTAAACGTCTTTAAATTCAATAGCATCATTTTAGATCTGATAAATTAACAGCATGGACCAGACATGCACGTTTCGGGTACTAAATCCTCGTCAGTGATCCTCTGTCTAAACAATGTAAAATGGCCAAAAAGTATGAAAATGATTATGTCCAAAAATGTACCAAAAAAGACGTAGCAGAATGGGTGGGATATGATGCTACAGGACCCACGTTTTAGAAATTTCAAGAAATTTTGTAACAGAAAATTATTTATGTTTTGCTTTTTTGCCCTTAATATATCCTTGATATTTTGCTTGTAATGTTCTCGATCATATCTACAAATGATATATTTGGAAAAAGTAAGAAAAGATCGGTATAATTATGTTTTTCCATTATGAATTTAACGTTTAGAAATACGAATCCAATGTCTTCATTACTTTGAGAATATATGTTCCGTCTGATATATAAATCAAACTGTTTGATCATGTTTATACATCATATCGAATTAGATCCTGAATGTCTTTAAATCAGAATAAATGAATTCTTGAATTTTAAAAGATGAATTTGTTATGCGTGAGATAAATCAAAATAAATTGCTAATCTTATTGTTGAAATACCAATAGAAACATAAATCAAACAAATTGACTTTTCATTTTGAATTTACATCAGTAACTCCTTTCAGATTATAGTAAATGTTTTTGGATTTAATAATAGTGTACTGCTTATAAATTCAATGTCACTCACTAAATAAGATACCGAACCATGTGTGAAAGAGATGGATTTTACTATGTTCTAAAATGATGACGAGTTTTCATGGAAATCGTTCCTAAAATCTTTTACATATTTATTCTTTGTAACCATTTAAACAATTTCGGCACACATGGTCTCCGTTTTCATGACATTTCACACATAAGTAGGGACCAATGAAAAAAGGAAAATTTAGCTAGTTCAAAATGTTCGAGAATAAAATGTCCATCAAAAGAGAAGACTCCTATTCGGAAATTGATTTCCTGGTGGTATAGAGGACGGACAAACATAATTCTTAATATAACAATGAGTAGTTATGTTCTATGGTACGAATTTAATTGTATTAGACACGTGTTATGGTTATTAAATCCTCATCAGTACAGTACTGCAACCCACTTGTTTGACAATTCTATCCTATCCTATCCATCATCCTACATCCACCTCCTATCCACTCTATCCTATCCTATCCTATCCACCTCTTTCCAATCCAATTCTATCCTACATCCTATTCTACATCCTACCATATCCTACATCCTATCCTATCCTATCCTATCCTACATCTTATCCTATCCGCCTTTAACTTCTTCTCATCACATTTAGCAAGATTATGATTAAAATTAAATGACTTGATACAAATTCATGCATAAGTAGAAAATTATCTGTAATTATCGCTGTTTTTGGATTTTATTAAAATAAGAATTATTTAGATGATTATTAAATACATGTACCATTTTTGCACTTGTAGTGAACGAAACAAAATATCACAACCAACCTCCAAGTTTGTTTTCAATTCAATTAAAATTCATATTACCAATTATGTCAAGTTAAAAATTTCAATGAATCGAATTTAATCTAATGAATATGTTTATCTGCTAATAACTTGAAAATTAAAAAAAAAGATTGGATTGAAGGATGAAGTGGATAGGATGTAAGATAGGATAGGATAGGATGTAGGATAGGATGTAAGATGAAGGATAGGATGTAGGATAGGATAGGGTAGGGTAGGATGTAGCATATGATAGAATAGGATGTAGGATAGAAACAGTTAGGAATGAGGTGGATAGGATAGGATGGGATAGGATAGGATAGGATTCTATCCACTTTCTATCCTACATCCTATCCTATCAACTTTTTTGTCAAACAAGTGGGTTGCAGGACTGTAGTACTTTGTGTCAAACAGATTGAATAAAGTAAAAATGAATTTTCTTTTGCGCTGACTACAATATAAACTTTTAATTCCCTCTTTCCAAAACAAAGGAGGGGATCTCCAACAAGACCAGGTTGCAGCACCCACGGCAAATCCCTTCAACACCCAATACAAAATCACAGAGCAGACAATCACAAAAAGAGGCGCAAAAAGGAAAGGAACACCAACGCACAACACAGAAATATCAAACACAAAGAACTACACATAAACCAACGAGACCAATGAGCCATCGGTGCCGACTTCGGACGGCAATCTGCCACTAAAAAAGCAGAAGATGTGGTTATGCTGGATTAAGGAGCGGCTCAAAATTTTGAATAGGGTGCATATGTAATCAGAAGCATATTTAAGCGAAGATTTATTGCCAACAACTTGTTGGAGAGTATGCGCAAAGCTTATTTACTTACATGTAAACATGACCGAAAACATTTTGCCGAAACCCCTGTTAAGGACAGAGCTAAACAATGAGACAGAAACGCCTTACTTTTAGAAAATAAGGTCTAATTTAATGACAGAAAATTCAAAAATTATTTCGATGCAGTGCGTTAATAATAAAACTAGACGAGCGATATCCTCGGGGACTTACAGTCGACTTTGGAATGTTGTTCATTCTGTGGTTCGCCACCGTTCCGATGGGAATTCTCACGATTTTGCCTTGCCTATTCGAATGTGCGACTGAATAATTGTTAGGTACTTCTTTGATTTTTATTGCGGAAATAAATATTCTGGCCCACATATGTGTTTAAATCCAAACCTTTTTCGATCGCTTGGCTCGCAATTTACTGAAACAAATTTCTGCTTGCTTCGCTAGCAACAAGACCAAAATTTCTAGGCTAGCTTCGCACGTCTTTTCCAAAAAAATTTATATCATGTTCTTTTAAGACATTTACATAGTATTACAATAGGCAATTTTCGAGTTACACGGATTGAGCGTTATCGTTTTGAAATAACGCACTGCCTATCATGTGACTTGTCAACCAATTCTACTTCCGGTTTTTCATAGCAACTATGTAAACAGAGGGAAATACAACGTTCCATCGCGTTCGCGTACTTTCGAGTCGTAGCATGTTTGTTTATAGTAATATCTGGTCCATGCTGTAAATATATCAGATTTTAAATGATGCTATTGAAGTTAAAGACGTTTAACACATAAACACAATGCCTCCGCATAAAAAATGTCTCTTTTCTGTAAATTTCTTTAAAGAAAAACTGAAAATACCAGCCTAACACGACTTTGAAACTTAGAATCAAGTCATGTCAGCTGATTTTGTGATACACGACACGTACACGTGGCAGTTTTCATTTTGCATTATGGAATAATTCTGTCATCATAAACTGATTTGATATCTTTTTTTCATATAATGTCAGAACCTGATAATGAAAAATATATTTCAAAGTGTTGGGATTGTCGGGAAGAAGGGGGGGGGAGAGATTTGGAATATTCAATATTGTAATTCGATCGTTTCCAGTAAGATCAGAGAGATGGTTTTTAGGAATAATCAAATATTTTTACAAACTCCATGGAGTACATAACTATCTATATCTGGTTTCTTCTTTAAAGACAAGACATTTAGTTTTTTTTATATGCAACTGTCAAGGAGAAGTGAAGGAAAATGAAAGATATTCGAGTTTCAAATGGTGCAATAATGGTTTTGTTTCTTAAGTGAAATAAGTTTTTGTTTATTATCTTACTGCAATAAAAAAAACCCATGAGGATTTTTAAAAATTACATATACACAATTTGACAGTTGCAGATGTAGAGGATGCAGAGTGCCCCCAGTATTTCAATCATTTCCCTAAACCCTATACAAATACACTTTTTGACAGTCGCCTATTTAAGCCCCCCCCCCCCCCTCCTCGTTCATTGATTCAATTCAAGGAAGAGGAAGGCAAAATGTCATAATCACTGTGTAGGATAGATAGAGAAAAATTTGGTAAAAAAGGGGGCATTGTTTGAATATTTGAAATTTGCACTGTTTTATAATACATGTAAATAACTGCAAATTAAAGATCTGAATTTCCCATTGTTGATTATAAAACAGTGCAATTAAGATGACATATGAATATTTGTATCCCTCTCTTTTCATTGATGGGCTACAATTCCTTTGTTATGGCCAGAATTAAGACTCCTATGTTCATTTTATTTTGTATGAAGTAGTCCATGGTTGTCCAACATAACAGCTTTACAAACAGCTCTACACATATTATTTTAAATAGTATTAATGTTGTCTACAATATCATGAAATAGAAAAGAGGGATCTTTATCAATTTTCTTTCATGCAAGCTAAAGGCTATGAAACCATATGACACATCCTGATTTGACAAAATGTTCTCTAAAGTCATCATATCATTTATTAACTGAATATCCTCTTCAATTTTAAGTTCATATCTGCATAACTTTAGACCTATTGCTGTTTGTTTGAAATGTTGTTAGCTGCATGTTTAGTTACATCTTGAAGTAAGAACTCAATTTCTTCTGATGAAGAAATTATATGTGGTACATATATATGTAATTGTCCAAAGATATTACAAAAATGTATTTGGTATTCAGAATTATGAAATATGATATGATTTTAAACCTCATACATGCAAGTTATCTGGCAGCAATAAGTCTCTCTGGAGGTAATTAATAATAAAGATTTTATTGTATATATGTTGTACTATTATATACTTTGAATGATTGAAAATTATTTGCATCTATAGGTTCATTTATATTCTTTCTCTCATTTCTGAGTAAAGTTAATTTCTAGAAGAAAATACAAGGTCATTTGACTAAAAGGCAACATTTGAACCTTTTTATGTAACACACAAATTTGCTTCCCCCTTCCATTAAATACCACTTGCTTGACTATTTCTACATCTTCTTCATTTATTGCAACAATTCTATTTATCATTGCATAGTTAACATACAAAAATAAAACAGTTCATTGTTCACCATTATGTAACAAATCCAATCCAATGCATAGATCTATAGTTCAACATGATGGTGAAATAAGAGCAATTAACTTATATTTCAAGAATATAAAAAGAATCTAAATGCTAAGACAAAACTGAGCACTTATTGAGATTTTGACTTCTACTCAAAATCAGTGACTTTAACACCCCCCTCCCCACCTTCAACATTGTTTCATTAAAACTCCGTGCACATTGGTCATCTTGCATATATATTGCTTCTAGATTTCAGGTGACTTTCTCTTTGCATTTTTGTTAGCGTTTGACAACATAAAACACCTACTGTGATAAAGACTAACTGAAATAAGTGATTTTGTTCAGTATCATATGAGGGGGGGGGAAGGGGGCGGGAGGAGAGAGAGAGGGAGGGAGGAGGGAGGGAAGGGGGAGAATCGGAAGGAAGGGGATGAGAGGAGGGATTAAAGGGACGAGAGGGGGATAGCAAGGGAAGGGTGAAAAGGAGGGGGAGAGGAAGGATCAGGAGGGGAAGGTAAGGGGGTTGGAGGGGGAGAGAGGTAACCCCCCTGTCCGCCCCTCATATCATGTGTAAGTTTAATCGGGCTATTGTCTCGCATGATGCTGTAAAGAAATCAAACATACTACCTGTATAGAAATATCTTGAGAAAAAATTAATAAAGACGATGCAAAGAAATATGACTAATGGTAAAAGTAAGCGGATGACCTGCTACTTACTCCAGATCCTCCAAATACTTAGCCCAGTTGCCACATGAAACTTAGATAAATATTCACTTTCGTTTTGTGTCAGCGCGATAAAATAATCCAGCTTAATCACAAATCCAATATAAATGATAAATTTACTCTGGTATAGCAAAATATATCGTTTATTCACTGAAAATCGTTCAAATCTACCGCTTCTAGTTACATTATAATGACGCGTGGCGTAAACCGGAAGTAACCTTGGATGACAAAGGCATATTCTAAATGACGAACCTGTCCGAAACCAGGGTAACTCGAAAATCGCCTATTGCAAGTATAGAAAAAATGCATATTTTATAAGCTTCAAGTCTTATAAGAATGCCTAAAGTACACTACACATCAACTACATGTGAAACGCAGAAATAATATTCTGGCCCACATATGTGTTTAAATCCAAACCTTTTTCGATCGCTTGGCTCGCAATTTACTGAAACAAATTTCTGCTTGCTTCGCTAGCAACAAGACCAAAATTTCTAGGCTAGCTTCGCACGCCTTTTCCAAAAAAAATTATATCATGTACTTTTAAGACATTTACATAGTATTACAATTGCAAGTATAGAAAAAAATGCATATTTTATAAGCTTCAAGTCTTATAAGAATGCCTAAAGTACACTACACATCAACCACATGTGTACCCACTTTTGTACTCGACATGATACAAACATTCTTGGCATACCTCTCTCCAAATGTGCTGTGAAACTCAATTTACAATATACAGGCGATACATGTACGTGTATATAGACTTATTGTCTTGCAAATTGTAAATTATTGATAGCATATTTAGTTGAAATTCTTGTATTCCAAGGAAATATTTTAATGAATATCCTTTTAGATAATTAGGATATTACCGAGTTCCTCAAGTAAATTCACTACCCCATTCCCTCTTTGAACTCTAATTGCTCAGAAGTTACATTCACTAGAATATTTATATTACGTTACGTACAGGACGTGTGTAATATTATTAGTCTCACTTCGGAATGTTGTTCATTTCGGGGTTCGCAACCGTTTCGATGGAAATTCTCACGACTTTTCCTTGCCTTCTCGACTTTGAGACTGAATAACGGTTAGGTACTTCTTTAATGTTTATTAGTATGATTATCGGTGCCTATGAAGTAACAAATTTTTCAAATAAACATTTTTTGTTATCATATATGTATTTTACTTAATTCGTCATTTCGGAGATTCCAACCTCGTCACATTTTTGCATGTGACTCTCTTCCTTTAATGACGTCATTTAGCGCATGTTTTGTTCAAAATGGCGTCGCTTTTTACTTACCATCCTTAGATCGATGTAAACAGATATTAAAGTGCTAGATTGCCATCAGAAACAGAAATATCAATCAATAGAAATGAATGTATGTAAAACAGTAAATACATAAACAAACAAAAATTAAAAAGTTGAGTAGAGAAGGTCACAACATGGAAAAAGTCGAGACGGTTGTACAACCCCCCCCCCTTCCCCCCTTTATATTATTTTTTTATTGGACCAAAAATGAATATGGTAAATGAGAAACAGAAGCAACTCTGTCCGTCACCATTCGATCCTCTTTAAATATTAGGTAAGTGCGGTAAAAAGAGGGGGGTCGAGTTGAGGATTTATATGTCGTCGGTAACCCGCGCTATCGCATTTCATTTAGCGCAATCGATCATGGTTTTCGAAGGATCATTTTCCTAGGAACTTCGAATTAAACAATTTGAAAAAATGAAATTCTCTCATGCGGTATATTGAAAATATTGCAACTAAATATTCAATTCAAATGCGGCATCAATCATTCTTCATGCAAAATAATTTCCCGTCTTTATTTGTAACCAAATATTTTTTATCTATTGATTTTGCAAATTTTATATTTCTTCAAAGCTACATATATTTTGCTATTGAGACATTGTCATTCAATAGGAACCACACGTATTTTTCTTAGTTGAAGAAATATGTGCGTGAATAGTACATTTAATTACCTCCCAAATGAATGAAAAGTAATATATTTAACGAGACCAATGCCAAATGGCGAACTCGTCACGTCGTAGACGGTCATCTGTCACGTTGATAAGAAGGGACTATTCGGATAAGGTGAGCACATCCCTCCAACGTTTCCGATTTCGCATCAAATTTCTAAGAGCTTCAAAGACACTTGCCTGCTTTGGTTTGTATATATAGACAAATATTACAGCAATACATCCTACAAACAAAGTTTAACATCTTCAAATAGAATAGCCTAGTTTAAGGAAACAAAATTTGCAGCATGGACCAGACATGCACGTTTCGGGTACGTTACCCTCGTCAAGTTATCCGCAATCTAAAATAATGTTAAATGACCAAAAATTGTAAAAGTTATTGTCCAAAAATGTACAGAAAGACGTAGGAGGATGGATGCGATATCATGCTACAGGACCCACGTTTAGAAAATTTCAAGAAATTTAGATAACAGAGTTTTTCAAATGATGAAATCTATATCTTCCAAAATGGAAGTAACCGGATGTGACAGTTCTACCGAATTGAATTGACGGGTGTTGCATGCAAGCAGGAGATGCTTACTCTTCCTGGGCACCTGGTCTCACTTTCATATCGAGAGTTCGCTTCTTGTCATATGGTGGAGGTTTTTGTTTGTTTGCTTTGGTTCCTGTTTTATCCTGATTTTGTATGCCTTCGGTTTCTGATTTTCTGGGTTATCGATTTTGTGCTGTAAACAGGGATATGGTCATTATCCATATTTGTCATGATAAACCGAAGATGATCGAACTTGGCTACATGTGCCCTCGGTGAATTCCTGGTCCACCAGCGGTGACACTCACCAAATGGTACAAATGTTAAACGTCTTCAAATTGAATAGTATCATTTAAGAATTAATTTGCGGCATGGACCAGACATTCACGTTTCGGTTACCTAACCCTCGTCAGTGATCATCTATCTAAATACTGTAATGTGGCCAAAGAGTGTGAAAGTTATTATGTCCAAAAATGTACAGAAAGACGTAGCAGGATGGGTGAGATATGATGCTACAGGACCTACGTTTTAGGAATTTCATGAAATTTTGATAACACAGATTATCGATTTCATTCAAGAAACGACCAACCGAAGATGATCAAACATGGCTACATGTGCCCTCCGGGACTCCATTTCCACCAGCAGTGGCACTCACCAAGAGGTGAAAAATTATGTTAAATGTCTTCAAACTGAATAGGATCATTTAAGAACAGATAGTTACAACGTCAAAAAGGTACCAAGAGAGGTAGCGTCCTCTGACTGCATGAAACACCCACCGCGAATATCAAATAGAGCTGTCTAAAAGCTGGTCGTTTCCAAATAGGAGAGGGACGGTCAATTTTGAAATATCATTTTCAAGAATGTCCTTAATCAGAAATAATTCTTCAATTGATATGAATGTGGTTATCCATGATGTAATTAAATATCATTGCAACTAACGCAACAGTTTTCACGAATTCTTAAAGGGTTGATTTACTTTATTTAAAAAATACATAAACAAGCGTTTCAAAAGCTTTCATTTGATATCAGTTTCAGCTTTCTTCGATTTGTAATAGGTCAAGACAAAAAACATGAACAGAGATCACGTGACGTCACGTCATATGACATAATCTATTAAAGACCACGGTTCATGTTGCGCTTTTCGTGATTGAAAATGTCAGAAATGAACATTTTCATGAATATAAGACGAAGGGAGGGGATCTCCAACAAGACACTGTTGCAGCACCAACGCCAAAACACCAAAATATCCGATGCAAAAACACAAAAGACGAGCATAGTATGAGACGAAAAAGAGACCTACGACATGTAAACATCAAACACAAAAGACTACACATAAACCGCCGAGACCAATGGGCAACCGGTGTCGCCTTAGGACGGCCATTTGCCACGTAAGTAGCAAATGGTGGTTATCCTGGAATACGTGCGCCCAACTTTCTCACTTCTCCAATTACTCTCGGTCTCGAAGAACGTACAATTGAGGTGTGAAACAACCTCCTTGCGCTGCCTACCTTTGATCCTTCTAATTTTGTTTATCATATAACTATAAAAGACAGGTTGAGTCATATCCAAAGTAATGTACTAGTACTCTGTAGGGTGTATTGACCCGAATTTTAAGGTCGTTGGATACATGACGTCATTTTCCCCGGGATATCTAGAAAGCCATTAAAAATACAAAGAAATATAGCGGAATGTGTAGAGAATGTCAAATTATGCTTGACAGTGAAAACATTGTTTTAATCGGGTATGAAATACACGAGTTGTGACGTAGCAAATACGGCTTGACTTGTTGCGGTTTTAGCTAAAATCCATCTTCTCGCTTAACAATGATGACGCCAAATACAGCAAAATAAACAAAATACACTGGAACTTCTTACATTATTTATAAAACGAGAATATAAAACCATATTGTATACAAAAATTCAGATAGATGTGGCTCTTATTTCTCGAGAAAAAACGTCAGATATGTAAGAAGCTCTGACTTTTGCCTATTTGCGTAAGTTTTGAAAATCGTAAATTAAAGGAATTTTTACTTTTCTCAAAAACTGGACAAAATTATTTTTAAAAATGCATATACACATTTTCCAGGATATACAAATCAAATTCAAATAATAAAAATATTCAGAAGATGATTTAGTTTTTTTTTTTTTTTTTTGCTGTTTTACATCAAACACAGCTAGGTGCAGCGTATTGTTATAATTGAAATTGTTATAATTGAAATTGACGTTTCCTTAATGACGCGTGTCTGTAGTTATAACAGCGTATGATTTAGTAAATACCGGGCGGATTAAAATTTTGAAAGTAAGCCTGAGTCCGAAAAATCTTCCTTTTCAAGTTTCTAGTCGGCAATTTAAGTACATATTTCATTTTATCAACTTTCTGATATCGCCCCGCTGGACTGAAACTCAAGAATGTACTACTTGACGGTCGAAAAAGACAAAGAATATGACAGTAAATTTTCCATATTTTAGTATTTTCTCGAAAACGGGACAAAACTTTTTCCTTAAAATTTATTTGTGTAGAGATGAGACTATCTAAATGAATATTGTAAAATAAGATTAGCCAAAAGATGGATTAGTTTTTCTGCAATTTTTGACTAAAGTAGCATCATTTACTCTCCTTTAGTGGAATTTTGACGTTTGCGCAACACCAGCAACGTCATATTTACAGTCCATGGACATTACGCATTCATTAAGCTAATTTGATGTTTGTAATAGATGTTAACGTACGGCAATGTTTTTGATTGATTGACATTTGAGTATGCATCCATGCACGGAATTTTATATCACAAAAGTACTCTTAAATTCCCTTGATAATACGTATCCGATAATAGGAGCTCGTAAATTCTTTGAGGCGTGAGTTTTTGAATGTACATATATACTCATCAAAAAAAGTTACGCATAGTATTTGTTCATTTCATTCTTAGTGCACATATAAAATAATCACATTTATCATTTTAATAGACAAAATCAAACCAAATGTACAAAATGGAATTTTCAGACCCTAAGCATTCAACGAGAACCTCTTTAGTGTTTTAAAATGTTAGTTGAAATGACTCAAAAACAATATGCCCTCGATGTTCTTTTAGAGACGAAATTGTGTATTTTTCGGAGATCCGTATGCGCTTGTTTGCCATATCATTTCAAAATGTTTTGATTCGATGGACAAACGTATACACCATACTAAACAGCGACAATCTCATTACATTTGGCGGCATAACTACGCATGATGAAGTTTTATTCTAGGACGTCATCCAGAGTTCGTCGCATTCCTTGAATTTGTGCATCAGTTTTACCGACAGAAATTTATTTGATAAGGAGAAAAATCTTCTAAATTTGACCTTTTGATCCTTGAACTTTACTGAGAATTACTCACAAATGGAAGTCATTCGATCACGTCGCAATGTCCAAACGCATGGCATCGGACATTGTAAGCATGCATTGCATTAAAGCGGAAGTGACCCGAAGATGTTAAAGTCAAAATATTTTCATGGGTATCAATGAACTTTGACTTTGGCAAAATTCAAAATTCTCATAAACATGAAAAATGCATAAAAACATAAAAAGTCGAAAACTCAAAATTTCATGTTTTTACATAAAAAGAGATTTTATGATAATCAAAAAATCGTAATTAAACCCTAAACTTCTTGTCCTATCTCTATACCGTCATTAAAGCAAACAAATCAGGTCACATAATCAATAGCTTGTGCATATTGAATAATAATAATACATTGTAATATTGTTATATGCGTTTCTTCTTTTGAAGAGTATATATATACGTACATATTTACACCGGATAAGGAGATAGAATGCGGAAGGTCTAAATATTTATTAAACAAGAAATAAAATCATTTGCAATCTTTACCATTGTTCTCTTTTATCAAAGGGACCAAGAATCTGTCAAGTTGGTTCTCTCTCATCTGTTATTTTGAGATAGCGTAAACTCACTCCGCTTTTACACAGAGATGCCGCCGAGGACTGTCTGATCACTTTTTTTTTATTTTTGTTTTCTTTTAATTTTCAAGAAATGGCCTGTCGTTTGTCATTATCTCGTAATTCAACCTTTTTATTTTTCGTAATGAGCCTTGATCAAAACAAATGAGAATGACGTTGTCAAAATACTTTCGTTTTCTTAGCGGACGTAAAGCTGACGTTGCGAAAGGTTAGAGCTAAATTTTTTAATTCACTCGATTTCAGAGACAAATAAGGCAACTGTTGATATAGAAACATTTTTAGATTAAGGAGAGCTTTCTGTTTAACTCATTCATACATATATTTTCCTCCGAATAACTTTTCTCGATAACATTTACCCTCAAATTGAGATGTTTCATAAATTTTCGATATGATTTGCGCTTTTCTTGACACGAAACTACAGGTAAAGTGTTGTAACTTAAAAATGATATCATTATAAACATAAAATAATTGACACTTTCATTGTAAAAGCAAAGTACTAATGCTTATTGAGCTTTTTGCGGGATGCCCAATGGAAGCACGGTAGTAACGTCGCTAAGTAGACAATTTACGCATCGCGCAAATGTAAGCCGTTTTACAAACCTGACGGTTTTTAAAAATTATTATGCCCATAACCAAACGCAATTTTTGGCATAAACATTCAGGAAAGATCTTTCTAATTCCATAGATACCAATTTCATTTCAATCTGTACAAAAATAAGCGAATTAAGCCACGCTGAACTTTGGAAACCTCTGAGGGATATATATGCTGGCTAGAATTACGTTCCTTAGGTGTACCCAACGACTTTAAAAGTTGACTGTAAGTTTTGTAAAGTTTCCAGAAAGCCTTACTAGTTAATGAAAGCGGAAACCTTGACCTGAAAGTATTTTGGTAATTTGTAAATTTCTACTGTGAAAATCCAAAATATCAGTACATGCTCTAGCAAACCGGATGAGCTGTGATATGTCAATGTAATTCTCAATTGATCTTATCATAAATTGTCAAAATAATGTAAATATCAATTACATGATATATGTCCTTATTGTCGTATTTGTTCAATCATCTGCACAATGCAGGTACATATTTCGTCTTTTGTTTTCGACTTCATGTTAAAAAAATGTGACTCTGTCGTTTGGTGTTAAAAATTGCGCTATTTTCTCTCCTTTACCTATGAAATAAAATATATGACAATTACTTCTACAGAAAAATTCTCAAAAAAATTTGCATCATTTTAAATTTTCGACTTTTCGTGTCAAAAATTTAAGCATTTTTTTATAATCTTAATCCTAACAGAAGAATGTGCTCGATAAGGATGCGAGATCCAAAAGGAATGATTAGATTTTTTAATCGTTTGACGAAGGAATGCTTTAGATGAAAGACAGCAATCTGTATCTTTCATAAATAAATAAAATAGATACATGTAAAATGGAAATATAACATCTTGCAATAGCAAGTTTATATAACATCTTATGTGCAAACAAACTGGTTTATATCCTGATGAAAGGTTGTCTAAATACATTTGTTCGGTGCACTTGTCTTTGTCATGGTCTGGTCCTGCGATCGACACATTGTTGATCGAAACGTTTGAATCTTTAAGGTATTGAGACTTTCTCAAAAGGCAACGCCACTGATAAAGTCCCTCCGTCAGATCGACTTTTACACTCCTCCCTCGCAATCTTCTCTCTGATCTAGAACAAAACATGTCAAACTTATATTACCACGCAATTTGAGATATTGAAAGACAATATTTTATGCATATTTCTTTTGGTTTGTTTCAATAAACTATCTTTTTAGATTTTTTAGTTGGAAGAAATCCAAATATTGACGAACAACCAATACCATCTTCGGCTTGAATCTGAAACGGGCCAAAATCTAATTTTGATATCTGAAAACCTTAAATGTGAGTGTTTTGATATCTGGTATCCCTGTTACCAATTTATTTTGATATTCCGTTCATAATTCATATTTATCAAAAACAGAATGTAACACCTTTTAATGCAATTAACGGGAAAAGTAATGAATCTTAGTCTAAGGAAATAAACAACATCAAGGAAACAGAGGTTGTTACATGGTTCCCATCACCAAAAGCCGTCAAAAAAAGAATTGATCAGTGCGAAAGTAATTAATTTATAAATATACATTTATTTAAAGAAGTTATAAAGAGATGTTACAAATATTTGATTGTATTGTCATCGTATTATAAATGGACCTAGAAACATGCTGAATGTAGTTATGACGTCATATAATATTGCGCATTGATGCAGTATTGTGCCGAAGTTTTTTCTTGTGATAGCTGCGTCAACATAAAAATTATCAGATTTATTTCTCATCATTTCATATCTTCAACTAGTGTAAATAGGATTGTTTCTTCCATCTAATTAATGTCAATCTATCCACGCACTATATTTAGTAAGTTTGGAGGTAGCGCAGTGATACAACGGCCTTCAAAGAAGAAAACAAGTTTTGATTGCCGCCATGTTTCAAGTTCCCTTTATCTGTGGAATAAAATCAAGTTTGAGAAATTACGTATACATGCACAGTATTTTTGAGTAAGCGAAACAAAATAGTACCCTTGAAATTTTAAGAAAAAACACCAACATATTGTATTTTCAGCTGATTCGTGGTTGCGGAAATCAACGACTCAAAAGAAAAAAAAACAGTGCTGTGAATAGATTTCCGTTTAAATAATAGTTGATCAATAAGAATAAATGGAAATTAAATTGTTAAATATAGACAACATCTAAGCTGGTTGTAACTCTTTTTATATAAATCGAAAATTAATTTTCTTTTAATTTATTACTAATTTAAACAAACAACATCTACTTGCAATATGACTATGTCTGGTCCAACAACAGGCAAAGAAGCCTTAGAAGGTACGTTTAATTATGAATCCATAACTAATAGATTATTATTGAATACATTGATTGACAATAATCCTCAATATGTATTTTAAGGTTATTAATTACGGAATTTGAGACATATCATTTCAAATTAAAATTCATTATTGCATTAAACTCATCATAAAAGTCGTTATGCAGTTCATTACATAGAAACACACAAGAAATCACAAATAACGAGAAATAAATATAAATAGATAAACATATACATGCGCCACTAATTAGCAAGACAATGTACATTTCATTACTGGATTCAGAAATTAAAAAAAACAACAACAATAAAATGATTGTATTAGAACTGGGACTTTAAGACCTTCTCGGGTTTGATCGCGTACAAAATATATGTCTTAAAAGGTCGATACAAAATTTCAGAATATCATCGTTACAATTCATAATGAAATTAAATTTATCCACTTCAGCTAATTAAAAAATCGTGGACACGTAATAGTAATAAGAGAAAATACTTCGTTTCTTTTGATGTCATAACGTTCACATTTCATCACTACGTGGAACTCATCTTCGATCTCTGATGATGAGCAGAAATGACATGTTCGCCTGTCCAAAGGTGTTATAGGTCTTTTGTCTTCCTGTCACCACATGAAACTCATGGGCACTTATTCTAAATTTCGTAAGAAAACGTCTGTCTTTAAAGTTCAACTGATCACAATAATCTTCGTATCGTAAATTACATTTAACTTTACAGTAAGTTCTTTATTTTGAATTGTTATTGATCGAATCCAACCAAAGTGAATGGAATTTCCCTCTCAATTCAGATTCGAGAATTATATTAGTATTTATACTCAAAATATCACTAAAACCGAAAATCCCACAAATATATCGTACCCATGTTATCCAGGAATGTCCGTTATTGTTGTCAATGAGTTCAGCTTCGCACAAACAGTTATCAATTAATGATTTTGTTTTTCTCTTTTCTTGGAGTTTTAGCCAATATCTAATTGTACCTTTTAGTACATCAAGTATCAATGGGTATCTACCTAATTCTCCTAATGCCCCAAAGACAGATGCATCTTTATTAACTCCGAGTAACCACTTACAAAACGCGATGTTTATTCTTTCTATTGGTAATTTTGTACAGGAAGATTTTACAAAATCATAAGCAGTATTGTTTTTCATACTTACACTCCCCCATTTTTCTGAGCTATACAGGCAAACGGATTTCACTGTCTTATCAAAAATTTCTAGACTTATTTTAGGCGATAAGAAGTCTCGGTCAATTACTGATTTGAACTTGAATAAAGCTTGATTTCCACGTTCATTAATATTAAGTTTCGCTTGATTGAAATTACCCGAAGAGTCGAATACAATACCGAGATATTTATAAGTATTTGTATACTCAAGGTCGTGACCTTTATATTTTATATTCTGCTTACCCGCCAGAGGTCGACCAGATTTTGTTACTGGCATTACCATATTTTTGTTCACATTTACTCGAAGTCGCCATTTGTCACAAATGAGTTAAAGAAGATCCTGACGATAATCTCAACAGCACCCACAATAGAGCACTATGTTGAGCATCGCTTAACGTATCAAATTTCCGTTGTAAACCATCTAGTGATGTTGAAATAAGAACAAGGTCGTCCGCATATATAGACACTTTAATTTTGAATTGTTTAGACTTGCGCTGTCCTCATCACTTATAGATTTTAGGATGTCGTAAATATAAATATTGAAAAGTAGGGGACTCATTACCTCCCCTTGTTTCACGCTGATATTATTAAGGAAACCCTCAGTTAATTTATCGTCAATTTTTTACACAACATTCAGAGACGGCATACATTTCCTTTATAATATTGTAAAAATTTCCTTTAATACCATTCATTTGTAATTTGTACAATAGACCTTCCCTCCATACTGTATCATAGGCTTTTTGGAAGTCTACGAAGCCGAAAAATAGTTTTTGGTTCGAATCTTTATATTTATCAATGAGGGTCTTCAAAACAAGCATGTGATCTAAAGTTTGACTTTTCTTGGAAAACCCAATTTGATCTTTATCGATTATATTCTTATTTTCTAGGAAATTTTGTAATCCTTTTTTAAGGATGGCTGTAAATACCTTAGACAGACAGCTACTTATAGTGATACCCCTATAGTTATTTGGATCACTCTTATCGCCTGATTTATGTAGCGGTACAATATATCCTTTACTCTAGCTATCCGGAAACGTACCCTCTTGTACGATTTTATTGAAAAGTTGTTTCAAAATTGGTAGAACTAGGTGTACAGATACCTTAAGCATTTCATTCTCAATTCCGTCTAAGCCACTCGATTTACTGTTTTTAGTATTTTTATGGCCGAGTGTATCTCTTTTTCTGTGATCTCCGAATTCAATCCACCCTCGTTTTGAGCTAGGGATTCGGAGGCCTCTATTTTTCAATTTTCTTCAACAGTTCGATTGAATTAAATCGTTCTTGTGAGCTCTCTGTCTGATATAAAAGATTTTAAAAATATTTAAGCCACTTTCCCACTGAGATGGAAGCTGCGTTTTTGATATTTACATTTGAGTTAAGCTGTTTAAGCTTGTCCACTATTCCCTAGTATTCCTTTTCATTATTTGAATTACAGTCGTTTAATCTTTGTACTATTTTCCTTCTGAAGTCATTCGTTTTAAACTTGAGTATTTTTTGTATTGCTTACGTAGCCTAAAGAAAGATTCACGGGTACCTACATCCAAGGGCGATTTAATCAGTTGTCTATTTGCCTTCTGTACAGATCTTTTTAGATCCCTACACTCTGAATCAAAGTCTTCAATTTCAAATGAAGGATTCATATATACATTTTTTTTATCATAATTGCCTTTCTAGAGACGACAAAAAGAAGGAGGCGAAAAAGAGGCAAAGTGTGTGACTTTGAACATTTGAGTGAAAAGGAAAAACATGTATGGGTGGGATCAAGTAAGGTTGGTGGGTGTGATTATTGGGTTCTTGCTAAATGCATTGGGTGGCAAGTAAGGTATGCAACACAACACACCTTGCAAAGATAAGGGGTTTTTTTGTGAGGAACACCGTTCCGTTTTGAAATAAAAACCTTTGTAAAACCATACACTATTGAATAGAATTATTATTACAGAATGGTTCTGAAAGAGAAGGTTGCATGATGTTATTCCATGTTTTATTTAATTTCAGTGCAGGATAGGGGTACAAGGTGTGAATATTATACGCATGTGCAATGCATTGATGTCGGAAAGGCGGAAATCGTCTGATATACCTCCTGAATGAGGTATATGTAGGCCTTTCAACGACCGCTAGGTTTCGACTGAGAGTAACGACAACTCGTACCCTAAGTGCCAGAAATCGGGACATTTCGAGCTTCTTCATAAACATAATGGGCAAAAATCACTTCAAATCATGAAATTTCTCATTTATTTATCTCTTTTAGGTTGTTGAACAATGTTGGTATGATAAAGCACAATACTTTGATTTGTTTCATGTACTTAAAGCAATAAATGGACAGAGAAAGATAGCACAAATTTGCACATTCGATTTTTAGACCGAAAAAAAAAATCCTTGTGGTAAAGCATTTGAAGGGAGGTAACTCCTTAATAATATCTGTAAAACTCGGGGGGCCTTTAAACTAAGAAACGAAATGAAAAGAAACGAAATAAAACGAAAAAAAATATATATATATACTGTATAAATTTTACTGTTAAAGCATTCGTTTACTATCAAATAGTGGTGATATTTTTCCTTGTATTCTCCTCCCGTGTGCCGCGGGATCCAGTGCGTATTATAGTATCTACATTTCAGCTGTGTTTTAAGAAAGGCCATCAAACAAAACTAAATGACAAGTTTTAATCTAGGCATAACTGTATCCGATTTCGTTAAAATTTAACGAGGAGCTCTACGTATATAAATGGGAAAATGATGACAAAAGGTGAGCAAACGAAAAATAAACATTAAAATAAAATTGGCAGATATAAATGTATGTATCTAGATAAATGTCATTTACATAATATTAAAAAAATACATGGAATGTGTCTATAAGTATGCATAACGAAGACAGCATCAATAGTGATCGGGAACTAGCGAGACCAAAAAAGATAAATAAATAAATAAAAAATGAAAATAATAAAGTTTAAAAAATAATAATAATAAGTATTGGTCGTACTGACTTACACCGTTAGTTGCAAGACTTCGAGATTTATCCCCTATATGAATTTTAATCAGAACATTTGCCGACGAAGTGGAAAAAACTTCATTTTCTTTTTCTGAATTATGAACTGCGTGGACAGAAGATGCTGACGTAATGTTTGCGGACGGCAAATACTGATTTTACGGTGCAAACATCCGATAATGTGTTATAGTATTTGAAAATATTTCAATGTTACAAATCTTCTTATCAAAATGAAATTATTTTTTAATTTAACCCCTTGCTAATATAAGATGTAGGGTGTTAACCCCCCCCCCCCCCGTCCTTTCCCCTGCGATAAATGATAAAATCTGCGATTGTGCATGATATGCATTGTCTTTTTCTGACATTCATTTTCTTATATTTTCTTGTTTCAATACTTTAAAGATTTAAAAACGCTGTATATATCTTTATAAGTTTGAATTGAATAAACGTATGTACTCAAAATATGTCACCTAAACTTGCAAGCGTCGATCTAGAGTGTGATGGGTTGGGGAGGGGGTAGTCTGAACCATCCCCACCCCATCCGCCGTGATATTTGCAAAAAAAGAAGACTTTTCCAGATTTTTATTTCAAAATCATAGGTATGACCAAAAAAAAAAAAATTGGCTGAACCTTCATAACTGATCATCGATTACAAACGGTTGGTGATCCGATGCGATTTTTTCGATTAACAATCGGTTACGCAGAATTATATCATTTACACCCTGAAAGGTGATTTTTTACGACAATAATTACTGCAGCACCTTAAATGTGCTTGTACTGATTCATTCAAAGGCTTAATGTTGAAACACACTTTCTTGGAAAAAAAATCAGGTTTTACTTATTTATATATATTTATTTTCTCAAGGCATATGGGGCTCGGTACCTCTCATTTTCTTAATGTAGGCTTCACACTGTCCCGATTATGATATCCGATGGACACACGAATATGAATTTTTCAATTTCGTGCGAAGTTACTCCCGAATATGGTTAAGATCCGCTCAGCAACCGATGTTTTTACGATGCTAAAAGATGATTACACGATGCTAAAAGATGACTACACGATTGTATCCGAACCGCTCCCGATGACAACACGACGGGACGAATTTTATCTGAAAACATATCCGAAGGTACGATGTATAAATGAAGGCTATTAGATTGCTTCACGACGTCGTATCTAGAATGTGATGCATCGGATTATAACCAGGAATGCATCACGTTTTGGATGTTTTAAAAACTCTTGGTTTAATCAGTATCAATGGTTTCCTCCTCCGCCTTTCATTATTTCTGTCTCAGAAAAATACCCAAAAGTTAGCAACTCAAATATATGTTATCGAATATCTCAATCGCACTGTCTAAAATGTTGCATGGTTAGCCAAGATATATGAATGTTGATTCGTTTCATGCTCGACCATCTTTGAAAGTTTGATTTTACGAGGCATAGCATTACAGTTCTTCATGTGAAAGTGTGACTACCAGACGTAGACCTTTCAACCACCGCTAGGTTTCGACTGAGAGTAACGACAACTCGTACCCTAAGTGTCAGAAATCGGGACATTTCGAGCTTCTTCATAAACATAATGGGCAAAAATCACTTCAAATCATGAAATTTCTCATTTATTTATCTCTTTTTGGTTGTTGGACAAAGTTGGTATGATTAAGCACAATACTTTGATTTGTTTCATGTACTTAAAACAATAAATGGACAGAGAAAGATAGCACAAATTTGCACATTCGATTTTAGATCGAAAAAAATTTTCCTTGTGGTAAAACATTGAAGGGAGGTAACTCCTTAATAATATCTGTAAAACTCGGGGGCATTTAAACTAAGAAACGAAATAAAAAGAAATGAAACGAAAATATATAAAAACAGTGGGCAAAATAATTATGAACTTGCACGCTAGTTCATTTTTGCGCCCGCCTGGGATTGGAGGTACAGCAAAACCAATAGCGTCATCACATAGAGGATACCCAAATTAGTCAGAATCCACATCTCGTTAACCTGTGGCACACCTGGCACCTGAGATATTCACCTTAATTACAAAAAAAATCCCGCGGGAAATTTAAAAATCCTGCGGGAATTATCAAAATCCTGCGGGAATTATCAAAATCCTGCGGGAAATTGATGAATTCCTGCAGGATTTTTTTTTTCCTGCGGGAGGAAAAAATTCCCGCAGGATTTTTTCTTTCAAAAATCTTGATTATGGTGTTCCTGCGGGAAAAATAAAAATCCTGCAGGAAAAATTTTGTACTTAGAAAATTCCTGCGGGATATTTTTTTTCCCGCAGGATTTTTCAGTATATTAAAAATTCCTGCAGGATTTTTTTATTCTGATAAAAATCCCGCAGGAAATTTTTAAAAATTTCTCAAAAATTCCTGCAGGATTTTTTTCAAATCTTTATTTCTTAAATATGTATGAAAATAAGATAAAAAAAAGTAGCAAATTTACAAATTGTATCTTAAATCTCTACAATCCTTGATTATCATGGGTACAATGAAGCATTATTTGCTTTCGAATGTCAGTAATATGTAATATTCCAATCTGACTGATATGTCCAATTACTAATTAAAAGTAAGACAAAATTATAGCTATTACACAGTGGTACCATTATTATGATGTAATATGAAGTTGATATCTGTGAAGAAAAAAATAGTTAAATACTATATGCCAAAAATCATTCCAAGGAATGCATGTGTCGCCTGCGAAACGGTGACACTTAGGAATCACTTTTATATAGGGTGCGACATCCAAGTGTGACAGATAGACGGATAGACAGACATACAACGGAAAAAGTTATCCCCAAGTGTCGCTATGCTGTACAGGCGACACAAAAATGTACCCTAAATGTTCATTTAGTTCTATCAAAAGTATGGAGGAAAAAACAGACAACAAGGTTTAAAATATTGGAATTTTTTGTAGGAAAAGCTATGATAATAACTTATAAAAGGCTGATTCTGTTCTGAAGATTGTGACAGAATTTATTAAGACAATATTCATAGACACATGATAGAGAAAGCTCCAGTTTTTGTCAGTTTGAAAATATGTGTTGCAAGTTAAATGCATTACGGTGAATGAAGGTTATAGGTACAAAAAATCAAATGTTTAAGCGCTTAAACACACAATACAGTATTGTCCATGGATTCCGAGTCAAAATCAAAACAATTGTTTGTATGTCAAGTAAAAAGGTAAGAGAGAAATTTGAATCTTGTAGGTAGACCTCCAGTACTATTGAGATCATTCTGTAGGTATGAACAGCAAAATAAACTGATGATTTAAAAAAAAAATTCTTGAATAATTTGCAAATGTGATGAAAACGTGACACCTAGATAAACATACAGCTTCTAAAATTTTAAATTTACTTGTGGAACAAATGTCAACCTATACTATTATATGTTTGCTACACTACTGGTAGCACGTCATCTTATGAAGGATTCAAGGAAATTCGAGCTAACAATATTGCACGTATCATATGTTTCGCAGCATCTACTTGGCTATCGTATTAGAATGTTTAACGTCTTCAAATTGAATAGCATCATTTAAGAACAGATAAATTGGCAGCATGGACCAGACATGCACGTTTCGGGTACTCAACCCTCGTCAGTGATCCTCAAATCTAAACAATGTATTATGCCAAAAAAGTATGAAATTTACTATGTCGAAAAAGGGTACCGAAAGACGTAGCAGGATGGGTGGGATATGATGCTGCAGGACCCACTTTTTAGAAATTTCAAAAAATTTTGATAACAGAAATTTTAGAATGCGTTGAAGAAACGATCAACCGAAATTGATCGAACTTGGCTACATGTGCCCTCGGGGACTCCTGGTCCACCAGCAGTGACACTCACCAAGTGGTATAAATGTTTAACGTCTTCAAATTGAATAGCATCATTTAAGAACAGATATATTGGCAGCATGGACCAGACATGCACGTTTCGGGTACTCAACCCTCGTCAGTGATCCTCAAATCTAAACAATGTATTATGCCAAAAAAGTATGAAATTTACTATGTCGAAAAAGGGTACCGAAAGACGTAGCAGGATGGGTGGGATATGATGCTGCAGGACCCACTTTTTAGAAATTTCAAGAAATTTTGATAACAGAAATTTTAGAATGCGTTGAAGAAACGATCAACCGAAATTGATCGAACTTGGCTACATGTGCCCTCGGGGACTCCTGGTCCACCAGCAGTGACACTCACCAAGTGGTATAAATGTTTAACGTCTTCAAATTGAATAGCATCATTTAAGAACAGATAAATTGGCAGCATGGACCAGACATGCACGTTTCGGGTACTCAACCCTCGTCAGTGATCCTCAAATCTAAACAATGTATTATGCCAAAAAAGTATGCAATTTACTATGTCGAAAAGGGGTACCGAAAGACGTAGCAGGATGGGTGGGATATGATGCTGCAGGACCCACTTTTTAGAAATTTCAAGAAATTTTGATAACAGAAATTTTAGAATGCGTTGAAGAAACGATCAACCGAAATTGATCGAACTTGGCTACATGTGCCCTCGGGGACTCCTGGTCCACCAGCAGTGACACTCACCAAGTGGTATAAATGTAAACGTCTTCATATTGAATAGCATCATTTAAGAACAGATAAATTGGCAACATGGACCAGACATGCACGTTTCGGGTACTCATACCTCGTCAGTGATCCTCAAATCTAAACAATGTAATATGCCAAAAAAAGTATGAAAGTTACCATGTCGAAAGGCGTACCGAAAGACGTAGCAGAATGGGTGGGATATGATGCTACAGGACCTACGTTTTAGAAATTTCAAGTAATTTTGATAACAGAAATTTTAGAATGCGTTGAAGAAACGATCAACCGAAATTGATCGAACTTGGCTACATGTGCCCTCGGGGACTCCTGGTCCACCAGCAGTGACACTCACCAAATGGTATAAATGTAAACGTCTTCATATTGAATAGCATCATTTAAGAACAGATAAATTGGCAACATGGACCAGACATGCACGTTTCGGGTACTCAACCCTCGTCAGTGATCCTCAAACCTAAACAATGTAATATGCCAAAAAAAGTATGAAAGTTACCATGTCGAAAGGCGTACCGAAAGACGTAGCAGAATGGGTTGGATATGATGCTACAGGTCCCACGTTTTAGAAATTTCAAGAAATTTTGATAACAGAAATTTTAGAATGCGTTGAAGAAACGATCAACCGAATTTGATCGAACTTGGCTACATGTGCCCTCGGGGACTCCTGGTCCACCAGCAGTGACACTCACCAAGTGGTATAAATGTAAACGTCTTCATATTGAATAGCATCATTTAAGAACAGATAAATTGGCAACATGGACCAGACATGCACGTTTCGGGTACTCAACCCTCGTCAGTGATCCTCAAATCTAAACAATGTAATATGCCAAAAAAAGTATAAAATTTACCATGTCGAAAGGCGTACCGAAAGACGTAGCAGAATGGGTGGGATATGATGCTACAGGACCCACGTTTTAGAAATTTCAAGAAATTTTGATAACAGAAATTTTAGAATGCGTTGAAGAAACGATCAACCGAAATTGATCGAACTTGGCTACATGTGCCCTCGGGGACTCCTGGTCCACCAGCAGTGACACTCACCAAGTGGTATAAATGTAAACGTCTTCATATTGAATAGCATCATTTAAGAACAGATAAATTGGCAACATGGACCAGACATGCACGTTTCGGGTACTCATACCTCGTCAGTGATCCTCAAATCTAAACAATGTAATATGCCAAAAAAAGTATGAAAGTTACCATGTCGAAAGGCGTACCGAAAGACGTAGCAGAATGGGTGGGATATGATGCTACAGGACCTACGTTTTAGAAATTTCAAGTAATTTTGATAACAGAAATTTTAGAATGCGTTGAAGAAACGATCAACCGAAATTGATCGAACTTGGCTACATGTGCCCTCGGTGACTCCTGGTCCACCAGCAGTGACACTCACCAAATGGTATAAATGTAAACGTCTTCATATTGAATAGCATCATTTAAGAACAGATAAATCGGCAACATGGACCAGACATGCACGTTTCGGGTACTCAACCCTCGTCAGTGATCCTCAAATCTAAACAATGTAATATGCCAAAAAAAGTATGAAAGTTACCATGTCGAAAGGCGTACCGAAAGACGTAGCAGAATGGGCTGGATATGATGCTACAGGTCCCACGTTTTAGAAATTTCAAGAAATTTTGATAACAGAAATTTTAGAATGCGTTGAAGAAACGATCAACCGAAATTGATCGAACTTGGCTACATGTGCCCTCGGGGACTCCTGGTCCACCAGCAGTGACACTCACCAAGTGGTATAAATGTAAACGTCTTCATATTGAATAGCATCATTTAAGAACAGATAAATTGGCAACATGGACCAGACATGCACGTTTCGGGTACTCAACCCTCGTCAGTGATCCTCAAATCTAAACAATGTAATATGCCAAAAAAAGTATAAAAGTTACCATGTCGAAAGGCGTACCGAAAGACGTAGCAGAATGGGTGGGATATGATGCTACAGGACCCACGTTTTAGAAATTTCAAGAAATTTTGATAACAGAAATTTTAGAATGCGTTGAAGAAACGATCAACCGAAATTGATCGAACTTGGCTACATGTGCCCTCGGGGACTCCTGGTCCACCAGCAGTGACACTCACCAAGTGGTATAAATGTAAACGTCTTCATATTGAATAGCATCATTTAAGAACAGATAGATTGGCAACATGGACCAGACATGCACGTTTCGGGTACTCATACCTCGTCAGTGATCCTCAAATCTAAACAATGTAATATGCCAAAAAAAGTATGAAAGTTACCATGTCGAAAGGCGTACCGAAAGACGTAGCAGAATGGGTGGGATATGATGCTACAGGACCTACGTTTTAGAAATTTCAAGAAATTTTGATAACAGAAATTTTAGAATGCGTTGAAGAAACGATCAACCGAAATTGATCGAACTTGGCTACATGTGCCCTCGGGGACTCCTGGTCCACCAGCAGTGACACTCACCAAATGGTATAAATGTAAACGTCTTCATATTGAATAGCATCATTTAAGAACAGATAAATTGGCAACATGGACCAGACATGCACGTTTCGGGTACTCAACCCTCGTCAGTGATCCTCAAATCTAAACAATGTAATATGCCAAAAAAAGTATGAAAGTTACCATGTCGAAAGGCGTACCGAAAGACGTAGCAGAATGGGTTGGATATGATGCTACAGGTCCCACGTTTTAGAAATTTCAAGAAATTTTGATAACAGAAATTTTAGAATGCGTTGAAGAAACGATCAACCGAAATTGATCGAACTTGGCTACATGTGCCCTCGGGGACTCCTGGTCCACCAGCAGTGACACTCACCAAGTGGTATAAATGTAAACGTCTTCATATTGAATAGCATCATTTAAGAACAGATTAATTGGCAACATGGACCAGACATGCACGTTTCGGGTACTCAACCCTCGTCAGTGATCCTCAAATCTAAACAATGTAATATGCCAAAAAAAGTATAAAAGTTACCATGTCGAAAGGCATACCGAAAGACGTAGCAGAATGGGTGGGATATGATGCTACAGGACCCACGTTTTAGAAATTTCAAGAAATTTTGATAACAGAAATTTTAGAATGCGTTGAAGAAACGATCAACCGAAATTGATCGAACTTGGCTACATGTGCCCTCGGGGACTCCTGGTCCACCAGCAATGACACTCACCAAGTGGTGTAAATGTAAACGTCTTCATATTGAATAGCATCATTTAAGAACAGATAAATTGGCAACGTGGACCAGACATGCACGTTTCGGGTACTCAACCCTCGTCAGTGATCCTCAAATCTAAACAATGTAATATGCCAAAAAAAGTATGAAAGTTATCAAGTCGAAAGGCGTACCGAAAGACGTAGCAGAATGGGTGGATTATGATGCTACAGGACCCACGTTTTAGAAATTTCAAGAAATTTTGATAACAGAAATTTTAGAATGCGTTGAAGAAACGATCAACCGAAATTGATCGAACTTGGCTACATGTGCCCTCGGGGACTCCTGGTCCACCAGCAGTGACACTCACCAAGTGGTATAAATGTAAACATCTTCATATTGAATAGCATCATTTAAGAACAGATAAACTGGCAACATGGACCAGACATGCACGTTTCGGGTACTCAACTCTCGTCAGTGATCCTCAAATCTAAACAATGTAATATGCCAAAAAAAGTATGAAAGTTACCATGTCGAAAGGCGTACCGAAAGACGTAGCAGAATAGGTGGGATATGATGCTACAGGACCCACGTTTTAGAAATTTCAAGAAATTTTGATAACAGAAATTTTAGAATGCGTTGAAGAAACGATCAACCGAAATTGATCGAACTTGGCTACATGTGCCCTCGGGGACTCGATAATTCAGAAAATCAGAAACCGAAGGCATACAAAATCAGGATAAAACAGGAACCAAATCAAACAAACAAAAACCTCCACCATATGAAAAGAAGCGAACTCCCGATATGGGAGTGAGACCAGGTGCCCAAGAAGAGTAAAGATCTTCTGCTTGCATACCTATTTTGCTACGTTTTACTTACATTTTAGTTTTGACACAGTGCACATTCCAGCATACACAAGTAATCCACAGCATGTCATCATAAAAACTGAAGCCATGACGATTATATACAATATGTTCTTGCGAATGAATACTTCGATATCATTTCTTGTAATGATCGAATCTGAAAAGTAAAATGCCACATTTAACACAAATGAAACTATACTATCAAACAAAATCAATTAATCCTTTTCAAGATGCGTCGAAAGAATGATGGCTTGAATAATCGGTACAGCAAAGGTTATCAAATAATATTGTTAGCATTACTGTCGGTCTAGCTTGATTTTTACAAAAAAAAATATGAATACAAAATATGTATGATTATGTTCATTAGAATAAAAGGATGATTTATCTCAATGTTACAACGAAAGAAAGAAAAAAACAGCGATGATGTATGTATACTTTTTCCGTCCTCTGTACTCAGGTAGATAGTCTGGACTGCTCGTGTACTGCTAATGCCTTTGTCTGTTTCCTGTTTACTTGGTAACTGCTTCGATATTGTTTGATCAACGATTTCGGTCCCGTCCGTAACAGGTCTAACGTCGGAAAAGCCGTGATTTGTCACCTTCCTATCATCTGCCACGATGTCTCTCTTTAACGATCTTCTCCCTTCGGAAGCTTTCCGATCGGAAGATCGATGATTTCTCATTAGTACAGATGTATATGATAAATTCGGAGTAGTCATGATCATGAGAGTGGAAGTCTTTGAATTGCTGTGACTTGAGAATTTATGGATCTTTGTCTTATCTTTAAATTTGGAAGCTCGATTTCGTAATTTTAAAGTTGTCAATGATAAATTCAAAGTTGTTTCTTGATGCGCACTTCGAGATCTTATATTTGATGTTGATATTGATAATTTTAAATTTGAATTTGTTTTAAATACGCCAACGGACTCAGGACTTCCGTAAACTTTCGATGTTAGCTTAATTATTTTCGATGTTGATCTTAATGATGGTGAAAATATTTTGAAGCTGGATACCTCTATAGAACTATTTCTGGATAAATTATCATTGGATGCTGGCTTGCTTACTTGTGATGTAAATGTTGATGACGATGAAGTAGTCTTTATTTTGGTAACTCCGACAGTATCAAGACTGGATCCATCTGGGATCGAAGATAAATTTGTCAATTGTGAAGTTAATTTTGAGGTTGGTGTGAGCTTGGATATTCCAGGTTTCATTGTTGATGATACTTTCATCCGTGAATTCTTTTCTACGGACGCCGGTTTGCTATACCAGTGAAGCCTAAATCCTGTTTTATTTGCTTGTATATGGTCGGTTGGAAATTCTTTTTTTATTTCATTTGAATATGATCTCACTTTTGGGTTTTGTTGATATCCACATCTGTTAAAGATAAGCTTGTCATTACTTCGATCTGTAATCTAAACATTTTTCTTTATTTTAACATGTTTCTAAATTCCTGAATCTTTGTCATACAAGAATGAAGAAAATAAATGAAATGTATTTTTCTCATATCAAAAAATTTAATACCTGAAAAGATGTTAATGATGTCGAAGGGTTCCAACTCTCTACCTTCTTGAAGAAAATTCAAAACCAATTTACATGCACCAGACACGTGTTTCGAATATTAAATTCTCATCAGTGATGCTCTCATCGGAGCCACAAGAAATAATTAATATTGATTACTGATTAACTGAATAGGTACTTATTTAATGCACTTTCTTTAAAAAAAAGAAGGGATCTCCAACAACACCAGTTTGCAGCACCCACAGCAAAACCCCAAAACACCAAATACAAAAACACAGAGCAAACAAGCACAGAAAGAGACACAAAAGGGACAAGGAACGTCAACGCACAAAACAGAAACATCAAACAGAAAAGATTACACATAAACCAAGGAGACCAAGAATTGATGACTGAATAACTGATAGGGAATTTACGGTATAAAAAGGACGTTACCATACCATTTTCATGACGTCACAAACGTCTTACGTCAGATACCGTCTGTAAGGGAAAACTCTGTATTCCGCAAAGAATCAATACGACAAAAGAGAGGACTTTGGCTCCAACTTAGTTACTTTCCCTTGGTTTGATGGCGATGTTCCAAGATTGCCATCGTATGGTATTTACATCTCTCAGCTCATCAAATACACTAGAGCTTGCTTCCATGTTTTGGACATCCATGATAAAAATAAACAAATTACGAAAAAAAAATTATCAGTAATGATTTATACAGTACGTCCATCGCTATCTTTGTCACTTTGTCTGATAGGATACGATAGGATACGATCTGATAGAGTCTGATGCGCGATGCGCGATGTCTGATGTCTGATGCACGATGTCTGATGTCTGATGCGCGATGTCTGATGTCTGATGCGCGATGTCTGATGTCTGTTGCACGATGTCTGATGTCTGTTGCACGATGTCTGATGTCTGATACGATTGAATCCTATCGTATCAGAAATCCTAACAGACATCGTATCAGACAAATTTTATCAGACATCGTATCAGACAAATTTTATCAGGCAAAGCGAATCCTATATAATATTCTATCGTATCGCGCAAGAATTCAGGAAAAAATTTTTTTTTTCAAAATCTTTACTTTAATTAGTTTTCGAGTAAAATTAATTTACCGATTTTAAAATTATAAAAGACTGTAGTCCACGTGCTACAGTTGAGAAGTGATAAAAATAATATCAAAAGCAAAATTAAAAAAAAAAAAAACGGGAGTTCGATGTGCAGATTTTTAGAGTCGGTGTTAAAAATAAGCTTATTTGTGATATGTGTCAGAGTTTAAAATTTTGCGATCATGACACTAGTCTAAATATGGATTTGAAAAGACATCGCAAGCTGGATGTCGGTAGAAACCCGAATTTCCTCGGACACGAACATTTGCGATCGTCCGCGCTTTATTAGAAACACCTTATGATAGATTCGTTTTCCAGAATCAAGAACATATATTGAGAATTTCGGGAAATTCATCAAGATACAGAGGGAAGAGATTCAATGATTCAGATACATATTTTAGATAGTTTTTTAAGGTGTTTGGTGCTCCTTCCACAAAGGAGGGAACTCCAAAAATACGAATACGTGTCGGACCTGATCTTGCAAATAATATTATAATATTTTGTTAAATATGATTAATTGTGGAGACTCTCCACAAACTCTACAGTATATAGTTCTATATTAGAAAAAAAAATATTCATCTTTTCTTGATTATGGCTTAATGTAATACAATTGACCATGTTGACTATAAAATAAATTCGAGGTATATCCTGCCTGCAGGTTAGCTCTGTCGGTCAGACCGTTGGACATGTCAGCAAAATAGATCGAGGGTCTCGGCCGGGGTTAATTAATAAATCCAAGACCGGTGACATTTTCCATTATGACAGTTTGGGTTATAATATGGTGCCCGGCTAGCTAGTCGATAAGAGCGTACATCTGCTCCGATAGCAGAATTTAGTTCTCCCGTTATACCGGCCACATATATATTCTCCATTCTGCTTGTCACATGGTACCATTCTGCTTGTCACAGTATATAAGGAAACTCGAGAGTTGCTTCTGGGTTAGCTAGGTCACCTATGGGGGAGAACTAGGAATTTAATTCTCTCATTATGTCTCATGGTTTCCAGTAAACATGCAACTGCATGGGAAACCTCAAATTTTTGCAGGGTGTGTGAGATGGAGCCCTACAGCCCATTCTGTGAGACCATCTGCCAAGATAGCATACAGATAATCGAGCGTCCAGCTTCAAAAATTTTTATTGCACCTGTCAAATGCATAAATGCATATAGGTATCGACTATCATGGCACGGCCAGGGGCTTAGAGTGACTGTTAGTATAAGCAAAATATTTTGGGTTCCATCTGTCTTTTAGCTGCAAAGTCATAGACCTGCATTTTCATGTTACCCTTAAGCCCCCTTCACATTTTCATGGATGGGGCCGTGATAGCTGCGGATCCAGAGATTTTTTACATCCGTAGCATCTGAACCCATCCGTAGTTCGATCAGCACTAGTCTTTATGAGTCGTTGCTTTCCTTATTGGCAATCTGTAGCAATCAGGGATGAGACAGAAAATTTTTTAGCATGTTCAAATTTTCTACAATTTTATAATTGTAACGATTAATTTGTTGTAGCGGAGTCGTAGGGGAGTCTTAGCAACCCGTAGTGAAGTCTTAGCTACCAGTAGGGGAGTGGTAGCAACTGTAGCACATCTGTAGCAATCCAGGACAATTTTTTTTTATTAAAATAGCTCTACGACTCACTTACGGATTGCTACGGAAAGCCTCGGGACTCACCTATGGATTGCTACGGATAGCCTCGGCTACGGATTCTGTCTTTTGTTAATTTCAAATCTATCGGTATTCTGTGTGTTTTTCGGTCAATTTATATGAGTTAATACAACAAATAATCAATTTCAGTTAATGATAGAAAGACATGTAAAACCCGAATACTGTTATAAAACAAGTCAGACCATACTGACTTGAAATTATTAGATGCTTAAGTAAATAATTATGATAAAAAGTACAAAGAAAATTCAAGTCTGAAGTCATAGCTATCCTTGCGTGAATCGTTGCTATCCGTACTGGAGTTGTGATCATCCGTAGGTCTTCCTAAGCAATCCGTACCTATTCATATCTATCCATATACGTGTCTTCGCAATCCTTATCAATCGGTACGCGTGTTGCGGCGATCCGTAGCAAAGTCGGGATAATATCTGTAGTTATCCTTAGCTATTCTTAATCGATTTGTATCAACCCGTACCAATCCATAGCAATCTGCGTACTGTCGTTGAGGTTCATCGAACATTTTGCGTCCCAACTTGCCACGGATAGATCATCTTTTTTTGAGTCGTAGCTTGAGTCATGAAAGTGTAAAGCGGCTTTAAGTCTTGCAATTTAGACACTCCAGGACCAGACATCACAACTTTTGACGTTATTTCTAATTATTACGTCATAGATCTGTTTCGACATCACAGTCCAAAGTTACGTCAAATGTTGTCATGTTGGCTCTTGGTCTGTATAAAATACAAGTCTACTGGGGTAATTTGAAAATTGTCTATTTAATGACCAGAAATTTCATCAGATAACAATTTAGCCATTATTTGAAGAGATATATGTTCTTACAGCCTGAACTATCTAGGCCAATATCCTTTCCTGCAATACTATCAAAATAGGTTTCTGTACACGTGTGGCTGTGATACTGGAGCCTTCAAGAAAATTCAACAAGATTCCAGATACACATATATAATTTAAAAACTTGAATCACATATAAAAAGAGAAAATTTAAAAGATAGTAAAATACATGAGTAGACCAAAGTTTGAACCCTGGATGCATTGAAGACCAACTTATGACATTATATAATTCACTGCACTTTATATACAGACTGCTGACAATACATGAATATTGTAAATATAGGTAAAAAAGTCTCAATTTTGCTGAACTCAAAGACAGACAACTTAAGCCTTTCAGTGATCACTACATTTTACTATGTTGTTTCATTTTTGTAGCTTTGTGTAAAACAGGGACGTATATAAATTTCATATGCGTCCTTGTATAAAAGGATATCTCCTATGACTTAATGTAAACAAATCTAAATTGGTTGCTATCCATGATCTTGAAATTTCTTAATTATATATATAGTCTGATTACGCTATGATTTTTACTGTGATAACAAAATTTATTGAAATAAATTTCATGTAAAAAGTTTGACTAACAGAGTGACCTTGGAGGTAACATTTAAGTTTAAACATATTTCTTGAAATACATGTATATGCATAATTATACAGAAATGAACAATGCATATGATGAACGTAAGTGGGATTTGAAAAAAAGCTTTGAGTGTTGACTTCATATGAACTAACATGTACTTCAAATTAACTGACTGTATCACTTACAGAATTTCATTTCACTTTGAAACACAGAAACAGTATGAAAAGGATTAAATTGCTGCATGCATGCTTATATATATTCAAGTATGCCAACTTGCTATTACGACATTTTCAAATTTTAACTTGCATGAAAATAAAGGTCTTATCAAACTCATAAAAAAATTTAAAATAGCGGATATATCGTTCATGAACCAGACTTGTCAGAATGACAACATAGCTCGCCGGTGGCAACCATATGTAAATTGCAACAACAACAATAAAAAAGGTCTTATCACAAGGAATGCACATGTGAAATATCAAAGCCCTATCACTTACCAATCAAAAAATATGGCCAAGGTTAAAGTTTTTCAAAAGTAGGTCAATCTCCAAGGTCAAGGTCACAAGGTCAAAAATTTTGGTATCCATGGAAACGTCTTGTCACAAGGAATACACATGTGAAATATCAAAGCCCTATCACTTACCATTCAAAAAATATGGCCAAGGTTAAAGTTTTTCAAAAGTAGGTCAATCTCCAAGGTCAAGGTCACAAGGTCAAAAATTTTGGTATCCATGGAAACGTCTTGTCACAAGGAATACACATGTGAAATATCAAAGCCCTATCACTTACCATTCAAAAAATATGGCCAAGGTTAAAGTTTTTCAAAAGTAGGTCAATCATCTCCAAGGTCAAGGTCACAAGGTCAAAAATTTTGGTATCCATGGAAAGGTCTAGTCTTAAGGAATACACATGTGAAATATCAAAGCCCTATCACTTACCATTCAAAAAATATGGCCAAGGTTAAAGTTTTTCAAAAGTAGGTCAATCTCCAAGGTCAAGGTCACAAGGTCAAAAATTTTGGTATCCATGGAAAGGTCTTGTCACAAGGAATGCACATGTTAAATATGAAAGCCCAATCTGTATTGGTTTAAAAGTTATAAGCAAGGTTAAAGTTTTTGTGCACGCGCACGCAGACGCAGAAGCCAACGCCAACGCCGACACCGGGGGTATGACAATAGCTCTCCGGACATTCGTCCCGGCGAGCTAAAAAAAAAGATTCAAGTAAATAGGAGATCCCAAGATATATATAGCTTCCTTTTGTATATGGCGATGATTTGTTGATGGGTAAATATTGATACACTTCATGCAGCATCAAACACCTGTGGTCTGGAGACAAGTGTAGTTTTTCTTGATTTTCAGATGTGACTCATGTAATGTGGAGTTCCTTTCTTGAATAGCTAAGCACCCCTGAAAATGATGGAAATTAACGTACAACTGATTCAATGTAGAAAGACATAGGCAAAGAAAATGCATTTGTGAAACACTGACCGCCTACACACTCCCCCCCCCCCCCCCCCCCCCCCCCTGAGCTGGCATTGTCTTCTCATCATTTGTATCAGAATATCAAACGTCAAAATCAAGAGATACATGTAATGATGTATTGCGTCAAAGCAAAAATATTTATATCTATTGACCTTCAACCATGATAGTTGTTAACATACTAATATTGCAGGTCCATCTGTCATTGTCTGTTGATCTAAAAATATCATATATTTCATAAAATCATACATATTTATATGTAATTTGAAGATGTTTAACATGTTAATGAATTTCATGGTAGTATATCACACGATACTAGGGCTTGGACGATACTCCGATTCATCGCGATATTTTTTTTGCATCCAAGTATCGATACATCCCGACGATACCTAAGTTAAAATGTACAAAAAAATATGTGTTCGAATATTCCCTATTTTCAAGTACTCAAGTTTAAATCCAACTTTCGTCAGTTTACATATAGATATAATGTCAAAATGGTAAGAACTTTGATTTTTAATACCAATTTTTATGACTTCTTATCATTTTAAGGCATTAGGGGTATAATACTCAGAGTTCTGGTTGTTTTAATAGCAAAAAAATTAAATACCACAAAGTTGGCCGAAGACGCTCGACTTAGGCAATGTTCCGGACCAAATATTTTCATGGTGAGTTGAATGAAATATGAAATAAACCATAAACCGCTAAAGGAGGTAAGGCCGGATTGCGAAGTGTTTGTATTAGATGACGTATACATTTTGGCGCAGACAGAAATGTCAAAGGTCATTAAAATACTATTGCACAATGAAAAAAAGCTATGGTCATAAGAAATCTAAATGTGAAATATCAAAGCCCTACCCCTTGTAGTTCAAAAGTAGGTCAAGGGTCAATGTCAAGGTCATTTGATCAAAAGTCATGATATCAAATGAAAGGTCTGGTAATGAGGATTCTACAATTGAAATATCAAAATCCTACCTCTTATAATTTAAAAGGAGGTCAAAGGTCAATGTCAAGGTCACTAGGTCAAAAGTCATGATATCAAATGAAAGTTCTGGTCATGAGGAATCCATATGTGAAATATCAAAACCCTACCTCTTATAGTTCAAAAGTAGGTCAAAGGTCAAGGTCACTGGGTCAAAACTCATGGTATCAAATAAAATATCTGGCCATTAAGATTCTGCATGTGAAATTTCAAAGCCATAGCCTCTATAGTTCATGAGATATAGCCTAGATTTATTATTTTCAAAAGTAGGTCAATCTCCAAGGTCAAGGTCACAAGGTCAAAACTTTTGGTATCCATGGTAAGGTCTTGTGACAAGATATACATATGTGAAATATAAAAGCCCTATCATTTACCATTCAAAAGTTATGGCCAAGGTTAAAGTTTTTCAAAAGTAGGTCAAACTCCAAGGTCTTGGTCACAAGGTAAAAAAATTTGGTATCCATGGAAAATTTTGTCACAAGAAATGCACAAGTGAAATATGAAAGCCCTATCACTTACCATTCAAAAGCTATGGCCAAGGTTATAGTTTTTCAAAAGTAGGTCAAACTCCAAGGTCAAGGTCACAAGGTAAAAATTATTGGTATCCATGGAAAGGTCATGTCACAAGAAATGCACAAGTGAAATATGAAAGCCCTATCACTAACCATTCAAAAGCTATTGCCAAGGTTAAAGTTTTTCAAAAGTAAGTCAAACTCCAAGGTCAAGGTCACAAGGTAAAAATTTTTAGTATCCATGAAAATGTCATGTCACAAGAAATGCACAAGTGAAATATGAAAGCCCTATCACTTACCATTCAAAAGCTATGACAAAGGTTAAAGTTTTTCAAAAATAGGTCAAACTCCAAGGTCAAGGTCACTAGGTCAAATTTTGTTGCGGTGTTTGATTCGTCTCATGATGGTCTATCACCATGTCAAGTTTAAAGTTGCTCCTCCAAACAGTTTTCTCTCAACGGACTTAAACGCAACACTTTAACCAAAATGTTGATGCACCGACAGACAGACAGACAGACGGACGGACAGACGGACTTGGCCATTATAGTTTTGAAGTGATATGATGTAAACATGACTAAATTACAGATATTTGGAATAGACAAACAAAAGTGGTATAACCTCAAGATCATGATTCAAAGGTTTCAGAAGTTTGTATACAAAGTAATGGAGGAATGGTTATTAAGTGGACTTTATTTCAATATGAGAGGATCTGAGTTTAATGCATTCAGTTTCATTAATTTAATAGTTTAATGCATTCAGTTTCATTAATTTAATAGTTTCATACAAAGTTGATTTAAATACCTTGTTGAAGGCTATGCCCGTGCAAGAGATTATTTGCATATCACGTTATACACTACCGTGAATTTATATCTCTCTACAATACAATGACGTTAACATATAGTCCCGGATAAAAATCTGGAACAACTTAACAAAGTTAACAACCATTCATTGCAACAAGGATCAACTCAGATCTCAATTCGGAAATCATAATTTCCTATGAAATTTAACATTTTTACTTACCCATCAAGTACTTTCTAGAGACAGTCTCACTTGTGAAATGGTACAATATCAGGGTTCCATACATGGCTTCATATTATAGCTGAAAACAAATAGTGGAATATTAACCCATATATTAGATTGAACAAAGAACGTAAAATATTTTCTTTCTTAATTCCTTCCTTTTTGGATAGAATATTGATAAATTACCCGAGTTTTGAGATCGTGTTACAGACCGGGATTACTCGACTTTTACATGCAGTATAAGCAAAAGGTACGACACCTATATATTAGGACTGCAATGATGCGCTATGCTCACAATACGATATACCACGATATTTGCTTTCAGTGCAACTCGTAACACAATTCTTAGTTCAATTCATATCTGCTGAAAGATGAAATAAATTTCGGATATAGCTTTTGGAACTCTCAAATTGTATTTTCTACTAGTATAAAAGAGGAGTTCAAATTGCCCAATATGCAAGCAATTCTATGATGTAATAATAAATTTTGAATCTGAATTTGTAATAATAATTACCTGGAGGTATCTTGCATTTCTTTATATAAAGTGCCTTGTACATATTGTGGCAGAGCCAGGCCTGGTGTATCGACCCGGATAGCTCAGTGGTTAGAGTGCTTGCCTGCAGGTATTTTAATTTATGTCGAAACTTAATCCTAAAATTCAAATGTCGTAAAGTTGTTATTCAACTGTATCTAAAAGCTTGATACGTAGACACTGTCAAACCGTGCATCGCACCATCATCAATAACCGTGGTGAATCTGCAGCCCTACTGTATACATTGTATTATGTTGGAAAGCCAGTTCGTGTCATGTTATATCTTTTAACTATCTCGTATTTACGAGAAAAGTTTCTCGTAGTAACAAGAAAAGTTTCTCATAGTTACAAGAAAGGTTTCTCGTAATTACAAAAAAAGTTTCTCGTATTTACGAGAAAAGTTTCTCGTAGTTATGAGAAAAGATTCTCGTACTTACGAGAAAAGTTTCTCGTAGTTACTAAAACAAATTCTCCTAGTGTACGAGAAAAAATTCTCTTAGAAACTACGAGATTTGTTTCTTGTAACTACAAAATAGTAAAAAAAATATAACATGGCACGAACTGGCTTCCGGAGTTATGTAATTAATCTATGAATGTTCATGAATACATGGGGCCCATATAGTTAGAATGAGAATTAAGATATATGACTGGAAGAATTCTGAAGCAAATTATATTAGGATTTGAACACTGACCATATTAAAGTACTACCCGATTCACCTCGCTTTTTGCATTCAAAGATTTAAAATGCTATATATCACAGTAGCGTATCACGTGGTATGCAAATATTCTCTAGCCCGGGAATCCCCTTCGATTAAATATGGTAAATACTGTCTAAATATTCTTTATAGGAAACTATTTTAAGCCTATCATATGAGCATCACTATCATCTATATGCTGGTAATCCTTTCTGGTCAAGAATAGATGTATATTCAGAGAACACTTCGACAGAATCTTTTTTATTTTGTAACTACATGTTATGATAAGGTGCACGTAAATGAACAAAATTTTCTGTTTTATGAATATAATTCTATTCTTGAATAGAATATATTACCATCATATAAATGATAATGATACTCGTATGATAGACCTAAAATAAATTCATATAAAGTAGATTTAGACAGTATTTACCTGTTTAATCAGAGGGAATTCCCGGGCTAGAGATTATTTGCCTGTCACGTGATATGCTACCGTGATATATCATACATGTATATACAGCAAAATGTAAGTAGCATTCCACCTTAGTACGACGAGACCGAGGCAGTGAAATTTACATGTAAAAATCAGATGGTTGCAGTCTGTATTTGGGATCTCAAAACCGATGTATAATGTTAAGCAGTAAGTAGAATTTGTATCACATGATAAGTAGAAAATGAAATCCATCAAGTGGTGCCAATATATATAATTTCAAATGATGCCAAATAAAAAAAAACTGCATAGTAAAGTGTTTGCAAGTATACCCGGCCCGGGACTCGAACACCGGTCGTTCACTACGCAGTCCAGCACGTTACCGAATGAGCTAACGGGACATCCCCATAGCTCAGTTATTAAACATACTGAACTAAAGGTAACAGGTGAACTCGGACCGTTGAACACTCGGACCGTGGAACACTTGGCCCGTTATAGGTCCACTCGGCCCGAAAATGTAGGTCCGCTCAGCACGTAAACTTAGATAACTTGGACCTACAATATAATATTTATGAAAGCTCATATATCTTTTTGTTTCTAAAGTTATGTATGTAAACTTAAAATATTTTTAGATCTATGTTTATGAAAGGAAGACAAGAGAGATAATTTTTTTATGAATTTAGGAAAAATACAATCCCAAACACATATGTTTTACTTGATGATATGTCAAAGTAATTTATTTCGCCAATGTTTTATTGATTTATTTATTTAATTATAGAAACCGCAGACACTTAGAGTACCAATTTTGTATATATGGTATCTATATTTATTTCTTGTGACTCATGAAGTTTAATGTAACTCTGAAGTAAGATAGATAGAGCTAGGTCTCAAGACACAAGTAAAAACATCAATCTGTTGAACAAAAAAAAAAAACAGTCACATCGATTAAGAACACAAAATAATATATTTAACATGTTTAAAGTCGATTGATTTTAGTTTTACATTTTATTCAGAACAATTTACCTTCTGTTAGTTAATATGTTTAAGGGGTGAGTGGACCTATATCTACGGGCCCGAGTGGACTTACTACGGGCCGAGTGTCCACGGTCTGAGTTGCCCGTGATTCAAACTATATCGGCGATACCTGTACTACCGGAACCACTAAAACAGAAAGAAATTGACTTACCATCATTAACATATTGTTGGAAGTACAATGTATTTTCCTTTTATCTGCAGCGCAAGTCTCCAGAACATGCTTGCTGATGTCCTTGCTGACCTGATCTTCGTGTAACTTCGTTTGAACTGTGTTGCGAATGGTCAATGGCCAAGTCTTAGGCTAAGATATGGGTCAAATTCTCGTTCGTTTTGTGCCCTTGTCTACCGATACTTTAAAGTTTTAAGAGATCATTGAACCCTCATATTGATCTTTGTGAATATGGGTAACAGGCAGCTTCCTTTATTTGGTTTTAAACCCTTTTAGTGCTATGCGATTTTCATGTTATCTTCGACTGTTCGAGCGGCATTGAAACCGAAAGTACTGGCAGTTTACATCAAATAGTGAATCCGACATATCTAGGGGGAAAAAAATCTGAATACATGTAAATATTGCGTGATAGAAAAAAAAATGATAAACTTAAATGTTGCAATCATATCCTTCTGAACCAATTCAGTCTTCTTTGTGTTGACCCAATTCAGAATCAGACGTTGACAAGGGGGGGGGGGGGGTCACTGCGGAACTGCATCTGATTCTTAATAACCTTTTAATCTAAATGCTACAAGTGCCCCATGGATATTTTAGCACATAAATAGTGGAAAACTCCTTTTTATCCAAGTTACTATTTTCATTTAAGTAACTTTTATCTAAGTCATATTTTAGATTACTGATAGAATTCAAGAATTAATTTAACTCAATTCCTCCATTTTTAATGAAATTAGAATGACCCACTTTTAACATAAAACACCTTTTATTATTATTTTATAATGAAATCATTTGATCTCTTATAAGCTGCTAAAAGACAAGCTGGATAAATTGTTATGGCCTAATGTAAATATGTAAAGCTAATGTAGATAATGGTTCAGTTTTTAAAAGATTTTATTGCATTTTAAATACTGAGTTACACATGACCTGTACATGTACATCCTTACTTAGGTATAATACTAACCCTTCACTCCTTGTTAAACTAATGCTACTGTAAATAATAACTTTCTCAAATATATAGAATATTTCTCTAAAGTATAAATTTATATTAAGTGCCCCCTTAATTACTTAATTACAACTCTGTATTCACCGATTTTTCGGGTGCTCCTTATGCATAGGAGGAAACTACACTGAACTGAACTGAACTGAACTGAACTGAACGCCGGATCGTACAGAAATGAGATGCTTGGTTTTTAGTAAAGTGGTGGTTTTAATCATAGATACTATCAAGAGCGAGGTTGTATTTCCTTTTATTGAGACAACCAAGATTTAATCTTATTTTACAAACATAACAATGTCTGATACGACGCGCGAAGCGTAGTAGGATGAGTAATACGATCTAAACATGTCTGATTAATCAGATTCTGATAGGGTGTCTGATGAAGTCTGATACGATGTCTGATAGAGTGTCTGATACGATGTCTGATAGAGTGTCTGATATGATACGATAGGATGTCTGATGTATGATGTCTGATGTTCGATGCGCGATGTCTGATGTACGATGTCTGATGTACGATGCGCGATGTCTGATGTACGTTGCGCGATAGTAGTGTAAGAAGCCCCGATAGGTGGGTAGTATTTTTAGAACTGGGGAATTCCGGGATTTTTGTATGGGAAAGGTGGAATTCCGAGGGGAATTCCGTGTTTATTTATAGAATGGGGAAGTCCATGGTAAATTCCTGAGGAATTCCCAATTCTATATTTAGGTGTTTTTACCAATTTTCTATATTAAGATGTTGTTCTAGAAAATCATCTATTTGTGGAAGGAATAATTTCCCCCTACAACTAGATGAAAAAGAATAAATAAAGACAAATTGAAAGTTTATACAACTTTATTCAACATTGTACAAGTTTCAGAAAAAAGTCTATGCACTGTACTGTGGCCTCACATTCTGACTCGCCATAGGTGAGCGTCCTCTGTTTGCTCCATAGATTGGTCGTCCTCTGTTTGCTCCATAGATGGGTCTGGGGTAATTTAGCCTGTAGTTGTTAGGTCCGTAGTTGTTGGGTCCATAGTTGTTGGGTCCCTGATACGTGTTGTATTCCTGTTGTACAGGACAGTCTTTGGCCCAGTGTCCCGTGCCTTGGCACTTGTAGCAAATGTCGTTCTGCTTCTTGGGCGGCTGAGGACATTCGGTAGCAAAATGTCCCTCTTCATTACAATTGTAACATACGTATCTAGCTTTCTTCTTGGGTGGTTCGTCTCCTCCCTCTTCTGCATTTCTCTTGTTATCCATCAATGTTTGAATGTCGGCTTGCATCTTGGAAATGGATGTCTGTACATCTTCCATCATGGTAGTCATGCGCTGACAATTGCTATGGATGTCGTCCATTTTGTTGTCTGCAGGCTGCTGCTGTACATTGCCGTTTGGCCATTGAAAGTCAAAGTTGGTTAAATCAATATCAGAAACTTGTTGAGATGCCATCTTAGTTGTGTCTCCTATGAAGCAGATAGCATGAATGACTGGCTTTGAAAATGTGTGTGAAATATATACTCAAATCATTGTTCTAGAGTGTTCTATCTAATTTGCATATGTCCTAGCTCTTAGTGCACTTGAATGACCTTTCACAGCACGTGCTACTTTGACTTTCAAACAACCTTTCGTGTCAACGGCACGCGCTGGTATCTTGCCAGTGAGAACTTTCTAGAACATATGCCTTTCAAACGACCTTTCGTGTCAACGGCACGCGCTGGCTACTTGCCAGTAAGAATTGTGTAGAAGTGTCAAAAACATATGACGTCATTTTATCCTGCACCTGCAGCTTTGACTTTGAAACGACCTTTCGTGTCAACAGCACGTGCTACTTTGACTTTCAAACAACCTTTCGTGTCAACGGCACGCGCTGGCAGCTTGCCAGTAAGAATTGTATAGAAGTGTCAAGAACATATGACGTCATAAATGTCGGGCGCGCTATAGAAAAGTCGGTCAGTACAATAATGTCAGTCACCTGGAATCCTGTAGAAAAAAAAATTGGTTAGTACAATAAGGTCAGGCAGAACCTTACCAAGAATATTTTAGGTAATATATAACTGACACGTGTCTTTCCCGTTCAAGGACAGAGTCAAGGTCATGGATGTAAAACTCAAGGTCATACTCAAGGTCAAATGACACGTGATCACGTGATCGGTCACGTGACCGAATTTTCTAGAATTCCCTATGTATATATAAACCCCAATTTTCACAGAGCCAACATCATTTTGTCCTTGACAAGAGACCGAGATGGCTGCTGACAAGAAAACTGTTGCTGACATTAGAGAAAAGACCCGGGAAGATGTTGAATCTACCCAGAGGGAAAAAAGAGAAGAAGAAACCAACAAACAGCGCGACTTTGACGCTAAAGATGTACGGGATTACTACGACATCAATGTTAATAAGGCCTACCAGTCCCGCAAGTTTAGGACCATGGGGAAAAAGTATACAGTACAATTCAAAGACATGAGTAAAGACATTTCTCCCACCCAGTTTCCCAAAGTGCTGCCTAAGATCATGAACACTTTGGTGGACGATCTAAAAGACGAAAACGGTATCAAGGATGCTGACTACGTACGGGCCATTGTACACCACCCTTCCTTGAAATCGGAGATATGGATCCCGTTCTCCCAAAGTACCGAGATGTCCGGGGACGCCATCTTGAAAGAAGTCCAAAAGGTCCAGCAATCCAACGAGGACTTTAAAATGGAGGACGGCCAGACCACCATTGATTTGCTACATGTGGAGATGCCTATGGGAAGCGGCGGGAACAGTAAGAAACACCTGCATTCGGATCAGGAAAACTTCAGGAAAGGAAAGAGGTCTATTGTCAGTATCGTGAATGACGAGGACCACATGTGTCTGTCTCGTGCCATCGTCGTGACCATGGTCCATGCCAACAAACCAGAAAAGGAATCCGAGGAATGGAACAAGGAATGGGAAAGGATCAGAAAACCTAAAGACTACAAGTTGCAGAAAGAAAGAGCTAAAACACTATGCGACCAGGCAGGGGTGTCTAGCGAGCATGGGTGCGGTCCAGCTGAATGGGAGAAATTCCAAAAAGTCCTGACTCCCAACTACAGACTGAAAATCTATCAGCAGAACGCTGTAGCTAAAAGTCTAAAATTTGACGTTCTGTACAAGTAAGTATATTTTATAATCATTATGATCATTTCATTGAATTTACTTTGTGTTTCCATGTACTTAATATTTCATTTAATCTTTACAGAGGGTCCGCAACCAATGACAGAATCCAACCCAAGATACTGCACGTCCTCTACTCGGACAATCATTACGATGCCATTACCTCCATGCCTGGTCTGGTAGAATGCCAATACTATTGCGACTTTTGTGACGTGGGGTACAGAAATGCTGACAGTCATCGCAACGCCTGTCCTATCCGCTGTTACTGGTGCCTGGCTTCACCCCCTCGTCCATGGGAAGACGCTAACGTGGAATGTAACAGTTGTGGCGGTAATTTCCATAGTATGAGATGTTACTGGAACCATTTCAAACCCAACAAGTCCGGTAAAAGCGTATGCGACCTGATGACTAGATGCGAAGAATGCGGCAGTTGGATTACTAAACGTCTGAAGCCTGTCCATAAATGTGCCGATAAAGACCACTATTGTAGCATCTGTAAGGAGCAGGTGGAAGAGGGACACTCGGCTACGTGCAGACGGTACCAATCCCGAAAAAGAAAAAGAAGAAGAGCGACCTATACATCTTTTACGATTTCGAGTGCACCCAGGAAACCGGAGAGCATGTTCCCAACTTCTGCGTGGTTCATCGGGCCTGTGAAGCATGCATTAACCTACCTATCGAAGACTACTGCGAGAAATGTTCCAACCTACCGGGAGGCGGACGCGAAGTCATTTTTAAGGGAGAGACCACCTTGGACCAATTCATGGTTTGGCTATTCAACACCTGTTCCAATGACGGTAAACACAAGAAAATGTGTCATGAGGGAGCCACAGCTATCGCCCACAACATGAAGGGATACGACGGCCAGTTCATCCTCCACTTTTTGGTGAACCGAGCCTGCATTAAACCAGATGTAAGTTTTAATTTTTGTTTTTTCTTGAATATTTCTAAACTTAATGTGTTTTATTTGAAATTCAAAAAACTTTATTTATTTTTAAACAGGTACTGATGAATGGTGCTAAAATCATGACGATGTCTGCCCACGGTGTGAGGTTTGTGGACTCCTACAACTTCCTACCCGATGCCTTGAGCCGTCTACCATCTGCCTTTGGACTGACCGAGTTGAAGAAGGGTTACTTCCCTCACCTCTTCAACACTACAGCCAACCAAAACTATGTGGGACTGTATCCACCTATCGAGACTTACATACCCGATGGGATGAGAGGTAAAGCCCGAGAGGAGTTCCTGGCCTGGTACCAAAACAAAGTCCAGAGGAGAGAGGAGTTCAACTTTGCCAAAGAGATGGAGGAGTATTGTCGGTCTGACGTAGACATCTTGAGACGTTGCTGCGGCAAGTTCAGAAGCACCCTCCTGTCCCTGGTCAAAGTGGACCCGTTCGTGGAATGCATTACCTTTGCCAGTACCGCCAATCTAGCTTTCCGCCGCAACTTCATGCCTAGGGAAACTGTAGCCATCTTACCCCCGGAAGGATACTCACCCGAACGGAAGTACTCCATCAAAGCTTTGAGATGGTTGAGATGGATTGCCCACGAGACTAACCAGGACATCCGCCATGCCAGAAACGGGGGAGAGATGAAGATAGCTCACCTGTCCATCGACGGCTACAACATGAACATGCAGACCGTCTACGAGTTCTACGGTTGCTTCTGGCACGGGTGCCCCGAATGCTACCCCAACATGAAATTGGAGGAACATCCGGTCAGACACGACTGCACCTTTCAGCAACTGTATCAAGCTACCCAGGACCGTCAGAACTTTTTGAACGAGTTGGGATTTAGAGTGGAACACATTTGGGAGCACGATTACGATCGTCGGTGTAAGGAGGATCCCGAATTCGGAGCGTTCGCCAAGAAAATGGCCGAGGAAATCGTGGACCCCTTACAGCCCAGAGATGCTTTGTTTGGAGGTAGAACTAATGCCACTCGCCTCTACTGTGACGAAGGAGACATGCGTTACATCGATGTCTGTTCCCTCTACCCCTCTGTTCTAAAACACGGGACTTTCCCTATCGGACATCCGGTTCTGATCACGGAGAACTTTGACGATATCAGAGATTACACGGGTTTAGTCAAATGCCGTATCATTCCGCCACGCAAATTGTACCATCCGGTATTACCTTACCGTTACGGAGGTAAATTACTGTTCCCCCTCTGCCGCACCTGCGTGGAGATGAAAGAAGAGATCGGTCCGGACTACCGATGCACTCACAACGCCCAAGCACGAGCCTTGACCGGGACCTGGGTGATCGAGGAAGTTAAGATGGCTTTGGAAATGGGTTATGTTTTAGACTGTGTCCACGAAGTGTGGAATTTCCCTCAGACCTCCAGGACCCTGTTCAAAGACTATATTGACACGTTCCTCAAAATCAAACAGGAAGCTAGCGGATTTCCTCCCGAATGTGACACCGTCGAAAAGAAAGCCGAATTCATCAAAGAAGTGTTTCGGAGAGAAGGGATCAGACTCGGAGATGTCAACAAAAACCCCGTCCTACGTACCATAGCCAAGATGTTCTTAAACTGTCTATGGGGAAAATTCGGACAACGCCAACAACTGACTCAGAACAGGTGAGGTTTTATTTCAAATCTAAAATCATATTTTTTTTTGTATTATCTTTTATTCAAATGGTATTTTATTAATTACTAATTTGTACATTTACAGGTACTTGTCGGATCGTGGAGAACTATTGGAACTGATGCAGGACGATACCAAGAAGGTGATGCATTTAGAACTGATTCAGAACCAGGAGAACGACGAACTGGACCTCATCTTGGCCAACTTTTCCGAGAACGACGACTTTGTACCGCCTTGTAATTTCGGGAACGTGGTGATCGCCTGCTACACTACAGCTTTGGCCCGCTTGAAATTGTACGATGCCTTGCGCCGATTGGACGACAGAGTCCTGTACTTTGATACCGACAGCATCATCTACGTACACGACGATCACAAATGGAGTCCCCCCATCTTAGATAGTTTGGGATGTTGGACCGACGAATTAGGCGGGAAAAAGATCACTACCTTCGTGTCGGGCGGACCCAAGAATTACGCTTACCAATTGAACGACGGTAGTACCGTGTGCAAAGTCAAGGGCATGACCTTGGATTACAAGACCAGTCAAATCATCAATTTCGAAACGATGAAAAACATGGTATTGAATCAAACAGATGTGGACAAGGTCACGGTCACTTACCCATCCAAGATTGTACGCGGGAAAGATCACAAGTTATTTTCCAAGGACATGACCAAGGACTATCGTATCGTGTATGACAAACGTCAGATTCTGGAAAACCTAAACACTTTACCTTATGGATTCTAAAAGGTCAAGGACGTTTAAACATTTTGTATATATAAAGACTTGATTCTTTTCACCACTCATTCAGAATGTTGCTGGCTGTCTTACTGTACATATACTATTGGTTCCAAGGAAGAAGAAGGTACCATAGAGACTTTGATGATTTTTTCGAACGTCTGAGACGAGCCATACGTCGTAACAACAGACAAAGATTGATTGAAGCAGCCTGATGTTTTTGACTTTGCTAACTTTGATTGGATTCTTTTGTGCGGCGGACTGCCCTTACATCGATTTTGATTGGGACGAACACTTTATTTTGAGAACATTTAAAGACGGATCACCATGTATCCTGGTCACCAAAAAGACGCCCAAAGTAGCCATGACGCTGTACTGCCCTCCTACCCACTGATCGAATACTTGTCGTTTTCACTGCATCACATCATTACCTGTATCATAGGCATGAACTTACGGATGTCGGGACTGAGACACAAGTGTCCGGGATGTAAAGACAGGCAGTGTTTTTGGAGATTTTGTGGAGCTTTCAACGCCATGTTTGAAGGCGGTAAAGATGGAACTTTCATGCAAGACTTTATATTTTTCTTACGTCTCATGTTTAATGATCCACAAGTGTTTGATGATGACATACCTATGATGTATACATTAGTTCTGGCTTACATTCATTCTCTTGAACCTACGTTTGAAGAAAACTTTGTTTGTTCTTTATAAATAAAATGTTCTTTGAATTCTCTTGTCATTCTTTCAACATGAGTACTCACGTACAGACGTTAGACGATTTGAGTGCTTTCGTGTTTAAACACGAGTTTACCATGGTGGTCGCCGGACCCAGTCGTTCCGGTAAAACCGAATTTGTCAAACAATTGGTTCGATACAAGGACGAGGTCATTCATCCTCCTCCTCAAAAAGTAGTCTGGTGTTATCGTGAATGGCAAAAAGCTTACGAGAGTATGCAAGGTCAAGTCAAATTTGTCAAGGACATTCCACCAGAAGACGAAATCTTGGTGTCAGACCTCAACACCAGACACTTGTTGGTCTTTGACGACATGATGGGTGGTCATAGCGGTGAATACATTGTAGATTGGTTTACACGCAAAGCACATCATCGTAATACCAGTGTCGTATACATTACACAAAACGTCTTTGACCGCAGTACCCATCACCGCACCATCAGTCTCAATACGCATTACATGGTCTTGTTTAAAAATCCCCGAGATAAATCACAAGTTGAAGTGTTGTCCAGACAATTAAAACTTCCCTGTTTGAATTATGCGTACCAGGATGCTACCAGTAAACCCCACGGGTACTTGGTGGTAGACATGACACCCACTACTCCCGATACTTTAAGGTTGAGAACGGACGTGTTCCACCACCCCCTGGCAGGAGGGATCGTGGTGTACAGTCCCAAAAACATATAAAAATGAGTGTGGTACCTATTCTGACGTCAGTATCACACTGGTAGAGACTGCGATCGCATCAAAGAAATATGGCGTTACCTTCGGCCTCTAGTGAACTGGTGAAAATTTTGAGAAAACTACGGAATGAAAAAGATGAAAACAAACGTCAAGACTTGGTGGATTTGGGACGTCAAGCCTTGTTGAAATAGTTCAGTATGGGTGCCCGTAATATGATCAACGGGAGTTTACCCTTGACCAAACCTACCCAGAACTACGTCAAGAGAAATTTCGAGCTCTTGAAAACTTTAGCGGATCGACACTCGTCGGCAGACGAAAAACGTCAAATCATCCTGAGACGAGGAGGTGCCGGGTTTTTAGGTGGGATCATCATCCGTACCATGCTACAATGGCCACAACGTGAACCTAATCGTCGAAAATATTATACGATACGTTCCAAAAAGAGTGGAGGATACAAAACCGGTTCCCCTCAAAAATCTTCTAGAAGGAGGAGGAGGGCACCTAAAAAGGCAGCACCCAAGAAAAAGAAGACAGCAGCACCCAAGGCAGCAGCAGCAGCAGCAGCAGCACCCAAGGCAGCATCCCAGAAAAAAGAAAGAAATCACCCCAGAGGAAGAAGAAGAAGACCCCACAAAGACTCATAGCTACACCTGTTGGATTTGCCAGTGCCGACGAGTTTCAAAGAACGGGAAGAGCTACCTTTCATCCTTTGACGTCCACCCCTTTAAGTGCACCGGCCACGACGGCTTTGCAAGCATTGAATCGTCAAATAGGTCTCCCTCCCCATTTACAAGCCATGCTGCCCCTATCCCCGCAACCAGGTCCCTCCACCCAACGCCTATCCCCGCAGCCGGGTCCCTCCCGCCAACGCCTATCCCCGCAGCCGGGTACCTCTTTTCATTCCCGCCAACACATACGCTTATCCCCGCAGTCGGGTCCCACCCAACACATACGGTATGCCCCCGGAAGAAAAAACGTCAAGTTTACGGCGCGCAAGAAATTGGGAGATAGAGGGGGACCTTGGAAAATGGCCAAACGTGTATAAAAGGCAGCGAGGTGGAATGAAAAGGTCATAGTGTACCCAGACATAGATGGAGTAACATGGGCAAGAGTGGATTAAAACCGCATGCGGATATCCTGAGACTGTTGGCTAACAAAGGATATTCCACCAAGTTCAAACAACGTGTGTTACGAGAAGCACCTAACGCTACCAGTAGTAAATTGTGCGAGTGCATTTACAACACTTTAAAAGGGGTGGTACCATTAAGCAAGTGTCAGAAACGCAAGTTGGCACCTAGCAAGCACGTGTTAAGGAAACTGGTGCAACCGGGTTTGTCCGTGCAACAACGCCGCAGAACACTGGTCCGTCAAACCGGTAAAGGACTACCCATTTTACCCTTGATATCCATGATCGCACCTTTATTACTGAAAGGTATTTAAGATGGCCGGCAAGATGGTATTGGTACCTCAAAGCTTTTTGGAAGAGATGCAGCAGAGTCGGGAAAAAGATATTTTATCTTTACCCCATCCTTTACCTTATCCCCCCGAAGTAACGGCAGCCGTCAAAGCGGGTCAAACGTTAGACACGTTGAATCAACGAGGAGACTTGACTCCGGCTCAACAGGCTGCTTTGTATGGACAAGAACTGCATCGGTACCGGACCTATTTACATAAGACCAAAACGAAACCAGCACCTACTGCACCTACTAGGACAGCAGCAGCAGCTTCCAATGACGTCGCCGTGGAACCTCCGGCCGAAGAATTGATCGATCAGATCGTGTCCAGTGCCCCTAAACCCATGCGTGGAAAAGCCAAGATGATGCTACAACACATGCAACGTCATCCTCAAATATTATCGTGGGATCCCGAGGGACGGGTCAAGTACCGGGGTAGAGTGATTCCCAATGCCAACATCATCGATTTGGTCAGTGATTCCGTGCGTTCCACGGAACGGAAAGGATACCGTCCTCAAGGCATCGAACTTTTTAGTCGAGGATTGAGTGAAATGAATATGCCCAGAGATTACGTCAGGAATGCCAAATTCATCAAACATTTTAAAGTGGCACCCTCCCCCAAACCGTCCACTAGCCAACCGGCCGCTTCATCGACACCTACTTTACCCACGCTGGCAGCGGCGGCCCGCAAAGATTCGGATGACGAGGAAGAAGACGAGAGTGGATTTGTCGACGCTTCTACCATTTTAGCCACCCCTCCACGTATAAAAACACCGGGCATCGGGAAGAAAAGTCAGTCGGACTTGGAGAAAAGTTGGTTGAGACTCCCCACCGGCTTTTCCTCACCTCAAAAATGGTTGTTCGGAAAAAATAGATTTACCTTCTGTCTTACACCGTTTGTATTACGATCCCGAGAGTCCCGTGGCTTTTGCCGGCATACAGGCTTTGTACAGAGAGGTCAAACGTATTTATCCTAAAGTGGTGCGCAAACAAGAGGTGGTGGATTGGATACAAGAACAATCGACGTATACGTTACACAAACCGATCAAACGTAAATTCAGACGTAGTCGTACTATCGTGTCAACCATGGACGAACAGTGGCAAGGGGATTTAGCCGATGTCTCTAGCATGAAAGACTGGAACGATAAGAACACCTTTTTACTCTGCGTCATTGACGTCTTTTCCAAGTATGCCTGGGTGGAACCTTTGAAAAACAAAACGTCAAAAGAAATGATCCGAGGGTTTGGTGCCATCTTGAAAAGAGCTAAAGGACGGAAACCTAGACGTTTCCAAACGGATAAAGGCAAAGAATTTCTCAACAAGGAATTTCAAAAGATGTTGAAAGAAGAAGACATTCATTTTTTCACCACCCATAACACGGAAACCAAAGCCAGTATCGTAGAACGGTTTCAAAGGACCTTGAAAGGACGGATGTGGAAATATTTTACCCACAAGAAAACTAGGAGATACGTGGAGGTCTTGCCCCGTTTGGTTAAAGGCTACAACAGTACCAAACATTCCACCATCGGGAGAGCCCCTCGGGACGTGACGCACCAAAACGTCTTGGACGTCTGGTTGTATGCCTATGCCCCTCAAAGAGTCCAGAAAAAGAAGCAGAAACCTATATATAAGGCGGGTGATCGCGTCAGAATCAGTAAAGCCAAGCACACTTTCGAGAAAGGATATCTCCCCAATTGGACGACGGAACTGTTTACCATTAAACGTCGAGTGGTGGGACGTGTACCTTACGCTTACGTGGTTCAGGACGATCACGGTGAAGAATTGGAAGGTACTTTTTACGAATCGGAATTACAGAAAGTGATCAAGAGAGACGACGTGTACGAAGTGGAAGACATTTTGAAAACCCGGAAACGGAAAGTGGGCAAGAAAACGATAGAGGAAGTGTTGGTACGGTGGAAAGGATATCCTCCTAGTTTTGATTCATGGATCCCCCAGAAGGACATGATACGGTAGACGTGGGATTGGAGAGTAGAGAACCCTCTACCACCTCCGTACGTTGGAAATGGTGTGGTGAAGCTCTACCCAAAGGACAGATCGTCTTCTTTGCTCAAATGATTCTGGCCATGACGGTCATTATAGCCAGCATCGCTTGCTTAGCCCTGGACAAAGACAACAAAGAATTTTGGATGGTCATGTTGAGTGGTTGCATGGGTTATATAATGCCCAGTCCCACCTTAAAGATGTCAGAATCTAAACTACCTGGAAGAAGGACACACCAATAAGGATCATCATCATGAGTGACTTTTACGTCACTTTACCCAGCGATGGATCGATGCGGGATTTCCCGGAAAATACCATTTCAACGTTTCGAACACGATTACCTCAAACTATGAAATTAGAGGAAAGAGACTGGGAAGTGGCCCTTTCGGAAGTAGTGTATCCTACCGTTCTGAATAATGTGGATGACGGCTGTAATTACTTTGAAATCGTGGTGCCTTATTACTATCAAGGTGTTGGGAGTTTTCATTTGCACGCTTCGGATACCAATCGATACCGGATTACTATGAATAGTAGAACACCCCACACATTGAGTGAGATACCAGGACTAGCACGACCTACCAATGATAGAGGTGAAGTTCAAAACCCTAGGGCCAATATCCTCAGGATAGCGATTAAACATGGTTTTTATCGATCGGCGCGGGAACTGGTGGATGAAATCTTACGCCTTGGAACATGCCATTGATCCGGTGATGAAAGGCTCTAATGCCAATCCCCCCAACCCTAACAAGATTCGATTGACATACAACACGGCCTACAATCGTGTGGCGTTGGAATTTACGGGAGCTACCATTAATACCATACATTTTTATTTCGTCCGATTCTGTAATCGGTTAGCCTTACAACTAGGATTCCTCACCACGCAACACGGTAGTCATCCCACTCATTGGTTACGTACCAACCAATTAGCCCCCGTACCACCGGACGTCTACATGGGCATGAGTGGCTTGTACTTGTACAGTGATGTGGTGCAAACACAGATTGTGGGTTCACAGAATCTACAGTTGATGAGAATCATTCCTTTTGAGAACCAGAAAGAGAACAATACCAATGGCCATGCGCAATGGGAAGGAAGACATCGGGAGTACCTTCCGATCAGCAAGCATTATTTCGACACGATTGATATCCATATAAGGAACGACATGGGAGAAAAAGTGCCATTCTTTTCCGGTAAAGCCATCGTGAAACTACACTTCCGGAGAAAGCAATTATGATCGTACATCGAGGAATTCCGCGACAGAGAGGAAGAGGGGGAGGATATGTGGGACGTTGGATGAGACCTTATCATCAGACGGGACGAGGATTCATGGATATAGCCAAAGCGGCCATGAAGCGTATTGGTCCCCAAGCTTTAAAGTCGGCTTTTCATGTGGGACTGGACCTGATGCACGGTAAACCTATCAAAGACTCGTTAATGACCCGGGGTAAACAATTTGCATACGCGACCGCCAGGGAAGCCCCCTACGTGATGAGAGACGCCCGTGCACCAAAGAGACAGGTACAGACCCATCAAAAGAATATGAGGCAAGCCGTGGTAGATGGCATGAGAAGAAAGAAGAGAAGAAGAGTACCACCACCACCACCAGCATCCTCAGCCTCTCGACGTACCCATAAAAGCCGTGTCAAAAGGTCAAGGCCTCATTTGCAAAGAGGTCGTGGAAGGAGAAGGTCAGCAGCTCTCAAGAGGATTCTGGGAAAAAGATTGAGAAAAGCCAGTAGGATTAATAGAAAAAAAGTCAAAAGAATCATTAAAAGAACGATAGACATCTTTGATTAGTGTCCAAGATGATGCACCGCGAATCATGCGAATGTTCAACGGAGGGATTAGAGATTGATCGGGTTCCTCAAACCATGAGCGTTTAAGAGAAAGCTCAATGGGAAGAATACTATCCTCTCAATGCCATAGACAACAGGAATGCCGGAGCACCAGTGGAATTCGAGATCAAAGGTCACGGTGAAGACTTTTTGGATTTGGCACAGACTTACGTGTACATCAAACTCAAGATTACCCAAACCAATAACACCGATTTGGCCAACGATACCCAGACGACCCCGGTCAACAATTTCTTACACAACATGTTTAACGAGATCGATCTGTCCTTGAATGGAAAAATCATTTCACCCATACCAACAGGTATCCGTATCGAGCCTATTTGGAGACCTTGTTGTCTTACAGACCCGATACCTTGAAGAAATCTATCAAAGCCAGCAATCTATGGGTCAAAGATGAAGGGGGAAAAATGGATGCTGGGAATCCCCACCAAGACGACAAAACTGAAGACGATTACAATGAGTCTCTGAGAGCCAGACACAATTTGATAAAGGAAAGTAAGGAAGTGGAACTGTTTGACCGTCTCCACTTGGACATGTTTCAACAAAAGAATTACCTGGTCAACGGTGTCGATGTACGTCTGAGATTTAATCGTGCCAGCACCCCTTTCTGTTTGTTTGGCACTGCCGACGGAAAAATCAAGATTTCCAGCATGATGTTATTTGTACGCAAAGTGCGTCCGATGCCCGGTATCATCAATCGAGCCAACGCATTGTTGAATAGCAGTACGGCCAAGTATCCCTTGAGACGGGTAGAAGTCAAGTCCTTCACCATTCCTGCCGGTACCCGCTCTAAAATCACGGACAACGTCTTTGCCGGACAATTACCCAAGAGAGTTTTCCTGGGCATGGTGTTGAATACGGCCTTTAACGGGAGTATCGGTACCAACCCGTTCAATTTTCAACATTTCAACTGTACCAAGGTGGAGATCAGCCTGAACGGAGAAACACAGAATACCCGCCCTTTTGAACCCGATTTTGCCAATAACTTTTACCTGCGCTCATACATGTCCCTGTATCAAGCTTTGGGACGTGTAGGAGAAGACTGGGCACCCGCCATCGGTTACAAAGAATACGGTGACGGATTTACCCTGTGGGGTTACGATTTCACTCCCGATCAGAATGCTCAGAGTTTCGAGAAATTTCACCTGATAAAAACCGGGAACATGAGAATAGAACTGCAGTTTTCAGCAGCCTTGGCAAACACCATCAACTGTATCGTGTACGGAGAGTTCGACAACGTGTTGGAGATCAACAAGCAGAGAGAAGTCAGTGTGGATTACTAACAAATCATGCAAGGACTAAACACCTATCAGATCTACGATATATTATCCCAAGATCCCGACGTGGGACCTCATTTTGGCGGGGTGTATGCTAGGGACCGTTTACCCTCGACGTCTATAGGTCAAACGTTCGTCTTGAATACGGACACGGCATCGGAACCAGGTGAACATTGGGTGTGTATCTACATCGATCCCCGTACCGGGATAGGAGAATATTTTGACAGTTACGGATTACAACCCCTCCGGGAATTTGAAAGGTTTATGGCATCGAGATGTCGACAAATGACGTACAATCCAGTGTGTTATCAAAGCGACGAGACCAGCGTATGCGGACATTATTGCATTTATTTCCTGAAGAAGAGAAGTCAAGGACTTCGGAACCCGTTCCAGATACTACCTCATCCCAAAACACCCCGGGGGATGGAGAAACTTTGGAACGACCGTTACGTGTACCAATGGTTTCGGAGACGATATCGGATCCCCCCAGTCCCTCCACAGAAATGCCAAAAGTGTCGACCACGTCGAAAAGACCGCCACCGGACTTGCTCGAAACTATGATGGCCTTTTTATTCTTTGAACATTTCATGTTGTATATATTTCTGTATTACGCAATAAAATTGTAAGTGTCTGACAATGGGACGACCCTAATCCTTGTCGGACACGTTGTGTTAGCGGGGTACCATTAAACAGTTGCAATTGAATCACGTGACCTTTTTTTTTCTTTATAAAAGAGCTGTTTTCTTCTCCACACCATCATTTGTTCACGATGGCTGGACAAGGAAGCACCTCTTCGATGGACGCTAGTGGTTTTGCCAAGCATTCTATCCAGAACGATATCGAAACCGATTCGGTACCTTCTTACTATAGATTATGGGAAGAGAAGTCTCCTCCTCCTCCTGCTACTCCTACTTCTCGCCGCAGTATAGAACAAGAAATAGTTCTGGCTCCCGAACCTCAGAAAGTCTACAGTTTACAACCGTTGTATCCAGAATACGTGGGATATTCAACACGTCTCAAAACGTTCAAGGACTCTTGGCCTAGATACTTGCGATGTCCCAAGGTCGAGGACATGGCACGTTCTGGATTATTCTATTCTCAGATTGGGGACAAGGTCGTCTGCTTCCAATGTGGATTAGGACTCAAGTTCTGGGAACCTAATGATTGCGCTTACAAAGAACATGCTAGATTCAGTCCTCAGTGCAAATATGTCAAAATGGTGTGTGGTTAAAAGGTCAAGGACGTGTACATATATGTATATATAAAAGACGTTGTTGTTGGCATCAGTATCAAATCATGAATCCGATAAAGATACCAGACGAGGACACGTATAATCACACGGTGTATTACACGGACGATTATCGACCTAACGAATATCATACGTATGGACGAGTGAGGAGGGAATTGCACTTGCTACCTTACGATCCAGATTTCATCGGGTACCATTTAAGGCGACCCGTCCAACAGACGCCTACCCTTCAAACATTAGCTGCCAGAGTAGTCATTAAGGAAATTCAACCACCCCTTCAAAGAGAGAAACTATTGAAACAGATACCGCAACAAATCCGGATTTTAATCAATCAAGTGCACGTGGACATGATCGATTACTGGTATCATTGGGCATTCGGCACGAGAGGACCTCGCGAGTACGAGTACGGTATCCGGGTGGCAGATAACACTTTCTTTCAAGTATCGGACAAAAGAGACAAACTGATCATCAAACCTAGTAAACAGAAACGGATGTGTTGTAGACTCAATCACCAATGTGCCTACATGAAAAATGTCAGACGCCGTGCCGTCAAAAGACTACCCATCCTATACTGCCCCATCAACGGCGTATGCATGTGTACGTGTCGAGACGCGTACAACCGCGTGTACGTGCCACCCACGTGTACCGTTACCGACATGAGACACATTTACTGGGCCAATTCGTTACTACCTGCGACCTTGAGAAGTCACGACCTGGAAGACAAGATGGATGTCCTGGGATTTCAAAGGTCAAGTGCACACGGATTTAAACTGAAGAAGTAACAAGGTCAAGGACGTTTTGTACACATATATACAAAAAACTTTGAACAATGCCATCAAATCATGGATCCGTTGAAGAAACCAGACGAGGGATGCAAGTTAAAGTTAATGAGTCAATTCAAAATGCAATCTCTACAAGACATCACCGCTAGAGCAGTGATCAGAGAATGTAAAAATCCATTGAAGAGAGAACTACTCTTAGAACAGTTACCTCATCCCATCAGGATTTACATCAACCAAGTACAAGATTCCATCGATTCGGTCGACGATAGATTTATCAAAGTCATTGAATGTGACGGAGAACGTAGAATAGATAGAAGAGAATGGGTTAAAAAAGGAAACAAGTTCAAATTATCCGGATGGGGACTTAGTCTCAGGTTTATACAATTAAAGTCGGTGATAAGATTCCTTGCCAATGGTATCGATGACGATGACCTTAAAACAGTAGAATTACCTGATGTCTATGCCATTGAAGAATTACCCGACTCCAGAAATTTCTATTTTAAGATTTTAAAATAGTTCTTTGAGGTCAGATGTGGCGGTGGTAATTTCAAGGTCGTTTCAACATAATATAAGGAACTTTTATTCAAGCGTCACTTCATTCAGACAAAAACTTCAGAATGGAACAGACGTGTGAACAGAACGCTGCTGCTGCTGCTGCTGCTACTGTCGATAAAACTCAAGACACTAAAAAAGATGACGACACGGAACAGAGATGTGAAAGACTGCGAAAAGAAATAGCCGCTTATCAAGAACAAAGGCACAAGATGGGGATCGATTCGTACGATGACTTTATGAAATATCAAGAAATTGTTCATCGCGAACAACTGGAGAAACAACAAAAACGAGATGTCAAACAACTGATGAAATTTCAGGAACAAATGGATCAACACTTGGGTGGCCATTTCGAATTGGTGGACAAACCCACGAAACAATGCAAGTTCGAGTTCGTTCATCTCGATGACGGTTCCGTCGATTTTATAGCGACCCGGATCGGACTGAAAGTTTTGAAATTCATCAAAAAGAAAAAGGAACCGAAACGTCTGACCCAGAAAAAGATGAAAAAGGAAAAACCCGAAGTCAAAGAGGTCATCTATGCGGCCATTCATCCCGAATGTGTAGGTGCTGACGATCACCAAAATCAACAAATGCTGGAAATCTGTCCCAAGTGCAGAAGATACAATGAAGAGATGCAACAGTGACTTTTTTGTAACATTTTGTCCTTGAACATTTGACTTTGTTTGTCCTTGAACATATGAATATTTGTCCTTGAACTTTTTGTTTGTTCTTGAACTTTGTATAGAATTAAAGTATTGAATGTCATTAAAGTATTGAATGTCACGTGATCTCTTTTTTCTTATTTATATATAAAGGGCCAACAGTAAACTAGTTACATTTCAATCATGTCTGTCGAATACGTAAGAGGTGATCTTTTGACTTTAGAGGTAGAAGCTATAGCGCACGTCGTCAATTGTCTTTGCGTTCGTCCCCATGGATTGAGTTTAACCATTGCCCAAAGGTATCCAGAGTCCGATGTATACGGTCGGAGAAGGTCACAAGGGGTAGAAACTTGGCTGTCTACCCAGATAGAGGCACACCGGGTACCATCGTCACATATTACAGTCACCATAAATACATCGTATCCCTCTTAGCACAATGGGATTACGGTACAGCATACCAAAGACATAAACGTCACATTCCTCCCTATCGGGATACAAGGGAAGAACGTACACAATGGTTTCGAGAATGTTTAGAAGCATTAGGTGACCTTGAGGTAAATACTATCGCTTTCCCGTATAAGATGGGATGTAACCTGGGCGGACAACCTTGGCCTTTGTACGAGGAGCTGATTGGACAATTTGCGCGCCAAACGGGAAAGAGAGTACTGATTGTTCAGAAAGTCGGTTAGGGGCTTTCCTCGACGTCCGCAAGTACTAGCATAAATAGGAGGAGAATTTTTTAACCGCTTCACACAGACTTTGAGATAGAAGATGAGTAAGATGGAATTCAATGCGACAATCAGCGAAGACGAGATGGCGGTTTTGAACCTCGTGTTCATAATGGAGAAAGATGATGGGGCAGTAACATCGGCCCCACCACCACCACCACCACCACCTCCACCAGCAGCACCCCAGCCAGCGAACCAGTCACCATCACCAGCGGCCCAGTCATCGTCATCTCAAGACCAACAGGAGATGACGAATGTAGAGATCATCGTATGGTTGGAAGACATGTTAGAAGAGAATAGGCAGTTAAAGGCAGAGGTAAAGAAACTGAAGAGGAAGTTACAGAGGCAGGCGGGTATAATGACGAGAAGACGATCTGGGAGGATGAGAAGAACAGCACGTCACTGTCCCTACTGTTAGTAGGGTGGTTACCATCAAATTCAATGGCCCTTTTAAGGGCCAACCATATGTTTAGAAAAGTAGTCAGAAGTAAGTCCAAAACAAAACACCAGTTCCACATATTTTATTTTTTTCACATCTATATACATAACATTACACATCAAATGTCACTTTTTTCTTCTTCTTTTTGAATTCTTCCACCAAGTCCCGTTGACTTTCGAAACGATCCCAGGCCACGTATTTACACCATGCCACCACTCTGTCTTTGATTTCTTTTTCCAAGATTCTCGAATGGTGATTTCTACAACACTGACAGTAAGCTATGATCGTCATATTAGGGTCTTCGGGATGCACTAATTTCAATCCGTCTTGGGGGTCACTACATTCGTCGTTGAAACACGCCTCTCCCAATCTCACGTCTTCTTCCGTACATGGTACCCAATTCCTTTCGTCGAAAAAAGAATTGACTTTCTGTTCTGCCCACGTATTGAAATGGTCACCGTCGAAATTGTGGGGATAAGTACGATCTTTCATGATGTAACGTGCAATGGATAAACTATACATCATTTTTTATTTTTTGCGTGTGTGTCTGTCTTGTTTCAATGCAACTTGTGAAATGAACTCTTAACTGTAAGGGACTGGGGTTTTATATTGATAGCGTCTGAAACCATGGTTACTTTTTCGAAAAATGTGGGTAGCCCTTAAAAGGGCTGTTTTGATATGACTAAAAAAAGTCATCTAGTGACGGTGTGAACACCTCTTGGACTTGCAGGTTGGGCAAGAGGACAGCCACTGCTCCACCTTGATTTTAGCTGGTACTGATGGCACCTTAAAAATAGGTTCCGGGGATATAGTAATCTCCCGCTCCCAATCCTCCTCCTCGTCTATTACCATTGCTGGTGATGTGGGCGGCTCCACTATTGTACTGCTGGTGGTTGTACTGCTGCTCGGTTCGAACATTCGGTAACTATACCGCCTCTTCTTGACCTCTTTCTTCTTTTCCTCCTCCCTTATCTCCTCGTCCCAGTCTTCTTTATGGCCGGGATAGGGATAGTTTTCCCGATACAACATTTTCTCCCCCATCGCCTGGAAATACTTGGCCATGGCCAGCAGCTTTTCGGCATGCTCCGTCAACTTCTGTGATGTTTCGAAATACTCGTATGAATTCATTTTCGTCTTCTTCTTCTCGATCGATTGTTCTCGCAAGGAGTGAAGCACATCTGCTCAAACCTCTCCTATTTATGCTAGTACTTGCGGACGTGAGAGTACGCCCCATGTAAACATTGTCTGGTTTTGGCGGGAATTCTAAAGATATGGTGACTCATCATACAATAAGGTGACACTAGAATCATAGAGTATTCAATCCTATATATGTAATCATACAATAAGGTTACATTTTTTCTAGAATAAGACACAAAATGAAAGAAAAGGTCATGCTTTCGTGAAAATTCGTGGTATTTTTGATAGAATACATTAAATGGTAACTTTTAAACCCATATTTCATTCATCAAGTATGCTTTAGGTAGATGTATTCTTGTGAAAACCGTCACTGTAAAATTTTTTGAAAGGTTCAATCCCGCTTGACATGTTTTGGGTTTACTCTCACGTCCGCACTATAGGTTATAAATACAGCACGCACTCGTCAGTTCAGCAGTCTTTCCTGACAACTCAACATGGAAGTAACTGAAAGCGATTTCCCAATCTTGATGTCCATCCTCAACGAGCAGCTGGAAATGGACAAACAGACCAATGGCCAACCACAGCAACCACAGCAACCAATACCACAACAAGTCATACCGATGGAGGTACAGAACCTTTATCCGACCCTACCAGCCAAGGCCGAACCACCCAAAAGACCGCCGCAGCCCGACCCTAAGAAAGTAAAACACATAGTGGAGGAGAGGAGGAAATGTTCCGAGGAACTTAGAATCAAATTATTACAGCAAAACCAAACTGTTATCATAGAAGAATTGAAGAAGACCAGAAAAGTACTCAAGACGATGTACTCCATCCTACAAGGGATACAGAATGCCAGAGCAGTCCCCAGTGCTCCACCTGAGATCAGACACGAAGATCACTGTTGTCTATGTACACAGTAGAAATCAACAACAACAAAAACGGCCCTTTTCAGGGCCACCTCTATTTTTAGAAAAGTAGTCATCAGAATCATCTAGAATTTTCCTAAATATAGGTCTGGGACTTTCCAAACACCTATAAATAGAATTGGGAATTCCCTAGGAATTTACCATGGACTTCCCCAATACCTAAAAATAAACATGGAATTCCCCTCGGAATTCCCCCTTTCCCATACACAAAACACGGAATTCCCCAGTTCTAAAAATACTACCCACCTATCGGGGCTTCTTACACTACTCGCGATGTATGATGTACGATGCGCGATGTCTGATGTACGATGTCTGATGCGCGATGTCTGATAGGATAGGATACGATAGACAAAGATAGCGATGGACGTACTGTATATCATAAACGTGTAAAATCTTTTAAAATTTTTAAACAACTATTTTGAGCTTCTTTCAAAATGTGGGTCACTCCAGCATCGGAGTATGTATCATTGGGAATTCCATTGCTTCATTTTACGGTGACCTTATCAACAAATTCCGAAGGACTAAAGGCAGATCAAACTTAAACCAAATGTCGGTTGCCTGCTTTATCGAGGATATGAGCCTTAAGTCATAAAAACACTGAACATGGTTCTAAACCTATTTACAATTGTGTACAAGTGTCTTTCCCAACGTTACACTCTGGCCAACAATGACACAGGACTCCAGGACAAGACTTGTATATATATCGTCAGAGAAGACTGTGTCCTGATTCTGTGTCCTATCTAAAAGTTGCTCAGTCTTCTCAATTGATAGATCTTGAACTCGCTTTAACCGGGACATATAACATATTCATTGTTAAGATACATTTACATAGACTTTGTGTTACAAGAGGCTTTTATGTTTTACTTTCTTGTTTGTGATGTCACCTAACCGTGAGAATTTTATGTTTATACAAAAAATGTGCGTCTATGGAGACATTTGTGTATCCTGATACGTGGGGGGATTGTGCACACGTAATCCGGATAACTACACCAATTTCTAATAGCAGATGACCGTCCAAAGTCAGCGTCGGGTGCAAATTGGTCTCTTTCCTTTGATGTGTTGTCATTAATGTTTTACGTCTCTGTACGTCTGTTTCTTAGATAAAAGATATAAAAATATGAATAAGAAAAAAATAAATAGAAATAGATATAAATACAATGAAAATGAATAAACTATTCAAAATGAATAAAATTTGTGAAAATGATTAACAAGGAAAGTATAAAAATATAAAAAATAATAAAATTAAATAAATTAATAAAATAATTAATAAATTGATAATAAATAAATAAGTATAATAAATTAAAATGATCAATAAATTGATAAATAGATTAATGAAAAAAAAACAAATTAATAAAATAAACAAATAGATAAATACATAAATTAATAAGATTAATAAATTACTAAGATAAATAAATTTATAAGATAAATAAACTTATAAAATAATTTAATTAATAAAGTAAATAAATCAATAAAAATAAATTAATTAAGTAAATAAATTTTAAAAAATTAATTGAATTAATAAAATAAATAAGTTAATGAAATATATAAAGTAATAAGATAAATAAGTAAATAAAATGAATTAAATTAATTAATAAATGAAATTAAGAAAATAATTAAATTAAATAAATACATTAATAAAATAAATACATTAATGAAATAAATGAAATTAATAAGACAAATAGAATTAAGAAAATAAATAGAATTAATGAAATAAATAAAATAAATTAATACATAAAATAAAGAAATTAATGAATTAGATAGATAGATAAAATAAAGAAATCAATGAAGAAATGAAAATAAAAATAAACAAGAGGCCCAAGTGGGCCTATATCGCTCCCCTGAGAACCATGTCACTTTTGCTGAATGACTGAATACATGCACATTGTAATGGTGATTGTTAGTGTGGTCCATCCTTAAAGTCATGTAAAAAAAAAAATCCAAAAAAATATTTTGGCACAGAATCTATATGAAAGCATTATATTAATGGCATCAAGTGTGATTAATATAACAGCAAATTAGGTCTCAAAGACATGCTTTCAATGTGTTAGTTCAGGAAATAGTATGAAAATGTCCATTTCTGACAAAGTCCGAAAAGACATAAAAAATTTGACTTCAGAGTGGAACTAAAAACAGGAATACTTCTTAAGAGATCCCTCTAGATCATTCTGATGCCTTCGGTTTGTTGATATATGCTTGGACTCTGAAGAAGTAGTTTGTCAAAGAACCCTGTGACCTACTTTGCCACGGGTGGCGACACTTGTTGACGGATCTTGATGAAAAACATTATTACTTGTAGGGAACCATTAGCATATCACACCTACCAAGTTTCTTTAAAATGCCCCAGCGGTTTTGAAGAAGAAGTTGAAAATACCCTCCCCCACCTCTTCCAATTCAATAAGAAAACAAGCAGATTCAGAGAATCGTGGTCCCCCGCTTGGGGTGTTTGACTCAGAAAAATCTGAGTCCTTTATGTAGCTCAAATATCTAGGTCATGGTCACGAGGTCAAACATTTTTGTGTCAGTGTAAAGGTCTTGTCACAAGGAACTCACATGTGAAATATGAGAACTGTATCTCTTCTGGTTAAAAAGTTATAGCCAAGGTTAAAGATTTTGTGACACAGACAGACGGACGGACGGACGGACAGATGAATGAGATTTAATGTCCCCCGCTTTAGAGTACTGCAAACGGTACAAAATATGCCTGTCATGAAAAATTTGTGAAGGTTATTTTATCACATTACTTGACCAGAAAGAACAACTTGCATATTTGATCTGCAACTGAGGAAAACAAAGTGATGTACCAAATGAAATGACAAGATTAGAACTTGGTATGAAGTTTATAAAAATAAAGTCACAAAAAATAACAACACTTCTTAAGACAGCTCTCTAGATAATTCAGATGCTTTCGGTTTGTCGATACATGCTTCCGTTCTGAAGAAGTTTGTCAAAGGAGGGTACCCTCTGGGACCTACTTTTGCCTCTGGTGGCGCCACCTATTGAGAGATCTGGACGAAAAACAACAACACTTGTAGGGGACCATTAGTACTTCATACCTTCCAAGTTTCATGAAAATCTGCCAAGCGGTACTGGAAAAGAAGCAGAAAATGTATCAAGATCAACCCCCCCCCCCCTCCCTTTTTACATAAGAAAATAATTTATAAAAATTCATGAAAATAAAATTTGAGCATAAAATACATATCAAAACATTAAGTAACTGAAAAAGATAAAGATGCATTAAATGAGTGCATAAAATCATACATTTATGGAGTAACTGAAAGAAATAGTGCAAAAATGAGCATTTCTGACGAAGTCCAAAAAGACATCAAAAACGCGTCAAAAATTTGACTTCGGAGTTGAACCAAAAATAACAACACTTCTTAAGACATCTCTCTAGATCATTCAGATGCTTTCGGTTTGTCGATACATGCTTCTGTTCTGAAGAAGAAGTTTGTCAAAGGAGGGTACCCTCTGGGACCTACTTTTGCCTCTGGTGGCGCCACCTAATGAGGGATCAGGACGAAAAACAACAACACTTGTAGGGGACCATTAGTACTTCATAACTACCAAGTTTCATCAAAATCTGTTCAGCCGTTCTGGAGAAGAAGTCGAAAATGTGAAAAGTTTACGACGACGACGGACGACGGACGCCAGACGCCGGACGGACGGACGCCGGACGGTGCACTATGACAATAGCTCATTTGAGCTTCGCTCAGGTGAGCTAAAAAGGGAAAAAAAATTTTTGGGGTTCCGCCGGGGTTTGAAGCCACTCCCCATGGGTCCATTGGGCATGGAAAACATACATTATACCTATGTACAATCTTAAAAAATATTCCTTAAAAATCCAAAAGTGGATATCTGGACAAAATTCTTTCACTTGTAGGGTACCATGCATGAGTACCTCATACCTACAAATTGTCATGACAATCTGAAGAGTGGTTATAGAAAAGAAGCAGAAAATGTATGAAAATCACCCCCCCCCCCCTCCCCTTCCTTTTTACATAAGAAAAAAATTCATAAAAAATCAAAAAAATAAAATTTAAGCATAAAATACATATCAAAGCATTAAGTAAGTTAAATATGATAAATATGTAGTAAATGAGTGTGTAAAATCATACACTTATTGAGTTATTTAAAGGAAAAGTGCAAAAATGTGCATTTCTGACTAAGTCCGAAAAGACGTCAAAAACGCGTCAAAAATTTGACTTCGAAGTGGAACCAAAAATAACAACACTTCTTAAGACATCTCTCTAGATCATCCTGATGCTTTCGGTTTGCCGATACATGCTTCGGTTCTGAAGAAGAAGTTTGTCAAAGGAGGGTACCCCCCGTGACCTACTTTTGGCTGTGGTGGCGCCACCTGTTGAGGGATCCGGACGAAAAACAACAACACTTGTAGGGGACCATTAGTACTTTATACCTACCAAGTTTCATCAAAATCCCTTTAGCCATTCTTGAGAAGAAGTCGAAAATGTGAAAAGTTTACGACAGACAGACGACACACGACACACGACAGACGACAGACGACACACGACACACGACAGACGACGGACGACGGACGCCGGACGGATCGCTATGACAATAGCTCACTAGAGCCTTTGGCTCAGGTGAGCTAAAAAAAAGAAATTAATGATAAAGCCTTCATCGGGTTTCCGCAACTGCGTAAACTATTGAAGAAGTTACATATCAAGTTTCCGCAACGGCGTAAACTATTTGAAAAGTTTGATTAGGTCTCCGCAGCTGCGTAAACAAATTTTACAAGTTTCATCAGGATTCCGCAACTGCGTAAACCATTTGCTCCAAGTTTACGTTGCGGAAACTTGTTGAAAAAAAAAATTGAAAGAAATTCATCGGCGAAAACGTTGCGTAAACTTGCGTTAACTATTTGCCAGTTTACGCATTGCAGAAAATTTGTGGAAACATGAAAATATCAAGTTAACGCAAGTTTACGCAGTTGTGTTAACCTGATTTTTCGCCCAGTGATTGCTTTGTATGATGTTCTAGTGAATGTCAAACGTCCTCATCTTCAATATCGTCAATTAATAACTGAAATATTTGCGACATGAACCATACATGCACTTTACGGTTACTTAACCCTCGTTAGTGATCCTCAATCTAAACAATAAACAAAGAGTGGGAAAGTTATTATGTCAAAAAATATACCAAATGACGTAGCCAGATGGATGATTCTTCAGGACCAACGTTCTAGAAATTGAATAACAAAATTTTTTCGAATGCATTGAAGAAATGATCGATCGAACTTGCTTACATATGCCCTCGGGGACCTCTGGTCCACAAACAGAGACACCCACAAAGTGGAACAAATGTCATTCCTCTTCAACGTCAAGATATATTCAAAATATTGCGTCTTTTGTGGAATGTAGTTTTTGGGTGTTGAATGTAAGCAGGAGATGCTTACTCTTCCTGGGTACCTGGTCTCATTCCCATATCGGGAGTACGCTTCTTTTCATGTGGTGGAGAGTTTGGTTTGTTTTCTTTGGTTCCTGTTTTATCCTGATTTTGTATGCCTTCGGTTTCTAAATTAACGATTTTGTGCTGTATACAAGGATATGGTCATTATCCATATTTGTCATTTGTGTGTCACTAAATAAATAATAATAATAACAAAAAATCTCGTTAACAGAGAAAGTGTTCTCTTTTGTGTTCAGTATGCATATCTTGGATCATAGTCTGTTCTTCCTTTCTCTTCTCACATTAGAGTTTTTTCAGCTTATTTCACTGACGGACACCTACTCCCTATTTTTGTTTTGTAGAATAACAAGAATTTGGATGACTATGGATTGTGCCTTTTGGAATGTCATTTTGGGTTGAATTCTTTTTTTTTTTCAATTGTTATTTTCCCAACTAGTATGAATCGGTTCCGCTTTTTTTTTTTACTGCTTCCCATTTTCCTTCAATTTCATTAATTTATATACCTTTTTATTCTTGTTAATTTGAAGATGGCATTTAGTATGTCTTTTTGTACAATATTTGACGAAATAATTGTACACTCTTTGTTTAGAATGATGATCACTGACGGTGGTTAAGTACACGAAACGTGCATGCCTTGTCAATGCTGCAGATTTATATATTCTTAAATGATGCTATTGAATTCGAAAACGTTTAACATAGTGTCACTATTTAAATGATTCAATGAAGCAACTTGCAAAATTTAATACAATATTATTTAACCAAATACGAATGAATAATCTTAAACTATTGTTTATGCTACCTTCAGGAAGTCGTCGCATCGAGGTCCAAATTTTCTCTGTAAATCAAAATGGTCGATCTCTATGACGAAATATTGACCGAAAGTGGTACATTTATTCCATGCATAATTGTTGTTGTTTAAGTAGAAGCCGTCTTTATTTTTTTCTGATTCCAGTTCTCCTGTTTCCTCTGTACCATTTGGACAACTTGAGTGAACTTCTAAATGAAGGAAACGAAATAAGAACAACCTTAAGATTGCGGAAAAACTGTCACTAGAACATTAACGAATGAAAAACTGGAAGATATTATGAATTAAATATAGCCTTATGTGAAAATGCTTACTATAATTTTTGTTAACCTGACCCTAACCTAATTAGAAAAATTAATAACAAGATTCCAACTCCTTTCTAATTCCACATACTTGCACTTTTCTGTGACGTTATATGTAATTCATTCTGACAAAATAAATGTGGTTAAACTTACCCTAACCCTAACGTCAAATGGTAATATAAACGGCTAATGTGGATTTCTGAATCCCATATATAAATGTATAAAAATTTGTCTCATCTATAAGTCTTACCGTGTGAAAGGAACAGAAAAAATATTATTCGTAGAAGTTCCATTTGTACGCCCATTACATGCACCTCAATTTAATGGACAATTTCTCTGAATTGCAGTATAACATATAGCAATTTATATATTTCCTTATAAAAAGGAACTAAGAGAATCTGATTACAGCACTGATTGAAAAACATATTCTAAACATATTAAGAATACGGGAAAAAAGTCAAATTTGTTCCATTAACACGTTGTCATTTTCATTTCCTTTACATATTAGGTATGCGTGACATAGGATTTATTTTAAGAGGAAAATCTATTCTGAAAGTCCGCATATACACTTAGTCTACCTTTTCCTATTGGTATACTTGTAGCATCATGAGAGCAGATCAGTGGATTTAAATGTTTATGGTCGCATTCCTATCACATCCTTCCGGTATATTGACACAAGTTTGATTTTAATAGTTGCTTGTAAACATTCATAAGGAAGTGATTTAAATTATTTTGACAACAGAGGAAACTAAGTCTTGTGTACATGTAATTTTGATTGCAACTGTATCAATTAAACTTTATTCTTATGATTATATACATTTTAAGAATATGGCTTTTATTTTGCCCTGCAAAAGATGCACAAAAGGTGTTGTTTTTAGTAAAAGTCTTACATGAAATGGTGCAAACCATTTTGACAAGGTTTCATTGAACTGTCTTTTTTAGCTCAGCTGAGCGAAGCTCAAGTGAGCTATTGTCCGGCGTCCGTCTCCTCTGCAACCGTTGCACATAATTACACGAAACCTTACATGAAGAAAGAACTCAAAGTCCTCTACCAAGTTTGTGTTTTTCGTGCCGATCGGTCATGAAATATGTCCGCCGAATGCTCTGGTTTATTTTTTCGACTTCTCCACTGCAACGGCTGCTCGAAATTTCACGAAATCGTACAGGAAGCAAGTACTCAAGGTCCTCTACCAAGTTTGTGTTTTTCGTGACGATCGTTTAACAAATATGGCCGCCGATAGTTCTGATTGGCTGACACATTTTCGACATCTTCTTTGCATCCGCTGCACAGAATTTTATGAAACCTTACAGGACGCAAGTACTAAAGGTCCACTACCAAGTTTGTGTTTTGCGTGCTGATCGTTCAACAAATATGGCCGCCAAGGGCTCTGATTTGCTAACACATTTTCGACATCTTCTCTGCAACCGCAGCACGGACTTTCATAAAACTTTACAAGAAGCAAGTACTCTAAGGTCCTCTAAAAAGTTTGTGTTTTTCATGATGATCGGTCAATAAATATTGCCGCCTGGGGCTCTGATTGGGTAACACATTTTCGACCCCTCCTCTTCAATCGCTGCACTGAATTTTATTAAACCTTACAGGAAGCAAGTACTCAAGGTCCTCTACCAAGTTTGTGTTTTTCGTGCCGATCGTTTCAAAAATATGGCCGCCGAGGGCTCTGATTGGCGTTCGCGGTATATGCGAGTTTTGTGAGTGAAAGTTTCGTAAAACATACGCATACATTCGTGGAACAGACGTGAAACTTTGCATGAGAATTTTGTATTCATTGCACAGATACGCGTATGAATGACATATGAATTGCAGATGAACTACTTCAAAACAATGTTAAATACGCATTGATGCGTTAATCCAAGAGGTCGAAAAATTTTTAGCAGCTCATAACCGTTTTCGCGTATGTCCATGTAGTATCAACCTGGAGTCCACTCGCTGCGCATAGCGACTGGTGAAATGTGACAGAAACTCGCTTAAAAATTATCTAAATTACATATATTTGTGTAGCATTACGTATCTCGACGTGTCGCCACGTAGTTTATGCGTAATTCATGCGCAAGTGCTGTGTGACAGGGCGTTTACCTGCTGGGCTTTGAGACTGGATAGTTGACGTGTACGCCTTCGATGTTTCTTTATTTATAAAAACCATCGAAATGACAGATTGACAATCAACGCAGCTACATTAAGGCACTCCTCAGACGTCTTCAAGTATGGCGCGAAATGACATCACGTCAGATTTTGACGTCATCAACACAGAGGCGATAATCCTTTACAAGCGACCATCGATGCTCTTTATTGTAATTAATCATCGAGTTACATTTTTTGCTGAATATTTTACTGTTAGCTAGTTTAAACATATTTTCTTTTCCAAAACATGAAAATAAGATTGGGCAAAAAATATGCCAATGTTATAAACGCCCTCTCCTACTGTTAGCTATATTAAAAACACTTGAATAACATAACACACGAGAGAAATATCTGATGAAAATCTAGCAACCACGTTACTTTTAGCCTAGCAATCATATGAGGCTGTTACTGAAGCTCTTAGAAAAAATGTAAGGCTTTGTGGAATCGTCACATTTTCTTTTAGATGATACATGGGTAAAGGAAAATAGCAATTTAAAAAATGCGGGGAAAATGCCAATATTGGTCTAATTTGGAATCAGGACAACCAGACTAAAATTTGATCCTATCATTTAATTTTCTTAAAAATTGTAAATGTTAATAATTGAAACATACTTTTTCTACAAGCAAAGTTTCATCATTTTTTACCGTTAGTTTTGAAGCTACGAACGTACATATATACCCATTAAAAGCCCCAAAGTGGGCCGTAAATGTGACGTTAAAATTAACAAACTTTAGGTATTGAAAAACAGTTACAAATCTTCTGTAGAGGCAGAATATTAACAAGTACTGTATTTTTCATTTAGATATGATGTGGGCTATCAGATATGTACAGAATCATACATGATCACTAAGACTTTTAAAAGGAATTGTAGAAAGTAGATAAATCTATATCTATTTTCAAAACGTTTTTGAGTTGCTAATTTTTTATAATAAAGTCCGTTTATCTGAAACCCTATCACTTATTTTCCGTAAAATCTTCTTCATATGTCAAGTGAAACACCGATAAATTCCTATTGAAATTTGACCGTCAGTTTTTAAGTTATAGTGATTTTGTTACCCCTCCCCCTTATTTCTACGTTAAATAATCCTGACGTTCTTGCGAAAAACGCGCCAATGTCATCGTTTCTAATGTGACGTCATAATTGATCCAGAGCTTTCCGATGGGGTTCTTTCGGATACTTTTCTTGACCGCCTTAAGGTGCTCCACGCCGCGACGTTATAGAAAAGTCCGCGAAAACGTTGTGTGACGTTATAAATAACGGCACGCTAGTTATCGTATGCTAAGGATATTTAAAGGGATAAATTGTACTGGATCGATTTTGAATATTATTGAGCTTTAATCCTATTCCTTACACATTGTCACCGTGGGGTATTACGTGAAACACAAATGATATGTTCCACGGGAATCCCCTTTGATTTAACTAAGTAAATACTGACTAAATCTACTTTATATGAATTTATTTTAGGCCTATCATATAGTCATTATCATAGATTATATGATGGTAGTTTATTCTGGTCAGAAAAAGACGTATATTTGGAGAACACTTAAATTTTGTATCTGTCCGTGCACCATATCATAACATGTGGCGAGCATTGAAAAATTTCTGATTAAGTGTTAAGATTGATATTCGCTTTCCATTCGTAAACGAATATTTTTCCCTGACATGTTCGCCATAGCACTTTCTATATAGACATTACCTAAGACAGTGCATGTACTCATGTATTTTAGATATTGTTTTCATTTTCGTGCTTGAACATCGACTGCAGGTGCGGCTAGCCTTAAAGGGGATGATTATTCCTAACGGGCATCTGGTCCCACCTCTAGCTTGCTAGGGGTCCGTCGATGCTCACTTTGGTGCCCAGTTGTGAGTGCTGTTGAGATTATCGTCAGGATCTCCTGTAACTCATTTGTTCCAAATTGTGCAAGATTTAATGAATAGTTATTGTAAAATATCCAAAATAATTTTTACATGTTTATGCTATCTAAATCTTTGATTGATAAATTTCTTTGTAATTTGTCTATTTTTTCGTGGACGTTCGAAACATAGGAGAAGCTCTAGCGTATCTGATAAGCTAAGACATGTAAATGCCGTAGGATGGCAACCTTGGAACATCGCCATCAAGCCAAGGAAAATTAATAATGTTGAAGACAAAGTCTCCTCTTTTGTCGTATATCTTTGTCAGAATTTCTGCGTTATTAATTTTGATATCAAAAGCCAAAAATGGTGTAGATTTATTATCTGTGTTTGCTTTATTAAATGTTTACTCTGGTGGATAAATTTGATTTTTGTAATGGTCAAAATGTGGGTTATCAATATTCAAAATATCATCAAGATATGTGAGTTTGCTACCTGTGTACCGTTCCCATCACTCAACGGAAATCGCAATTTTACGAGATCACAATGACATTGCGGCTAGCCAAATAAGGGACACCTACTCCTTCCTGGCACCTGGTATCACCTTTGCTTGCTAGGGGTCAGTCGATGCTCAATTTTGTGCTCTATTGTGAGTGTTGTTGATATTATCGTTTGGATCTTCTTTAATTCATTTGTTTCACACTTATGTCCTGTGTAGAAAGTTCCCCGCGAGGGGTTTGACGGTAAATGTTTTAAAGTGTATTCCCAAACATAGTCGCCATAGCACTTTCTACATAGACATAACCTCAGAAGGTGCATGTGTTTAAGATGTTGTTTTCATTTTCGTGCGTGAACAGTCCAGGAGAATACTATAAATAGTAATATTACTTAGAACTGTAATATTACTGTTAACAATAATCCCTTATATTATTGAAAACAGTAATGTTGCCACCTTATATTACATCTGTCTGTAATATAGACCAAGCAACATTTTAAAGCTACAAGCAATGCTTTTATCACACCATTCGTTCATTCAACATGTTCAACAACAAATTCTTTTACTTGAACAATTTTTTATACTAAAAGTGAAAATAATGTCCATTTCGAACCTATTTTTCACTTTTGCTTCTTTTCAATATCACATTTTCTTCAAATATGTTGAGGAAAAAAATTCCTGATGTTTTAAACAAGTTTTTAGTATATATTTGAATGAGATACAACTCCTAATCACCCTCATTTCTCCCCTATCCACTGGTATAAGAGCGAACTCAGAATTTGTATAGTATTACTGCTTTCAGTAATTTGCAGAGATAAAATTCCAAGAAAGATAACTCCAATTAAAGTTATATTATTAGTTTTAGTAATATAACTGTTTTCTGTATTCTTGTGGACTGGTGAACATCGATGCCCGTTGCGATTAGCCAAACAGGGGATGCTTACACTTCCCGGGCACCTTGTCCCATCCTTAGCTTGCTAAAGGTTCATCCATGCTGAATTTTGTACTCTTCAGGATAATTTTTAACATGTTTAACTAATTTGCTTAGGCTCTAGATAACAATTGCTACGCTGAATACGTTATGTTTCGACCCCTCGCCTGGGCGTATATTTCTTCTCGGGTCCAGCTACGTAAATGGCATGTATCATTTACTTTTATTTCTTTAACTGATCGAATTCAAATTATAGAAAAAAAAATTATATGAGACACTCATTAACGTAAATTCCAAAGAAGAATCCGGTTTGTTGAGTTATAGGTATTTTGAGATTTTAATATCAGTAAGAAATATTAAAGCAATTTAAAATTGATTTACATCATACCCGGACAATTTTAATAACAGAAAGAAATAGCAATTTTATTCGATTTACATCTTACCTAGACTATTTTCATAGCAATAACAAAAAGCAATTTAATTTGATTTACATCTTACCTAGACAATTTTCATAGCAATAAGAAAAAACAATTTAATTTGATTTACATTACCTAGACAATTTTCATAACAAAAAGGAGGAGCAATTTATTCTGATTTACATGTTACCTGGACAATTAAATAACAATGAGAAATAGCCATTTAATTTGATTAACATCATACGTAGACAATCCTCTGTTCGAAATTGAAAGTCATTTGTTCTAATCCATAAACCCTATAGAAAGAAATTCAAAATGAAAAGAAATGGATAAAGTGCAAGTCTATGAGAAAACCATGCAAATAGCTATAGAAGCAAGGTCTTCAATTTCCATTTTTTTTATCACAAATATTTACTACAATGAATTTTAGAAATTTTTCATGATGAAAAAATCAAATTCTTGTAGGAATTGGCGTGCAGCGCCACCTATTAATAGAATAGCCTAATACATGTGAAAATCAAGCTGAAGTTGTCATATTTTGTCAACAAAAATTCCATTTGCAGTACAGTAAAATTCCAAAGACTATAAGTAATTGGTTAGTCCCAGATAAAAGCTTCACGAGCAATGCTAAAGAAATTTTTTAAAATTCCCATTTTTTAAAGAGAGATAACTCTTACGATGACAAATATGGACAATGACCATATCCCTGTTTACAGCACAAAATCGATAATTCAGAAAATCAGAAACCGAGGCATACAAAATCAGGATAAAACAGGAACCAAAGCAAACTCCACCATATGAAAAGAAGCGAACTCCCGATATGGGAGTGAGACCAGGTGCCCAGGAAGAGTAAACATATCCTGCTTACATGCAACACCCGTCGCTTCAATTCGGTAGAACTGTCACATCCGGTTACTACCATTTTGGAAGACATAGAGTACAATCTTTGGTTGGATGGTTCAAATGGTCTATGAGAGAATATCATCAACCATTCTGGAGAGTGGGACATCATAGTGTATGAGTTCCCCATATCGACAGTAGAACTTCCTCAGTGACGATGTTAGTCGGTCACAAACATATCCCTGACTGAGAAGCTTATCTGAAAGACGCCTAGCTCTCAGAACAAAATCCGTATGGCGTATCAACTGAGATATGAACACGCCATAAGCAGGTGATGAAGGGATGTTGCTAATCAGAAAAGGAAAGTTTGTAATGCTGAAATTGAAGTCGTCACGTTTGTCATAGAGTGAGATGCTCATGTGACCATCAGTGTCGTAGGACAACATTATGTCCAAATAGGAAACTTATTTGTATCTGTAGTTTCTTTGACTTTAAGCTCCGAAGGATAGATACTGCTCAGGTAATCCGCGAATTTTGTATTATTGATGGACAACACATCGTCTATGTATCTGTAAGTGAAGTTCAAGTCAGAAGCTAAGTATCTTTTTCCCTTCAGATACCAAAGATTGAATGAATTCAGCTTCGTACTTGTAAAGGAAAATGCAAGGAGTGGGGCACAATTGGTCCCTATTGGAATTGTGCTTTTGAGATTATCGTCAGGATCTTCTTTAACTTATTTGTGTTACACTTATGCCCTTGCCGTGTGGAGCTCGTAAAAAACTTTCCCGCGAGGGGTTTGACAGTAAGTGTTTGAATATCTTTCCCTGACATGGTCACCATTGCACTTTCTATATAGACATAACCTTAGACAGTGCAGTAAATGTAATTAATTTTTGATTTTCGTGCATGAACATCGACAGCGGATGCGGCTAGCCAAGAGGGGATGCTTACCCCTCCCGGGCACCTTATCTCTCCTCTAGCTTGCTAGGAGTCCGTCAATGCTCAGTTTGGTACTCTATTGTGAGTGCTGTAGAGATTATCGTCATGATATTCTTTAACTCATAGGTACATGTACTAATTTACTAGGTAAGTAATACTTCAATGTTAAACGTCTTTAAATTCAATAGCATCATTTAAAACCCGATAAATTTACAGCATGGACCAGACATGCACGTTTCGGGTACTAAACCCTCGTCAGTGATCCTAAGTCTTCACAATGTAATATGGCCAAAAAGTATGAAAATTATTATGTCCAAAAATGTACCAAAAATGACGTAGCAGAATGGGTGGGATATGATGCTACAGGACCCACGTTTTAAAAATTTCAAGAAATTTGTAACAGAAAATTTCAAATGTGTTGAAGAGACAGACGATCAACCAAAATTGATCGAACTTGGTTTTACGCCTTATGTTTTTACAGAGATTAACCACTTATAATCGTATTCACTCTCGAGATTTAAGTTCACTTTTAACGTCTACTGTTCTGTCGAGCACTTCTGGAGAAAAACTGAAGTCGAACGTTAAAAAAAGTTAAGAGATCCGTCGAATGTCGTATGACAAAAGCGTACATTGAGCCTGACAGACACAAAAACAGACAAACAGATAGACGGTCAAACTGACGTAGAGACAATAAATAAATCAAGCAGACAGACAGAACTCAAAGACGGAATAATACAGTAACAGACACTTATAGACTCACAGACAGTCACTAAAAAGATAAATACACACCAATAAAGGCTTACACAGACAGACTAACAGACAAGCACAAAGTGTCTGAATAAAAGTCACAGAGAAGCAGACAGGCGGTGGGACGGACAAAAACATACATAACGTTAGACTGGCAGACACACAGAGAGACAAAAAACACTGATAGAAGTACTAACGTGTATACAGAAAAGGACACCTTGACATACAGAAAGACAAATAAACATCAGTCCACATTTTTTTTTAATTGGCAGAAAAGGACAGACTAAGGGATAGACAGACACATAGACAGATAAAAAGACTGATTGATATACACACATATAGAAACGCAGAAAGATACATACACACAGAAGGTACACGGAGAAAGACTGCCAGACAGATACACAAAAATTACGCATACAGACAAACAGACATAGACAAAATCTTAGAAAGATACATAGAGTCTACCTCACAGACAGGAAGACAGTCAAATATCGACAGATACAAATAAACACAGAGATAATTCCTGGCAGGTACAAACGGACAGACAGACAAAAGATACATCCTGACAGACTCAGAATGCCAAACAGACAAACTCATACAAAGCACAGATGCACTCACTCACAGGCAGACGACGTACCCATTCGATAGTACGCAGACCCCCCTAAAAAGACAGACTCGTAAAAAGGCGGAAAAATAAGAAAAGGGCTATATTTCTAACAAGAAGAGTTTTTATTGAAAAAAGACAAACATGCATACAGACATACAATTACACATACACAACATGACCCCCAGATAGACACCGAGACCAACACTCACCCTCATGCAGATACAACGACAGACAATATGAAAAACTAAGTGAGAGTTTTGGGAAAGGAGCAAAAATATCGTTACACATCAAAATTATCTATTGAAAGCAAAATAAGGAAAAAGATGAAATCGAATTTAAACCATTGATGGGCTGCTCCATACCTTCTTGAAGACCTAACTTTACGAAAATTACCGCTTTGACCGAAGTTTCTGAATTATTTGAATTCGGTAGGCTGTATTCTTCGCGACCAGATATGTGTTTCAAATATTAAATTCTCATCAGTTATGCTTCCAGCCAAAGTGCTTTTCATACGCCACCTAAATTAATCTTACTAGCACTTTGGTTTTACTTTTAGAAAATAAATTTCTGCATTTACTTTACAGAGAGTACGCGGCTCCAATTTTCCTGTAGGGTCGATTCAGTAGCATATCCAAATGAAGTCTATGTTCACAAAAGCATTGGAGGAATGATGCTAAGATATTAGCGTCCTTTAATTTCGATGATATTTATCGATGCCATGACAAGTTTCCGAAATAGCAAGGAAATATAGATCTGAAGTAAAAGCTGAATTGTATACGATTTTTCCATTCGTTTAATGAATGATTATTGGGAAGATATACAATAAACCTTTATTTACTTACACTTTCTTACATCCGTTATATTCTTGCCATTTCTTCTCCAATTGTTGAAACGAGACTTTGCGTCCTAAGTCAGCATCGGTTGTCCATTATATTGTTGGTTTATGTGTCTTATGTGTTTCATTTTCCTGTGGTGTGAGTTTGTGTCCCTTGTCCCTTTTGCGTCTTCTTTGAGTGTCTGCTCAGTATGTGGTTTTGCATTGGTTGTTTTGTGGTCTGCTGAGTGTGCTGCAACCAACCGTTTTTGAGATCCCCTCCATGCTTGCGAGATTAACCAATAAACAAGATGCTCACAACAATATGTCCACTAATCAGAAGAAAAGATAGCATAAACATTCGGCCAGATGTGATGTTAAACGTTTACAAATTTAATAGCATCATTTAAGAACAGATCAATGTGCAGTATGGACAAGACATGCACGTTTCGGGTAGTTAAGTCTCGTCAGTGATCCTTAGTGTTTTATTATCATGGTAATCATGATTTTTGTCGCTCGGTAGAGAAAGCACGTCCTCTTCGTTAGATGTACAATCATCGTGACTTTCTTTTCGCAGAAAAGCTAAAACCTGATGAATGTACAATTTGCTGTGTTTTGCTTGGTTGTAATATAACTGTCATTTCAATAATACGGAAATGGTCGAACTCTAGACCTTCTTGAAAGAAATTCAAGCCAATTTTCAAGTTTAGCCTTTTTAAGAATTGCTAGGGATCACTTCTATTGTATAGAATTGAAATTGCTATTCCAACTAATTTACTGTCAACTATATATATCTGAAAGGTGGCATTTCACTGTATACCGTTTAAAGACTCTTGAAGCTTAAAAAACATCATATGTATACGTATTACCTAGGTATTTTGTTGCATATAATTCAGAAAAAAATGACAATTTATGCCAAATAATTCTTCTTGGTGTTTTATCACCAGATGTCTTATGAAAATATATACTATTTTTAGATTATAGGCATTAAAAATTTTGTTCGATAGATACCATAACTTCGTCCAACAATTATTATCAAATACATTTTCGAAATCTTCAGTGTCTTTAACTCGTGTCGATAATAACGATGTCTTTACGTTTATTTTATAATACGCGACTTGGATCTCTTCAATACCGACACTAAACGTTTCGGTACTGCTATAGCCTGAACAACAAAATGAATTATATGCACGAAACATGTCATGATAACCTCATTGAGATCTAAATAAAATCAACATTTATCGTTTAAATTGTTACTGACATTTTGTGCTTGTCAACGTTGTTCCCGAAAAGTAATTTCACGTCGACCATCAAGTAAAGTTTATTGTTTAGTAACACATTTATAGATACGGTCTTCCTCTCCATCATGTGTTTGAATGAAGTACATATTCAAAACATTCTGGCGTAAAAATTTCCAACTAAGAGTATATAAACAATAGTCGATTGCTCCTTCCTTTCATCAAACATTTGTTAAAATCATTCTATAGGTACAATTTTGTGTAAAGTCAGTAGTGAAGAATTCATTGTCTCGTTTTAAGACTAAAACATTGTGGAGGAGCAAACTATCAATAAAAAATGAACTGTATTTCTGAAATACAAGGATTAATGTAGGATATTAATCAAGTCAATCTCTAAAAACTTTTAGCCAGTATGGCTTGTCTTATCTTAAGCTGGACCTGAGATAGATTTCAAACTTTAAAAAAATAGTTGAAACAATATGATTTTTAATATAATGATTCAGCTTATTCTTGTTGTTCCTTATCGAATTTCCATGGCTTCAAGCATTACTAATGCTTCAGAGGTAGAGCGAGAAGAATGCGAGAGTAGAACATCTTGTCAAACCATGACAGCTTTTGGTGGTTATAAGCTGCCTTACTGTTATTGTGATGACCTCTGTGAAGAATATAAAGACTGTTGCAAGTTTTATAATAAAACGAAAATACCGAAACAAGAGATGGATATAAAAACCCTTATCACAACAGTATGTGCCTGAAGGTGCAAACAGATGACGTCGGGTTCTGGATCATAAATAGATGTGGAAGTCATGGAAGAATATGTTCAAGAGGAGAGATTCAAGAGAGTTTATTTTGGAACCACCTGTGACAGGTGTCAACAATTTGACCTACATAAATGCAGCGTGTGCTACCTGTAACAATGTCACATCATACAATACATGGAGTATACTTAAACATCAACCATCTCGTTATCTACAAGAAATCGATAACAATTCAATAATAGAAGAAATCCTACGCAGGAAGATTAAGCCTAGACTATATTCATATGATTTTGAAATATCACTTGTAGCACCATATATTTCTATGCGAGTATATGCTACGGAAACAGTGAGATTTCTGGGAGTTGTTCAAAATTCCAACATCCTGTAATAAATGAACATGATGGTATGTTTATAATCTTTTGCATTTTTTTCTGTTAAGAAAAATGTCATATTATCCGCTTTTATCAGAAACAAATATTTCTTACGTGTATCATCTGATCTTAAGATTTTGTATATTTTGTACTCAATATTAGATTAACTCTCCCTACCTTTTATTCTTAATTAATCCCTGGAATTAATTTTATTACAAGTGATTTTCCTATCAAATTAAAATGTATATAGCGAAAACCTGTCTAACTTGACTCCGACATTTATTTCCCTGTTGCGTTCCAAATCTGGGCCCTGTAATGTTGCTCTAGATTGATACAACATAATATTTTAAATTGAATCCCTCCATCAGTGTTTTCATAATTGATACTTCAGAATCTGTGGATTTTTTTCATCAATTTTATATGTGCAAGTTGATTTATAAAAAATACATGAAATAATATTTGCAGTTATTCATTTAATCATACTGCTCTAAGTCTTATACAACTAAAATTGTATTGGTCAAATTTAGATCATCTTGAATCTGTATTCGGTGACCCCATGTCTTATGTACCCTATTTTTTGTCGGCCCTTGCATAGTCACATAACACACGTTTAACAAATTTGTTTCACAACCTTACATCTACCACATATACAATGACAAATATGGATAATGACCATATCCCTGTATACAGCACAAAATCGATAATTCAGAAAATCAGAAACCGAAGGCATACAAAATCAGGACAAAACAGGAACCAAAGCAAACAAACAAAAACCTCCACCACATGAAAAGAAGCGAACTCCCGATATGGGAGTGAGATCAGGTGCCCAGGAAGAGTAAGCATCTCCTGCTTGCATGCAACACCCGCCGCTTCAATTCGGTAGAACTGTCACATCCGGTAACTTCCATTTCGGAAGATATAGAGTACAATCTTGGGTTGGATGGTTCAAATGGTCTATGACAGAATATCATCCACCATTCTGGAGAGTGGGACATCATAGTGTATGACGAGTTCCCTATATCGACCGTAGAACTTCCTCAGTGACGATGTTAGTCGGTCACAAACATATCCCTGACTGAGAAGCTTATCTGAAAGACGCCTAGCTCTCAGAACAAAATCCGTATATTTCGTACTTGCTCTGGCATAGCGTATCAACTGAGATATGAACACGCCATAAGCAGGCGATGAAGGGATGTTGCTACTCAGAAAAGGAAAGTTTGTAATGCTGAAATTGAAGTCGTCACGTTTGTCATAGAGTGAGGTGTTCATGTGACCATCAGTGTCGTAGGACAACATTATGTCCAAATAGGATGCTGAATTATTTGTCTCTGTAGTTTCTTTGACTTCAAGCTCTGAAGGATAGATTCTGCTCAGGTAATCTGCGAATTTCGGATTATTGATGGACAAAACATCGTCTATGTATCTATAAGTGAAGTTGAAGTCAGAAGCTAAGTATCTTTTCCCTTCAGAGACCAAAGATTGAATGAATTCAGCTTCGTACGAGTAAAGGAAAATGTCGGCAAGGAGTGGGGCACAATTGGTCCCCATTGGAATTCCGACAATTTGCTGAAAGACCTTTCCTCCAAACACCACAAAAATGTTGTCGATCAAAAAGTTTAACATCTGAATAATATCTGTTTCAGTGTACTTATTTTCAGAATCGGACTTTTCTTTTACAAAGTAGGTTTTGTCATAGTTCACAACAATAAATTTGTATTTGCGATTACCGTTCTTACTTGTAAACGCATTACTTATAATTTTTGCGAGTCTTTCTTTCAATTTAGAATGTGGAATTGTAGTGTAAAGTGTCGAAAAATCAAAGGCTTTGATCGAATGAACTTTACTAAAATGAGTGGATTTCAGATGTTCTAAAAGTTCCTTCGAATTCTTTAAAATCCACATCTGGTTGATACCACTGCGAGAATATACTGTCGAACAATATTTTTGAAGCCCAGATTTGATTTCAGATAAAACTTTGGGGAGTAAGATCGATACAGATTTGGTAGAACATTTTGAGGAACCAGCGATGAAACAATGTTTGTACGGATTCTTATGCATTTTAGGTATGCAGTATAAGTATGGTAAATCTAAATCTAAATTGTTAGTTTGGAAGCCAAAGGAAGAAAGAGCTGATTTGTGGTTATCTATTATTACAGAGGCAGAAAGGTTTGTTGGGGTGTAAGTGGGATTTCCAAACTTAAACCCAACTCTTTAACTAGACTTTCGAAATAGAACTTTTTGCAAGTAAATGTGTAATTATTTGAGGCTTTGTCCGCTGGTGTGATGACATAATGCTCTTGGAGGTAGGTAAGCTCTGTGATAACATCAGGGTCTTTAAATATAGACTCGAATCTGGTGCTCACGGTTGATTTTAATCGGTTAATTTTAGATAAAAGTAACCCTTTGATGGATTTTATCCATTCGGATAGTGTGTCGAGCTGTACATCCTCTTTCTTTGCCCAACGTCTTGCATATTCCTCACAAGAGTCCATGATAATTTTGAAATTTTGGTTCCATGTAAAGGACATACTTTCTCTGTATTTGGGACCCTTTTTTAACAAATCTGCAACTGTTGGTGTGTAACTATAGGAAATACAAGGAGTTTCTTTTCTTTTGAAATATGGTGGGATTTTTTCTGTGACAGTTTTGTGATTCAAAATTTGACCAAGATTCAATTTATCAATACCTTTGTTTGCAAATTTTACTTTAATGAAAGGACGGTTTGTTTTCTCCTCTGATTTATCTGATCTAACTGCTTGAAATAAACGAAAGGTAGAAATGTCCAAGATGACTCCTTGTAGTCTGTATTCTGGGGAACGTGTATCGGTATAAGTGAGGTCCTGATTTGTCGAAAGTTATGGTTTAAAATATCATATGCATGTATCCTAAATTTCTAAAGATAATAGAAGCGTTCCAATTCTTTAAGAAAAATTGAAACTAATTCATATTGCTCAAAAAGGTTTAGAATCACCCGGAAAATAGAGGCAAACTTTTAGTCAATAAAGACATCGATGATTTCTCTGAAATTATTCAACTTTTTGCGATATGATACTTAAGTCCATAGTAATTAAATATATTTAATATTTTGTTTTGTTCAGCATCATTTAGAACATATAAATTTACAGCATGGACCAAATATGCACGTTTCGGGTATTTAACCCTCGTCAGTGATCCTCAATCTAAACAGTGTAATATGACCAAAATCTGTGAAAATTGTGTCTTAAATATACCGAAGACGTAGCAAATTGCTGGGATATGAACAAGACCCTGGTTTATGAAATTTGAGAAAATTTTGTAAACAGAAATTTTCAAATGCGTTTGAAGAAACGACCAACCGAAATTGATCGAACTTAGCTACCTGGCCCTCGGGGACTCTTGGTCCATCAGCAGTGACATTCACCAAGTGGTTCAAATGTTTAACATCTCAAATTCATTAGCATCATTTTAGAGGAGATAAATTTAAACAATGTTAAAGGATGGGCCAGGCTTGTACGTTTCAGGTATTTAACCCTCAATCTAAACAGTGTAATATGACCAAACTCTGTGACACTTGTGTCCTAATTTACGAGAGACGTAACAAATGGCTGGGATATGATGCTACAGGACCTAGGTTTATGTTTCGCAAAGCAGTATTTCAAAGCTTTATCCCAGTATCGACAGACGCATTTCCTCGCAGATAGGCCAAGGTCAGGAAGGCCAAGGAGTACTGCGTTGCGCCAAGAAAGACTTTACGGTCACATGATATCACAGCATTGACTCTTCATAGAGAGTCCATGTATGCAACGGATGAGTTTCCGATCAAACTATCCGGAACCACATGCTGCAAATCTCCGTTCAAGGCGTCCAGCAATACGAGAACCCTTGACCAAGCGTCATTGGCGGTCCGTCTTGATTTGTCTAGGCGTCACTTACTTTGGAATCAAGGCCAGTTGTCATCCGTATGCTTTTCTGGTGAATCTCGATTCGACTTATGCTTCAGTGACGGAAGACATCGCGAATATCGCCGACCTTGTGAACGCTATAAAGCTGCGTCAGGAAGGGAGCATGATCGGTACGGGGTGGATATTTTATGGTCTGGGCGGGGATTTCCTCTGTAGACTAGTCACCACAGCTGAATACCAAGATGACAACACATCGATGCCATTTGGTTAACGATTTTTACACAACAAAACATCATCTTGAGGATGGAGTGGCCTGCAAATTCACCTTGATTTTCACCCTATAGAACATCTATGGAATGGATTGGGACATCGTGTGTAAAGGCACAACTCTCCTGATAATTTGCACCAGCCAAAACATCGAGCGGTGCAGGAATAGAACAACATTCCAACAACACAATCCGGAAGTGTATTCGGAGCATGAAGAAGCGGCACACGACCTGCATCAGTGCTAACGTAGAACATACTCCTCATAAACTTTACCACTGATACGCTTGTAACGACCCCTACCATATTTAAACTCAGTTGTAACGACGGTAGTTTATTCAATGTATAGTTTCGTATCTCTTACCTCAAATCATCAGACCATTTATACGAGAAATCGAATTATATCATAGTTTTGTTATTTTAATTTGAAATAAAGAAAACAGAATATGTGATTCTACATATTTTTAGTAGCGACCTCTGGTTATATTTTTTTGAAAAGAAATTTCTGCACTTTTCAGAGAGTGTATTGCTCAAAATATCCTGAAGGGTCGATTGAGTAGTATATCCAAATGAAATCTATGTTGGAGGTATGGTGCTAAGATGCTAATCTCCTTTAATTTCGATGCTAAATTTGAATGAAATAACAAGCTACCAAAATAGCAAAATAATATGTATGACGTCAAATTGATAAAAAGCCAAAACAAAGTTTCTTTTAGGTGACAGAGCTGGAAATATTACGCTCAAAAAATCAATTTTACGGGGAATGAATTTAACTGCTCCACAAGTGTTCCAACTCTATATATCTTTTCGGTAAATATGTGTGGCCCATATAAAATTAATTGGCCTTGTTTTACCAATAAAGTGACAATTCGCAGAGAAAATAAAGACTTGCCTTTCGAGCATGTTAGTAAGTTGATATCGTATCTGAGAAGGTCAAATGCTGTCTATAATACATACAAACTTTTCTTTTCTGAGTAACAACATCCCTGCATCGCCTGCTTATGGCGTGTACATATCTCAGTTGATACGCTATGCCAGAGCAAGCACCAAATATACGGATTTTGTTCTGAGAGATAGGCGTCTTTCAGATAAGCTTCTCAGTCAGGGATATGTTTGTGACCGACTTACATCGTCACTGAGTAAATTCTACGGTCGATATGGGGAACTCGTCATACACTATGATGTCCCATTTTCCAGAATGGTGGATGATATTCTGTTATAGACCATTTGAACCATCCAACCAAAGATTGCACTCTATGTCTTCCGAAATGGAAGTTACCGAATGAGATAGTTCTACCGAAGTGAAGCGGCGGGTGTTGCATGCAAGCAGGAGATGCTTACTCTTCCTGGGCACCTGGTCTTACTCTTATTTTTGGGAGTCCGCTTCTTTTCATGTGGTGGAGGTTTTTTTTTGTTTGCTTTGGTTTCTGTTTTATCCTGATTTTTTATGCCTTCGGTTTCTAGTTTTCTGAATTATCGATTTTGTGCTGTATACAGGGATATGGTCATTCTCCATATTTGTCACACTTATACTTAAGGTACAGGGTTACGTCCTATACATTCAACTAATTCTGCCTCAAATTCTCCAGCGTGGTAAATTCCTTGAAACTATTAATAACATTTCTGATTGAAGTCCCACCAGAAACAAGTTTACCTTAAACTCAAAAGAGACCCTCGATTGACGCGATTTGAGCAAAATCTTGGGTAAAACATACTAAATGACGTCATACATTATATCAAGAGTTGTTTCCAATTTTAAGTAAATATTATATGATGAGGATACATTCTAGGGATCATAAACAGTATGTTTTTTTTTTTCAAGGTGAATTTGGCTTGACACAAAACTCGATTTAGGTAAGGGTTGAAAGGAAACAAAATCAAAGAAGGTGCATGGGCTGATATTGTATGACAATTTACTATGAATTACCACTTGAGACAATCTTGTTTATGAGTCATCGGGCACATATTCACGTCTTCAAATGCTTAGCATTATTTAACTTACTTGGTACTTGACCAGGTCGTCAGTGACCCTCAGTTTAAACACTCAAATATGACCAAGACCTGTGTAAGTTATTTCAAAAAATACCAAAAGACGTAGAAGGATGGTTGTACTGTAATATAACGTTTCAGCAGTTTTAACTTGAAACGACCAACCAAAAGATTACACTGTCTGTTAACTTGATAGATATTAAATTAATATTTCTTTCAAAGGGAGATTAGGAAAGCCTAACAAATTTGACCTTCATTCACTGATTAAATGTGACAAATCTGTGACACACATTGGCTGATTAATTAACATGTTAACCATCTAGTGACCAAACTCATCTATGCTTGGCGGAGAATCACGATATTTTTCCAGTTGGATATGTTACCAAATTGTAAGAACAAAACCGAAGATTTTTTTTTCAAAACCCTCTCTCTAACGTATTTGGGGTATGTATCATAAATGATACATTGTGCATAAGTTGAATTTCTAAATCTTCAATTTATTTCTAAGACCTTGATTTGTTCAAAATAATAAGTTCCCCGTGTTAATGTGCACAGAATGAAATATGAACAATTTACAAATTTAAAAGATAGAATAGATTTTTTGATGAATTTCATTTTGCAATGATTTTTATGTCTCGGCGGCTAAGTTTATCATTAATGATACAGTCATTTTCAGAATACAATTTCTTGTAGGAAAACTCTTTTTGAAAGCTTATACTCTGGTGTGAGGTTAAGGTATCCGATGTACAATAGGACATTTTCCATGCCTGGTAAGGTACTATAAACTATATCTTTTCTGAAAGGTTATAAAGCCCACTGTTCAGAAATAATAATTTTGGGGCCAGAAAACAAAGGGGGATAACTGATGAAGCATTTAAATTGTCTATTTTCTCTATATAACATATGCAAAATAACAAAGTTGTACAAGAGTTTTCCCCCTTTGATTTTTAAGTCCTGGGAGTCTTATATCTGTACTCAGGGCATCATTACCTTTCAGAAAATATATAGTTTATAGTACCTTACCAGGCATAACATTTACCATACTTTACTATGGAGATGATTCAAATGCTATGTAAAATGACTCAATTGTACAAAGGATACCTTAGGCAATAAATGCCGATTGAGTTATTCCTCTTTTCAAAACAAATAAGGTACAGACCAGCAAACTTGATGCATCATAGTTGATACAAAGGGCACTAGAGAGTTAAAATTGAGCATTTCTGAAAAACCCCGAATCGACGTCAAAAACTTTAAAAAAAGACTTCCAAAGGGAACAAAAAACAAACATTACTTCTAAACAATCCATCTTGACCACACATATGCTTTCAAATAATCGGTACGTCCTTTGGTTCTGAAAAAGTTTTCAAACACCTAGTGACCTACTTTTACCCTTGGAGTCGCCACATATTGACTATTATAGCCAATAACTGATAACCAATTAAACTTGTAAGGGACCATGAACAATTCATTCTTACCAAAGAAGGGAGGGAATCTCCAACAAGCTTCATTAGAATCCTTGCAGAGGGTCTGGATCAAAAGTCAAATATACATGTATATGATCCCCTAAAGATTTTCCTGATATTCCCGATTTTCGACTTCGAGAATGAATAATTGATGGGCATTTCCTCGATGCTTATTTTATTTGATATAAACATTATATTAACATAGATGCTTATTTACATATATTTCATCATGATATAACTTAAAGGATGATTTACATATATATTTTTTGCAATTTCATATTATTTTTCAGTTTATTTGAGTTTGGAGATGAATTATGACGATGTCTACATGATGTAGTTAAGGTCTAAACTAGGCTCTAGTAAATTCGTCAATTTTTTGCAGAAGTGTTCAAAGACCCTGAGTGTTGTTGGAAAGCCGGTAGCAGTACTTGTGAACTCTTTGGTAAAAGAATATGGCCAGAATTTTGTCATCAAACAAAGTATGAGAGAATCGAGACATTGAGTCAATCATCTCCCCTAGGAAATTGGCTCTTTGTACCAGGGATGACAATTTTGCTTCAATTTAATAAAATTGAGCCTGCAGATTTATCTAAAAGAAAATCTGATTTGAGACAAAACTCGGTACGTATTCAACTTTTCTTTCTGAAATGATTGCTGGGATACAATGAAGATTATATACATGTAAAACTGGGATGTAGTTATTACTGTATTCAATTCCCTTCTACGCGCGACAAAGTGGAAGATCAGCATGGGCTTGCAATTGAATCATACGAATTCAATTAAAGTTAATGAAGGGTATAATTCAATTTGCTCTACAGTCAGTGGAATTTGTACCACCATGACGGTATTTATGCGCGGAAGATCATTTAATGAAATAAATTATCAAGATACATTTTTAATCGAGTCATGGATAAAAAATATCATTTTTGAGATATATATGCATGGAAATACTGCCTCTCCGTATGCCTTTGGCTCAAATTCTCCTAATGAAGGCATAAACTACAGGTGTAGTTGTGATAATAAAAGCCGTTCAACATTCAACATTACAAGGTATCACCACGTGTATTTAGAAAGCGCTATGGCCGCAAATATTAGGTACACTGACCAATGTAGCGTGTACAATCTTACTGTAACAGGAAAGAGAGGAACAGAATTAGTTCATGTAACATGCAGCGGGCACGACAAAGTCACAAACAGAGTTGAAAGCAAAGGTTCCCATCACTTTGAATGCTATCTGATAAATTTGGTCATAGTCAACGTGATATCATTTATGCTGTAGAATTTCTTAGTTTTTCCCTTTAATTATACCCCGTAAAGGAACCTCAGTTATAATACATTTGGTTTTCATTTTAAGGCATTAGGCGTATAATACTCTACTTTCTGTCCATCATGTTTGTGTTTGACATTCATCACCTGTGCATGTACTTCAGTATATCGCGAGAGTATCGTTTAATGTAGACAGGACCACATTGTAAACTAGTTCATTTTGTAGCTAAATGTACTATCCTGTATAAAGGAAATAAATGAATAAATAGCGAAGAAGTGCCCTTTTAATAAACAATGAGAATTCACAATACTTACGAAAAAATATTTTTGGAAAGTGATCATACTTCGATAAACTACAACACATCTAGGAATGATAAGAAACACAGGTTATCAAAGTATAATCACATTCTGAAAGACAGTTAGTATATATATGTTTAACGTCTTCATTCAATAGCATCATTTTAGAGCAGATAAATTTACAGCATGGACCAGACATGCACGTTTCGGGTATCTAAACCTCGTCAGTGATCCTCAATCTAAACAAGTAATATGGCCAAAATCTGAGAAAATATGTCCTAAATATACCAACAGACGTAGCAAGATGGCTGGGGTATGATGCTACTGGACCCAGGTTTTAGAAATTTGAGAAAACTTTGTAAACAGAAATTTTCAAATGCGTTTCATTATAGTTTTCTACCCTTTAATGGCGTTTAATAGCCATTCTCTGTAAGGACCAAAATCGTTCGGCACGACATGTCATGGATTTTTATGATTTTCGGTATAATGGGTATATATTAAGTAATGACCATGAAAATAACACTTTTCAGCCAATGTGACCTCTGGTTGCCATGGTAACGAGGTCATTCTATTTATAGCACTTTTGGGACCATGAAATAAGCCAGCTCCGGAGACTTCGTTGCCATGGATACCACTGTAACAGCTTCTTCATCTTTATATAATCTATTCTTCCTTACTTCCATTCTTACTTAGTACACATAGATATGTGATATTTATTACAGGAGGCTTATTGTATTAAGCCAAAATAAGTCAAAATGAAGCGAAAAATAGAGGTGAAAATAAGGGCCAATTTAGTGTGTTTTTGACCATTTTCAATATTAAATATCACAAAAGGCACCAATAGGAGACAAGTGATTTTCATCAAAGGAAATGTATGTTTATTGACAAATGAAATGAACGAAAAATTAGAGTGGGTATTTAAGAGTTTTACCTAAATTCTGTCGTCAAAGACCGTTGCCATGGCAACATTAGACCTTTTTGCTTGATTCATATTATCTTTGAAATTGATTTTATTCCTCTTTAGAGTTACATAAGATTGTCAAAATGTATGTATGACAAATATGGATAATGACAATATCCCTGTCTACAGTACAAAATCGATAATTCAGAAAATCAGAAACTGAAGGCATACAAAATCAGGATAAAACAGGAACCAAAGCAAACAAAAAAAAACAAAAACCTCCACCATATGAAAAGAAGCGAACTCCCGATATGAGAGTGAGACCAGGTGCCCAGGAAGAGTAAGCATCTCCTGCTTGTATGCAAGAAGAAAGGAGGGGATCTCCAACAACACTAGGTTGCAGCACCCACAGCAAAATCCCAAAACACCCATGCAAAAAACACAGAACAGATACCCACAGAAAGAAACGCAAAAGGGACAAGGAACACCAACTCACAACATAGAAACATAAAAGAATACACATAAACCAACGAGACCAATGGGCAACCGGTGCCGACTTAGGACGGCCATCTGCCAAGTAAATAGCAGACGGTGTGGTTATCCTGGATTACGTGCGCACAACCCTCTCACTTCTCCAGTTACCTAGAGGTCACGAAGAAAGTACAAATGTGGTGTAAAACAACCTCCTCACTGTAAGATGACGTCACACAAACAAGACCGCGAAACGCAGAGGCCCCAGAGACACAGATGAATATGTAAATGGATATAAAAAGAGAGCATGCGTAATACAGTCCGTGCTCTGCCGGCTGTAGCGAGCTCATGTATGTAATCACCCGAGGAGTCCGACTGACATTCAGAGAGGACAGGTGGTCGGGGCCCTGTTTTCTCTAAAGAGGTTTGGACAGGGCCCGTCATGGAGTCCCGTCGTCACAGTCAGTCAGAGTGCAAGTCTTAAGAATGCGCTCGTACAAGACTGTATATTGGTCAAGTACCAAGCTTAGTGTCCGTCTGGTGACATTAGGATCATATCCACGGTATAAAAGGCGTTTGATGACTCTGACGCATTTTCGATACATATGCTGTCTACCTTTGATCCTTCTTATTTTGTTAATTATGTCACCATAAAATGCAGGTTGTGAAATACCTAGAGTAATATACTCCGTTGCTTTTATGGGTCCGAATTTCAAAAGAAGTTGATCATAATTTTTGTAAAATTTCCAGAAAGTCTTTACTAGTTTGTGAAAGCGAAAACCTTGACCTAAAAGTTTCTTTGTAATTTGTAGATTTCTATTATGAAAATCCAAAACATCAGTACATGCTCTAGCATACCGGATGAGCTGTGAAATGTAGATACCGTATGACGGTAATCTAGGGACATCACCGTCAAGCCAGGGGAAATTTACTATGTTGAAGCCAAAATCATCTCGTTTGTCATATACACTTGTATGAATTTCTCCATTGACAATTTTGATATTTAGGTCCAAAAATGGTGTTTCAGTGTCTGTAAAGTTTGCCTTGTTTAGAGTCAATTCTTGTGGATAAATAACATCTTTATACTTTTCAAAAACAGTATTATCGATAGTAAGAATATCATCCAGGTACCTAGAAGTACTAATGAAGCATTTCACATCATCATGTTTTCTTTGCTTTTGAAGATTTTGAATAAATTCCTTTTCATATGTGTATAAAAATAAATCTGCAACAAGAGGCGCACAATTTGTACCCATAGGAATCCCTACAACCTGCTTGTAGAGATTCTCACCAAATCTTACATAAATGTTGTCCAAGAGGAAGGACAAGGCACTACACAGGTCGCTACATGTCCATGATTTGTATGATTTGTATTCTGTAGCGGAAAAGAAACCCTTTGATTCAGATGTACAAATATAAATTTTCCCCTCTCGATTATTGCACCATTTAATGAGTTTGGACAATTGATCATTGATCTTGTCGTGAGGAAGCGTGGTGTACATATTTGAAAAATCGTATGAAGCAATCGTATTGGCTTGAAAATTTCTAGATTTTATCTTGTCAATCACATCCCCGGAATTTTTTATAGACCAAAATAAATTTACATCATTCCTGTTAAGAACAGTTTCACAATATTTTGCAACGTGTTCCTTTACCGCCGTGAGGGCTGACGTCAGATGTCTAGACAAACTTGTAGTTGAGCAGTTGCTAGAATTAGCAATGTATCTAAATTTGTAAGGAGATTTGTGCAGTTTTGGTATGCAGTATATTGTAGGAAGATCCAATTTAGAAATAGGGATGTTGAATGAAGAAATTTCACTGCTATGTTTGCTCAAAATGTTAGGGACACTTTCATTGCTTTTGATATAAGTATTTGTAGACGAAAGTTCCGAAACTAAAGTTGATATATAGTAAAGTTTTCATATGATTATGGTGTTGTTGGCTGCTTTATCTGCAGGAGCGAAGACAAATTTTTCATGTAAATTACGTAATTTGGATTTAAAATATCTTTCAGATCTAGAACTAGACTCTTTTTATATCCATTTACATATTCATCTGTGTTGCTTGGACCCCTGTGTTTTACTGTCTTCTTTGTGTGTGGTCATCTAACAGTGAGGAGGTTGTTTTACACCATAATTGTGCGTTCTTCGAGACCTCTGGGAAATCGGAATAGTGGGAGGGTTGTGCGCACGTAATCCAGGATAACCACACCGTCTGCTATTTGCGTGGCAGATGGCCGTCCTAAGTCGGCACCGGTTGCCCATTGGTCTCGTTGTTTTATGTGTAGTCTTTTATGTTTCATGTTTCTATGTTGTGAGTTGGTGTTCCTTGTCCCTTTTGTGTCTCTTTCTGTGGGTGTCTGTTCTGTGTTTTTTGCATGGGTGTTTTGGGATTTTGCTGTGGGTGCTGCAACCTGGTGTTGTTAGAGATCCCCTCCTTTCTTGGATTTTCAAAAAGATGAGGATATCTGTGGAAGTTGTCTATTCGAATGTCAGTAATGTCCAAAATGAGGTTTTTCCAGTCATTCAGAGAATGCGATTCGACTCCTTCCGATTTACACCATCGTTTGGTATAGTTATCTAAGGCTTCCTTTAGTACTTCGCGACATTTAATAAAATCTATCTTGGACGGGATTCTATACTTAGGTCCTTTTTTGAGAAGACCACGGAGCTGCCTGTCTTGGATAATTGAAAAGTCACCTGTAATAATATGACCAGCTGGTTTATATAGATATTCAGATGTTGCACATTCTCAAGAAGCAGGACATGATTCAAGTATTTTAGGATCTGATGTAACTTTGTTGTAGTTAAAAACGAAATTTCGAATAGGTCTTTTATATGCAACACCCGTCGCTTCAACTCGGTAGAACTGTCGCATCCGGTTACTTCCATTTTGGAAGATATAGAGTACAATCTTTGGTTGGATGGTTCAAATGGTCTATGACAGAATATCATCCACCATTCTGGATAGTGGGACATCATAGTGTATGACGAGTTCCCCATATCGACCGTAGAACTTCCTCAGTGACGATGTTAGTCGGTCACAAACATATCCCTGACTGAGAAGCTTATCTGAAAGACGCCTAGCCCTCAGAACAAAATCCGTATATTTGGTACTTGCTCTGGCATAGCGTATCAACTGAGATATGAACACGCCATAAGCAGGCGATGAAGGGATGTTGCTACTCAGAAAAGGAAAGTTCGTAATGCTGAAATTGAAGTCGTCACGTTTGTCATAGAGTGAGGTGTTCATGTGACCATCAGTGTCGTAGGACAACATTATGTCCAAATAGGATGCTGAATTATTTGTCTCTGAAGTTTCTTTGACTTCAAGCTCCGAAGGATAGATACTGCTCAGGTAATCCGTGAATTTTGGATTATTGATGGACAACACATCGTCTATGTATCTGTAAGTGAAGTTGAAGTCAGAAGCAAAGTATCTTTTCCCTTCAGAGACCAACGATTGAATGAATTCAGCTTCGTACGAGTAAAAGAAAATGTCGGCAAGGAGTGTGGCACAATTGGTCCCCATTGGAATTCCGACAATTTGCTGGAAGACCTTTCCTCCAAACACCACAAAAATGTTGTCGATCAGAAAGTTTAACATCTGAATAATGTCTGTTTCAGTGTACTTATTTTCAGAATCTGACTTTTCTTTTACAAAGTAGGTTTTGTCATAGTTCACAACAATAAATTTGTATTTGCGATTACCGTTCTTACTTGTAAACGCATTACTTATAATTTTTGCGAGTCTTTCTTTCAATTTAGAATGTGGAATTGTAGTGTAAAGTGTCGAAAAATCAAAGGCTTTGATCGAATGGACTCTACTGAAATGAGTGGATTTCAGATGTTCTAAAAGTTCCTTCGAATTCTTTAAAATCCACATCTGGTTGATACCACTGCGAGAATATACTGTCGAACAATATTTTTGTAGCCCAGATTTGATTTCAGATAAAACTTTGGTGAGTAAGATCGATACAGATTTGGTAGAACATTTTGAGGAACCGGCGATGAAACGTTGTTTGTACGGATTCTTATGCATTTTAGGTATGCAGTATAAGTATGGTAAATCTAAATCTAAATTGGTAGTGTCGAATCCAAAGGAAGCAAGAGCTGATTTGTGGTTATCTATTATTTCAGAGGCAGAAAGGTTTGTTGGGGGTGTAAGTGGGATTTCCAGGTGTCGAATTTAAACCCAACTCTTTAACTAGACTGTCGAAATAGTACTTTTTGCAAGTAAATGTGTAATTATTTGAGGCTTTGTCCGCTGGTGCGATGACATAATGTTCTTGGAGGTAGGTAAGTACTGTGATAACATCAGGGTCTTTAAATATAGACACGAATCTGGTGTTCACAGTTGATTTTAATCGATTAATTCTAGATAAAAGTAACCCTCTCATTGATTTTATCCATTCGGAAAGGGTGTCGAGCTGTACATCCTCTTTCTTTGCCCAACGTCTTGCATATTCCTCACAAGAGTCCATGATAATTTTGACATTTTGGTTCCATGTATAGATATGACTTATATCTTTTACATAAGAACAATTAAAATGTTCAAGGTTATTGGCTTGATGTTCAAGGTCATTTATACTTTGAGACTCAAATTTTGCATAAAATATTGATTTTTTTATTTTTTGCTACCGATTTCAGTGATTTTTTTATTTGAATATTTTCATAGGTCATATATATTATGAAAGCACGTGAATATAAGAAAGACAAATCTTAGAATTTATTGAATTGTAGCAATTCAATTGGAAAATATTTTTCCGTCAAAAAACAAGAAAAATACAGATTTCGTCCCTTTTTTATCATAATATTCACCAAGAATTTAGATATTCGAAGATGTGAAGAAACGTGATTAATAGTTCTAAGAAATAAGTGATACATTTATCATTTTATGGCAAATAACTGTTAAGTTCAATATTTCATGGTTTCTAAAATATTGACACCTTCATTTTATGAAAAATCAGGATTTTTCGTCAAATCTGGTCACTCAAAGTTTAATGACCTTGCAAATTCAGTGGGTGACCTTTAAATATTTTCAAGGTCATTTTTATATCAAAACGCCTCTGATAGATTTATACATGAACTTCTGTTCCAATATCATGCGTAGATAGTTTGATAGAGGTTGTGTTTAAATTTATCGTAATGAAACCTTTCAGCCGATTGTTGCCATAGCAACTAAATTTGATGCTGCTTTGCATATAAAAGGACAAATTAGCCCAATTAATTTTTTTATATTCATGTAGAGTTCAACGATTATACTAATTGGATAACTAGAATTTGGACCTCAAAAATTGGTGCTTTTATGAAATTTTCAACCTTGTAAAACAGTAAAAACATGCAAAAAAGGGTCTTTGAGTGCCCAAAACAAAGCCTTTTGATACCCTGTTTTGGCCCAATCTTTCATCTTGTATACATGAGGCATCCGAGATGAATGTAAAAAACTTTACAGATATGCATAGTAATAAGGATTAAAAGAAAATAATCAAAGCAATTTAAGGTTTAAAATGTACCTGTTTCCATGGTAACGAAGCCTACAAATATGCCTTGTCCTATAGATTTTCTCGATTTTTGAAACTTCAGACACGGTTACCATGGCAACGACAACCTTTTTGAAAAAACTGGGGTTGATTTACATACTAGTACTTCATATTGAACTTCCATACCAAAAATATCAAAAATCCATGGCATGCCGTGCCAACATGTTTTGAAATTCTTTGGCTCTTACAGAGAATTGCTGTTAAATATTACGTAATCAAGGCAAGTTACTATGATGTCATAATTAAAATCACGCCACCTCGGTTATACTCCTATAATTACAGTGTAAATTTTATACAAATGAGTGGATATATGTAAATATATCAGAATATGCTTTCTTTGAGAAAAAAAAAAAGCTATGATTTTTTTTATTAGCGATATATATCCAAAAGTCTTGATTTTAGATTCTGCCTTCTGAACACAATTTACATCATTAATCAAATGTGTAAGATAAAATTAATGTCCTGCTCAGTATATCAAGAACACCCTGTTCTGATTGTTTATTAAGGCGTCTAGAAATTTTCCAATCATTTATTGTCTCCGTGGGTTGACCTCCTTTCATCGTAATGAGAAATGAACATGAACTCACAAATGCAACTGCTGCTATACGGTAAAAAATTACTCAACCTCTGACAAGTTAGCTGGGAAATCCCGAATGGCGATATCTGATATCGGTCACGTAAAGACATTGTGTCATCTTATAACGGGTGCCTAGATTTTTATAATAGGCCTTCAATAACGATACAAGGAACTCTTAAAAAACCGTGAAAAAGCTATGGGGAACATATCTTACCATTGAAACCATTTTTATTATTTTCAACAGTAATTATTAATCCCAGGAAGTTCAAATGCAATAACAATAAAGATCTAGTAAGCCTCTATCAAAATATCTTTCGCATGGACGTCGCAGTGTTAACAACAATGACGTCCAAACGCTTCACGAATTATCAAATAAGTCATCGATGGGGTAAATTCGCCTCATCCGGTAAAACCTAGAGACCCGGTAACTTATAAAATTTATTGGAAATTAAAATTTTAATTTCAGCCCGCCGCCATATGGCTCTCCGCGTCAACAATAGCAAACTATGGGATCATGGAGTCCGACTTCACACATTTTATTGATGTTTATGCCCCCGGGATTGTCACAAGATTTTTCCATTGATAAAATGTCAACCTTGCGACCATGATTTTGACCATTCACATCTTATCAGAAAGCGGTCCATTAAATAACCTTTCGAGAGGAAGTTCTACGGTCGATATGGGGAACTCGTCATACACTATGATGTCCCACTCTCCAGAATGGTGGATAATATTCTGTCATAGACCATTTGAACCATCCAACCAAAGGTTGTACTCTATGTCTTCCGAAATGGAAGTAACCGGATGTGACAGTTCTACCGAATTGGAGCGGCGGGTGTTGCATGCAAGCAGGAGGTGCTTACTCTTCCTGGGCACCTGGTCTCACTCCCATATCGGGAGTTCGCTTCTTTTCATATGGTGGGGGTTTTTGTTTGTTTGCTTTGGTTCCTGTTTATCCTGATTTTGTATGCCTTCGGTTTCTAATTTTCTGAATTATCGATTTTGTGCTGTATACAGGGATATGGTCATTATCCATTTCTGTCATGCACTCAAAGCTCCTGTATAAAAGCAAGCGGTCCATCAAGAAATCTTTCGCGAGAAATACATGATCCACCCAAAGCTTCTTTATAAAAGCAAGAAGCCGCTATACTCAAACAAGAAAATTAAATGTGGATCTGACTGTTAGAGTTTATTTCAACTTACGAACTAATGGAAAAATGTAACGACGTTTCGCCTTCGCTTAGTTCAAGTGAATAAATTTAACACTATTTTGTTAATAAAATCTTCAATATTATATCAGCATTGCTCCCACCCAATGAGAGTCCTAACCAGGTAGATCATCAATCGTTTGATGTTCAATATACGAGGAAATATTTGAGCACATTTTCGCCAGTTTCTCCTGAAGAAATTACGAAACTCCTTAAATCAATGCCTGCTAAATCATGTTCGCTAGATCCTATTCCTACCTCTGTCTTCAAGAAATGCAGTCTTTTTTTTCCGGAATAAGACAGTCAATAGTCATTGATGGAATCCACCTTGCCAAACGGCTTTCAACAATAGACGATTTTCACATTACCGCAGTTGACTTGTATTTTACACATCCTAAGACCCGACTTGATAACATTTGACGTAACTTTGAACTGTGACGTCGTATCTGAATTATGACGTCTTAATTAGAAATAGCGTCAAAAGTTGTGATGTCGGGTCTTGGTGTGTCTAAAATGCAAGTCTTACGGTAATATGAAGAAGGTCTATTGATAGGGGAACCTCTCCTATAGAAACCTAATTTGGACAAGAAGATCTAAAACATAATAGACCAGTTTTGAATCTGTCATCTTTGTCAAAACTCGTGAAGAATTTTGTTGCAAACAAAATCGAGAACGACCTTCACCGGCGTCTTTTACATGACAGTTTGCAATCTGCGTACCGTTCCAAGCACTCAACGGAAACCACATCTTTACGAGTTAACAATGACATTTCCATGTCTCTAGACAGCAATTGTTATGGTGCACTCATTATGCTCCACCTATCAGTCGCATTTGACGTCATAGATCGTCAAATCGTTTTTTCATGTCTTGAGTATACCTTTGGAATTACTGGTGGTGCACTTTCATGGATAAGATCATATCTTAGAGGAAGAGTCGGTGAGTTGTCATTGCTTCTACTTTGTCGGACGCAGAGGCTCTCGAGATTGGGGTCCCAAAGTTTTGGTACTCGGGTCCCAGATGTATTGTATATTTCGAAACCGATAGGTAAGATCTGCAATCAACATGATTTGCGACATTACTACTTTGCAGACGACACTCAAATCTGCATCGTGAAAGGGCCAGTTGAAGACTGAAGTGACACATTGACTTGCCTAAGTAGATGTCTTGCGGATATCAGATAATGGATTGAGTATTAATCTCATCATACTTAATTAGGTGAATACAGAAATCATATCTTTTCGTCCTGAGTCTAAAGACAAGACGACTTCTGAGTTAACTTGCATGTAATTCTAATTCCTGATCCGCGCCTTACGTCAATAATTTAGGATTCTATTTTAACAAAATATCTCAAAGGATAAACAGTGGAGCTTCATGATACACCTATGTTTCGTGAATATTAGAAATACTGACGATATATCTTTATAGGATGCATGCAACAGCTTGTAAATTGCCTAGTCAAATCCCGCTTTGATTTTGGTAACTCTCTTTTATCATGTTTATACGGAATAAGTAAAGATTTAATCTGTATACTACAAAAAAAAAACCCAGAATACTGCAGCACGATTGATAATCCCGACATGCAAGACGGAACACATCCCGCCTGCTTTGAAAGACATTCATTGGCTTCCGATGGAGTATTGAAGCCAATATAAGGTTCTCCCGTTTATCTTTAAGGGGCCGAATGACCTGTCCGACATTGTGAAACTAGTCGCCAAATCGATCTTTATGATCTCAGGATGCTCTCCTTTTGAATTTATATTTCCAAGAGTTCGGACAGGGACTTACGGTAAACGCCACTATGATTTCATCGCTGCTCCCTTTTTGAAGGCTTTGCCATTCGAACTCAGAAATACAAAGATCTGGCAATATTCAGAGTTGGTTTAAAATCATCTATTCAGACGAGCATTTAATTTTTTATCTTATTAACATTGTATTTATAGTAGTTAAAATAATTTTTATTACAGGACATATTAACTTTAATTGTTGCTTGTTTATTATGTATTTATTTAGTCTTATGATGTATGATTTCTATGTACGCTATGTATTGTAAAGAACTATTTTTATGTAAAGCGCATTACACTTATTTTAGCATAATGCGCAATACAAATTGTATCATGATAAAGGCTAGTTAAATACCAAAATCAAATAGCATGTTCAAGGTCAAAAGGTTAATCTTGACTTTGATGTTGAAAAATATGGAAATCAGACACATGATATTTTCACAGTAAGTTTGACAGTAGGAGTTTTGAATATATTTCCCTGACATTGTCGCCATAGCACATTCTATATAGAAATAACGTTAGACAATGCATGAATTTTATATATTGTTTTCATTTTCGTGCTTAAACATCGACGGCGGGTGCGGCTATCCAACAGGGGATGCTTACTACTCCAGTGCACCTGGTCCCACCTCTAGCTTGCTAGGGGTCCGTCGATGCTTAATTTTGTGCTCTATTGCGAATGTTGGTGAAATTATCGTCAGGATCTTCTTTAAATCATTTCAAAATAGTTTGATACTTACAGAGAATGGCTCTTACTTCTATATAGAAATAACGTCAGACAGTGCATGACGTTTTTATATTTTCATTTCCATGCTTCATAAACATCGACGGCGGGTGCAGCTAACCAACAGGGGATGCTTACTCCTCCCGGGCACCTGGTCCCATCTCTAGCTTGCTAGGGGTCCGTCGATGTTTAATTTCGCGCTCTATTGTGATTGCTGTTGAGATTATCGTCAGGGTCTTCTTTAACTCATTTACAATGAAAAGATGACCAGTAAAAGGGAAAAAGACAACCGCAGCGTCATCAAAACAAAATTTTACATTATTACTATGAATACTATACATAATTTTCTTCGTAAATTACAAGCAACATTTAACTCTTATTTACATCACTAGTAAATTTCCCATGTTAGACGCCCTTTATGCAACTACAATTATATTCCAATAATTTGAGTTGCTATTGTTACATCACGTTCAGTCTTGCATGTTAAACGTCTTCAAATTCCATAGCATAATTTAGGAACAGATAAATTGTAGGAAGAAGTCACCATCGTTAAAATACATTTGAAGTTTCTATAGGTAAATGTGTGATGTGCATCCCAATAGCGTGTCAAGGAGTATGGACATTATTTTGTCCAAATATTTACCAAAAGGCGTAGCTGGAAGGGTCGAATATAACGATACAGGGCAAACGTTTTAGAACGTTCAAGAAATTTTGATAACAGAAATTTTCAATTGCTTTGAAGAATCGATTTACCGAAGTTGATTATTGGTTACATATGTCATTAGGGAACTCCAGGTCCACCAGCTGTGACTCCCACCAAGTGGTACAAATGTTAAACGTCTTCTAATTCGATAACATCATTTCAGAACAGATCAATTTTCAGCATGGACAATACATGTATGTTAAGGGTACTTAACCCTCGCCACATCCATCTAAATGATACAATATTGTCAAAGAGTGTGTACATTATTATGTCCATAAATGTACAAAAAGACGTAGCAGGATGGGTGGGATATGATGCAACAGGGCGAACTTTTTAGAATTATCAAGATATTATGATAAAAGAAATTTTTAAACGCGTTGTAGAGACGGTCAACCGAAGTTGATTGAGCTGGGCTACATGTGCCCTCGGGGACTTCGGTTCACCAGCAGTGACACTCACCAAATGGTACATATGTTAAAAGTCTTCAAAATAATAGCATCATTTAAGAACAGATACATTTTCAGCATGTAGGAAGAAGTCGCCATCGTTTAAATATATTCCATTGCTATAGGCAGAATTTGCGATGTGCATCGAAAAGAAAATGACCGATAAGGGATAATGTGAAGCGATTTTCGAGTAATTTACACGTGCCAAACCAGAATATACACAAATGAACACCAAAAAAATAAGACATTCATTTCTTTATTGTTTCTTGAAAAGTTAGAAACCGTCCAGTTTATAAGACATCCCGTGACGTAAATTCCAAAGAAGAATTCATTATTTTGAGTACTATGACAAATATGGACAACGACTATATCCCTGTATACAGCACGAAATGGATAATTCAGAAAATCAGAAACCGAAGGCATACAAATGTTAAACGTCTTCAAATTGAATAGCATCATTTAAGAACAGGTAAATTGGCAGCATGGACCAGACATGCACGTTTCGGGTACTTAACCCTCGTCAGTGATCCTCAAATCTAAGCAATGGAATATGCCAAAAAAGTATGAAATCAGGACAAAACAGGAACCAAAGCAAACAAACAAAAACTTATACCACATGTAAAGAAGCGAACTCCAGATATGTGAGTGAGACCAGGTGCCCAGGAAGAGTAAGCATCTTCTGCTTGCATGCAACACCCTCCACTTCAATTGGGTAGAACTGTCACATCGGGTTACTTCCATTTCGGAAGACATAGAGTACAATCTTCGTTTGGATGGTTCAAATGGTCTATGACAGAATATCATCCACCATTCTGGAAAGTCGGACACCATAGTGTACGACGAGTTCCCTATATCGACCTTAGAACTTCCTCAATGACGATGTTAGTCGGTCACAAACATGTTCCCGACTGAGAAGCTTATCTGAAAGATGTCTAGCTTTCAGAACAAAATCCGTATATTTGGTACTTGCTTTGGCAAAGCGTATCAACTGAGATATGAACACACATGAACAGGCGATGAAGGGATGTTGCTACTCAGAAAAGGAAAGTTAGTATTGCTGAATTTGAAGTCGTCATGTTAGTCATAGAGTGAGGTGCTCATGTGACCACCAGTGTCGTACATGTAGGACAATATTATGCCCAAATAGGATGCTGAATTATTTGTCTCCGTGGTTTCTTTGACTTCAAGCTCCGAAGGATAGATACTGCTCAGGTAATCCGCGAATTTTGGATTATTGATGGACAACACATCGTCTATGTATCTGTAAGTGAAGTTGAAGCCAGAAGCTAAGTATCCTTTTCCTTCAGAGACCAAAGATTGAATGAATTCAACTTCATACGAGTAAAGTGAAATGTCGGCAAGGAGTGGGGCACAATTGGTCCCCATTGGAATTCCGACAATTTGCTGGAAGACCTTTCCTCCAAACACCACAAAAATGTTGTCGATCAGAAAGTTTAACATCTGAATAATATTTGTTTCAGTGTACTTATTTTCAGAATCGGACATTTTTTTACAAAGTAGGTTATGTCATAATTAACAACAATAAATTGTCTAGATATGATGTAAATCAAATTGAATTTTTATTTCTAATTGTTATTACAATCACGGTAATTTAGAAATAAAAATTCAATTTGATTTACATCATACCTAGACAATATGTCTTTCGAAATTGGAAGAAGTAATTTGTTCGACTCCATATACCCTACAGAAAGAAATTCAATATAAAAAGAAACGGATTAATGATTGGACTGATGTATGAAATGATGCATACGTAAATCAAGAGAAGGATAGAGATTCGAAACATAAAGATAATACGATGATGACAGTGGGACACACACGCAGAAGTAGTAGGAATCAGGAGACGCTGACTCTCCCCGGACACCTGGTCTTACTTCGGGATGTTGTACATTCCGGGGTTCGCAGCCGTTCCGATGGTAATTCTCAGGATTTGGCTTTGCATTCTCTACTTTTAGACTTCTTTGATGTTTATTTTAATATCTGAAGTAGAAGTTGATTTGTTAAATCTAATATGACGGACTTTCTCCCTATATGTGCTATAGAGTTCACCCGTGGTATATTCTCCAACACATTCATTGTCAGATAAGCCACGCCTACTCACGCGCATACTCTGAAAATGGTCCGGATAATCACATCGTCTGCTACTTGCGTGGCAGATTGCCGTCCAATGTTTGCACCGGTTACCCATTGGTCTCGTTGGTTATGTTTTGGGTTCTGTAACCTGATGTTGTTGAAGATCTTCTCATTTGTTCTTGAAGACCGTCATTTTCTGAAAATTATCGCATCAGCATTATTTTTGGTCTGCTACATGTGTTTTATTATAGATATCATCAGAGGGCGCTACTGAAATTAGGTTCGGCTCTGTCTTAAAAACACTTTGGATGGAAGCATCACTGATGCGGATTAAAAATGCGAAACACGTGTCTAGTGCATAATAAATTATTCAAATATTTTTTCGGATGGTATAGATTTGGAAAACTTCCTTATCATGTATATCAGAATTGAAAATAACAATTAGCTAGCGTAGTTTATTGTTCAGTAATATCCTTGGTAGCACGAGCCTTTCTGTGGCTCGGTGATAATCTATAGTAGCTAGAAAGTCTTTAGTTAATGGATATATTTTCTATAATTGTTGCTTGCGTTTATTATATTATTAAGCTTATTATCTATGATTTTATTTCGTGTAAACAACGATTTTTATGCAAGACGCATTAGAGCTATTTTGGTATAATGCGTTACACAAATGTTGGTATTTTATTGTACATGTATTGTATTGTGTCAACGGCTGGTCAAATACCACAAACAATAGCATTGTCATGGTATAAAGCTTCCAAAATGGAAGTAACCGGATGTGACAGTTCTACCAAATTGAAGCGACGGGTGTTGCATGCAAGCAGGAGATGCTTACTCTTCCTGGGCACCTGGTCTCACTCTCATATCGGGAGTTCGCTTCTTTTCATATGGTGGAGGTTTTTGTTTTTGTTTGCTTTGGTTCCTGTTTTGTCCTGATTTTGTATGCCTTCGGTTTCTGATTTTTTGAATTGTCGATTTTGTACTGTAGACAGGGATATGGTCATTATCCATATTTGTCATTAAGCTTGACTTTGATGATGAAAACTATGAGAATCAGAGACATGAGCTTTTCAAAATATCTTGACACTAACAGAGGATGGCTCGTAAAATGAAAAGATGACAAGTAAAAAAAAAGATATAAGTCGCTTCATATAAATACGATTACGATAATAATTACAGTGTTTAATTTACATGTATCATTCATTTTACTTTTAAATGTAAACGTCTTCAAATTGAATAGCATCATTTAAGAACAGATAAATTGGCAACGTGGACCAGACATGCACGTTTCGGGTACTTAACCCTCATCAGTGATCCTAAAATCTAAACAAAGCTTAAACTGGTGGAATTCAATGGTTAGAAAATATTCATTTTATCAGACACTCTGTGACGTTAAAGGCCGACGTTGGGAACTACCCGCTCGTTTATAGTTTTGCCGGAGTGACATAAGCTTGATAGGCGTGGTATACCGTCTTTGAAGACAACGCCGTCTGCGAGCGGCTTGTTACATCAAAGACAAACCGACAGGTAATCATTTATTATGCTAATGAGATACCCGAGTCTAATCTGTCTTAAGCTGTCAATCAAAAATGGATAGGGGTAAAAGGATTAAAAGGAGCCAATCAGATACCAATAAGAGATGTTAACCCTATAGTGGACAGCGAGGAAATGACAGAAAATTTACCTGTCCCCTTATATAGTCCCCCGTCGGCCTTTAATTCCTTAGAAGAAATCAGTTTGATTAGTAATATGTTTATGAGGATTTCAATTATAATCAGTCATAGAAATTATAGTTTGATTAACATTACTCCTAGATTTTTCTTTAAAAATGAAAGAATGAAATTGTTCTTATTGACATACATTACTGAAAGAAATCCAATATAAAAGATGTGGCAGCATACATTAATCAATGTAAGGAGGAGGTCCAAAAATAATGACACTGCAACGATCAAACTGGAACACATGCGCATGAACAAATGATGAATGAGTAGAATTCTTAACTCTGAAGTAAAAGTTGAATTGTACACGGTTTTATCTATTTATTTAATGACCATGGTTTACTTACATTAACTTTCAACCATGATTATCTTTTCACTTTTTATTGTTCAATCGTGATGTGTTAAGATCATGGTAGCCTTAGGATACTTGGAATTACATTATTTAGATTGAGGATCGATCACTGACGAGGGTTATGAAAAAGTACCCGAAATGTGCATGTCTGGTCCATGCTACAAATTTATCAGATCTTAAATGATGCTATTCAATTGGAAGATGTTTAACTCAAGCATACTATAAAAGTTATGCTTGTTGACTATCTGTCCAAGGTGTTGTCGATTTGTATATATTAATGTTTAACTTTTGGTGCTGGAACGAAATCCTGTTAGAGATTGCCTCCGTTTTTTAAAACAAGTAAACACTGAATTAGCTTTTTTTTAAATTCAGATCCATCATGTGCAGCCGTTTTCACTTGCTGATGGCGTATTCAGTTCACTGCTAATACGCTATTCAAGATCATGTTATACATACAAAAAATCATGTTAGGTAAAAGGGGCTCGCCACTAAGCTGTTAGCTTAAGGTTATTCAGGTGAATGGTATAAGATGTTACTGCGGGATTTATATCGTCGCTACAAAGAATATGTATATTTTGTTATTTTCCTGTCAAGGATGACAATGAATATTTATCGTATTTTTAACCTATTTTGACAAAACTGGATTTGACACCCTTCTACATTGTAACTGGCATCCGTGGTGAGTGTTTCATGCAGTCAGAAGACTGTCATTCCTCCCTGACACCTGTACCAGTACTGCCTCGATTCGGGTTTCACGATTGCCTTTTCCATAGAAGCTTACACAATAATTATGTTTAACGTCTTCCATTCATTAGCATCATTTTAGAGCAGATAAAGCGCATGAAGAAGAAGGATTCTTGACTCTTAAGGTAGAGCATCCCTCAGGTCTCAGATACTCATTTTTCCTAAATGACAACTTTCACAATATTCTTATTTCCATATATCCAAAGCTTATCTTAAACCTGATATACAAACAAAATATAATACGTGATTTCGTGATTATACCGAGAACTTAGCCGTTTGAACTTTAATATTGGACTCAATGGGAAAAGTAAGAAAAACTCATTTTTAGAGGTGATAAAATGTAACTGTAAAAGTTTTTTTTTCCCAAAACCATATTAGTTTGATAATCAGCAATATTCTGAAGAGAAAAAATAGGGTATCCAGGCATAAAAATACCAGCAATTTTGACCTGAGGGATGCTCTACCTTAAGTAAAAGTCTACGCCGTGGTCTAGCGGATAATGCGTCAGACTTGTAATAGTACGATTGCTGGTTCGAGCCTTGCTAGGACCACGGGTCGGCCGACATACTCAATGACATGCGATAAATGTTATTATGCGATAAACCATTTCATGCGATGAATGCACTTGTTGAGTGTGTTGCATACCCTTAACAAAACACAAATTATGACATTTATTCTATATATATATGCACCACAGTTGTCTCTTTCATTTTTGTTTTCTGTAATCGCATTTGTCTAGGTAACAAGGTGACGTTAACATTCGGGTCCAGTTTGCAGGTTGGAACAGCCATCGCGGAATGTTTCTTTAGATCTTATGCATTGTGACGTCGCGAGTGTTTTCATGCGAATACAAGCACGTTAATTTCATTAGTTTCATCTCAGGCATTGGTTGTGCTTATATACAAAAATGTCCTTCTCTATGTATTGTAAACATGTCTGTGGTGTTTAAAAAAGAATCAAAGGTATACTATAAACCTTGATTTACTTACACTTACTTACGAGTACAACCATAACATTTTCGCCATTTTTAGTTTAGTTGTTGAAATGAGACCTTGTGTACTAGTCTGCACCGGTTGCCCAATGTTGGTTTATGTGTCACAGTGGTATTTTGTGTTTCTATATTGTGAGGTGGTGTTCCTTGTCCTTATTACGTCTCTTTGGTTGGTCCGTCGATGCCTAATATAGTGCTCTATTGTGAGTGCTGTTGAGATTATCGTCAGGATCTTCTTTAACTCATGTACTTAGTCTATGATTTTGCATTAGGTATTTTGTGGTTTGCTTTGGCCAGGGTGAGATCCCATACCTGTTTGCGAGATTAAGCATTAAACAAGATGTCCACCACAATGTGGTCCGTTTGCTTATCAGAGGGAAAGATAGTATTATACTTTCGAGCAGATACGATTTTAAAATATTGATAAAAATTCCTGGCTAACCTTAAATGTGTTGTTTAACTTTAACAAATTCAATAGCATCATTAAAGAACAGATGAATGTACAGCATTGGCCAGACATGCACATTTCTGGTACTCAACCCTCCTCAGTGATCCTCAGTGTTTTATAATCATGGTAATCATGATTTGTTTTTGCTTAGGAAAGAAATCATTTTCCCCTTGCTTTGTTTAGAATAAAAATTACGTCACCTTAGTATAAACGCTGTGTTTTGTGTGCTTGTGATTGACAGTTATTTCAAGGTTAGCCTTTGGTTGATAGGGATCACCTCCATTGCTTAAAATCGAAATTATCATTCCTGTTAATTTACTGTCAACTATGTATACCCGAAACGTGCATGTCTGGTGCATGTTGCCAATTTATCTGTTCTTAAATGTTGCTATTTAATTTGAAGACATTTACATTTATACCACTTCGTGAGTGTCACTGCTGGTGGACCAGGAGTACCCGAGGGCACACGTAGCCAAGTTCGATCAATTTCGGTTGATCGTTTCTTCAACGCATTCTGAAATTTCTGTTATTTAAATTTCTTAAAAATTTCTAAAACGTGTGTCTTGTTGCATCATATCCCACCCATCCTGCTACGTCTTTGAATACGCTTTTTTCGACATAGTAACGTTCATACTTTTTTGGCATATTATATTGTTTAGATTTGAGGATCACTGACGAGGGTAAAGTACTCGAAACGTTCACGTCTGGTGTGGTGACTATTGTGACCCAGACAAATGATCTTGTTTCAAGTTCAAAACACTTTCTTATGTTCTACAGATTATTCCTATTATTGAAATCCACCCACAGGAGGAGGAGTTATGCTCTGGACAAGATTTTAATAATGTTGTTTATTGGAACCTTGACCTCTCACCTAGCATAGCGTATCAACTGAGATATATGAACACGCCATAAGCAGGCGATAAAGGGATGTTGCTACTCAGAAAGGAAAGTTTGTAATGCTGAAATTGTAGTCGTTACGTTTGTCAAAGAGTGAGGTATTCATTTGACCATCAGTGTCGTAGAACAACATTATGTCCAAATAGGATGCTGAATTATTTGTCTCTGTAATTTCTTTGACTTCAAGCTCCGAAGGATAGATACTGCTCAGGTAATCCGCGAATTTTGGATTATTGATGGACAACGCATCGTCTATGTATCTGTAAGTGACGTTGAAGTCAGAAGCTAAGTATCTTTTCCCTTCAGAGACCAAAGATTGAATGAATTCAGCTTTGTACGAGTAAAGGAAAATGTCGGCAAGGTGTGGGGCACAATTGGAATTCCGACAATTTGCTGGAAGACCTTTTCTCCAAACACCACAAAAAATGCTGTCGATCAGAAAGTTTAAAATCTGAATAACATCAGTTTCACTGTACTTATTTTCAGAATCGGAAATTTCTTTTTCAAACTAGGTTTTGTCATAGTTAACAACAACAAATTTGTATTTGCGATTACCGCTCTTACTTGTAAACGCATTACTCATAATTTTTGCGAGTCTCTCTTTCAATTTAGAATGTGGATTTGTAGTGTTAATTGCCGAAAAATCAAAGGCTTTGATCAGATGGACTCTACTAAAATGAGTGGATTTCAGATGTTCTAAAGGTTCCTTCGAATTCTTTAAAATCCACATCTGGTTGATACCACTGCGAGAATATACTGTCGAACAATATTTTTGGAGCCCATATTTGATTTCAGATAAAACTTTGGTGAGTATGATCGATACAGATTTGGTAGAACATTTTGAGGAACCAGCTATGAAACGTTGTTTGTACGGATTCTTATGCATTTTAGATTATGCAGTATAAGTATGGCAAATCGAAATCTAAATTGTCAGTGTCGAAGCCAAAGGAAGCAGGAGCTAATTTATGGTTATCTATTATTTTAGAGGCAGAAAGGTTTGTTGGGGTGTAAGTGGGATTTCCAGGTGTCGAATTTAAACCCAACTCTTTTACTCTGTATCTAATAATTGGTTTACTTGTAGGTTGTTCGATATCGAGAACAGAGTGACCTATTATTTATGCTTCTTGTGAAATCATATTGTCTAGATCAGCCGATAAACCTTTTTGAGCTGATGAAATACCCTCTTTCTCCAGTACCACACAGTCTCGGAACAGCTGATGAATTTTTCAACAAAACCAAAAAAGGCTGCCTGTACATGTAAGCATTTATCATGTAAATGTATATCGACCCCCCCCCCCCCCTTTCCCCTTACACATAATTTCGCTGATTTCTTACATAAAATATAAAAACCCGTTACATATTAGAAAGAATATTCTTCCTTCTTGAATAATTTCAAATTTTAAAACACTTTGATTAAAAATATATTTTTAATGAATTATTTAAATATCTTCACCAAAATTTATTTCTTGTCCCAAAATAACCTTGACCTATGACATTGAAAATCAATAGGGTTCTTCGTTTCATTATACTTAATCAACATGGTAAAATTGTTTACGGGGTGCTACGGGGGAACCCCCTCTATCCCCTTGCGCATATTTTCTCAATTTTCTGAGATAAGATATGAAAAACCGCGACATATGTGAAAGAAATTATTTTCTTCTTGAAGCAAATCAAATTTCAAATCGTTTTGATTTAAAAAAAAAACATTTAAAGATATGTACAGTGTCCCTGAAAATAAATTTTATTGAAAACGTAAAGGGGAAAAAAGCCATAAAAGTTTTATTTGAAAATATGAAGTAAGGACTCTAATATTGTCGAAATTTTAATAATTAAATCTCCATGAACCTCTATTGTAAAAACTCAATACATTGAAGGTGGCGCCAGTGAAATGAATTATCTATCTTCGAGAGCTGCGCACCCCAAATTCAAAATTACGTTTTTAAAGGTCTATAACTGCGAATGTATGCGTTAGATTCGCCTGAAAATTTGAATTTTTACAAATGAGAATGTATACTTTTATATGAAAAGAACGTTTTTGCATTCCAAAATTTTGTAAAATTAATTAATTTTCAGGGACACCGTCCCTCTAATGAATTTTAGAAATATTTTCACAAAAAAATATATTTCTTGTCCAAAAATGACCTTGACCTATGACCGTAATATGGTTCTTTTTCTCAGTATACTCCATGGTAAATTTGAAGGTTTTAGTGCAATTGTTTTGAGCTCTATCTTGTTTACAAGGTACATGTAAACATATATTATGTATATTTATCCCCCCCTCTTCACCTTACACATAATTTCAAAATTCTCTGACATTAGATATAAAAACCCGTTACATTTGTGACAGAATATACTTTCTTCTTGAATCTTATCAAATTTCAAGTCATTTTGATTTTTAATGAAGTTGTAAAATATTTCAACCAAAACATTTTTTTCCAGCCCCAAAATGACCTTAACCTTTGACATATAGGGTTCTTTGTCTCATAATCCTTAATCCTGGTTTTGGCTCTATCTTGTTACCAAGGGTTACACGGACGGATGGACGGACGGACAAACATCGCTGTACCATAATACGTCCAGTCTAAAGACGGATGTATACTTTTTTTTTAAACTCCGAAATGGCCGCCAAAATGGCCACCAAAAGACCATGTGGTTCGGAATGTTTTCTTGAGAACACCGATTTTCGTATTAAATATAAATTTAAAAAATTGTATATTCGAGTACATGGGAGGCTTCATACCTTACTAGATTAACATTCCCTGATTGGTATTATTTGTAGTCTGTTGAGGAAAGGATACCCTTTGATTTAGATGTACAAATGTAAGTTTTCCCCTCCCGATCAAATCACAGGGGCTACAGTACACAAAGAGTACAGAGTAAGTACCCCCTCCTCTCCACTTATAACAGTCCAAGAGAATACTGAAAAAAAATAATATTACTAAAACTAATAATATAACTTTAATTGGAAATATCTATCTTGGAAAGGAGAAAAGTCACTAACTCCTTATATGGCCTAGTAAAATTTACAAAAATAAAATAGTTCATGGGAGACTTTATGCATGGGAATTTTATTTAGAAAGATTTTGTGTTGAAAAATCCAGTAACCTGGATCGCTACCGGAAACTACATTTAGTGCAGTACGCGACGGAACCTTTTATGATCCTACGATTCCGGCATTTTTCTGCAATTTTCCATCATAAAACACAAAAAAATATTATTAACAGAAAGCGAACCCAACACAAATCATATCCTAAGATAAACTATACTTGATAAGAAGTTCACAAGAGGAAAATCGTATTGGGTCATCATTCTGTTCCTTATTTCCAAAGACGATATATAATGCACAGAGAACAACGAAATATACACCGTGAAGGCACGTCCATGGCAACGAGACGCATGAATAGCAGCTTTGCATGCTAGACAAGGTGAAACAAATAAAAACACGTTAAGCAAGATTCACTTTTTGGTGAAAAAAAAAGATAACCATCTGAAATAGAACATTATAAATAGAGAAGAGAGCAGAGCTGCGATGCGGAGTGAAGCAACTCGCATGAATGTATATCGTTAGAGCTTTTATCCTAGATCCATCTCTCCAGCAATAATTTTTGTTATCAATCGAAGTCACAGTATTATTATACTATTATGTAGTAAGCTGTAGTCATTTTAGCAAAATATAGAGTTTTTGGCAAAGTGTCAGTGATGAAAGTCTGCTCATTCATATCTCAATCGGCAGCGCCCGAAATCTAATCAAGGTAATGTCGTAGGGTCGTCGCACGGTCGATCCGGGTTCGATACCCAGAGGGATACCTCTTTTTTTTTTCTTAGACTTAAGAATATTGTTCTATAGATGTTAGGTTACAATTTTTCAACAGCGTGTACCCTTTTAAAATTTATGACATGCACAAAATTGTATATATATCATAACAAAATATGAAACGCTCATACATAAAATCGCCGTTGGTAGAATGAAATAAATGTTCCAAAGAATTATGTTAAATCTTGTTTATTTAAAGCAGTACAGAGTGATTGATATGGAATTTCGATACTTTGCACACTTATTACCAATCACTAGAATTCAATTTTGCAAGGTGTCCGATCCATGTGATCTACAATAATAATATGATGAGTGACCGGTTGATGTTTTGATGTACAAGCAAAATCAAACAGGGAGGTATGCACTCTTGTTTAATTTCTTGTTTATATAAGTAGGACCTACAATTTGACGGACGAACTTTTGTAATCACTCTGTCCTTGTCCGTCTCTCCGTATGTATCTTTGTCCCTCTGTCACTATGAAAAAAAAAACATAACCAGTGGCGGATTTAGAGGGTGGCAGGGGGCCCCTTTTTCACCCAAAGTTATTGATTCAGAATACTCTTTTTATGCTTAATCTCTTTACTATTGGGGGAAATTTTCGGCTCGCTTCGCTAGCCGCACTTAATTTTTTCATTAGCTGTCTAGTTTTTCGTCGTCGCTTTGTCTTCAACCTTCTTTGTCATTGTGCTTGAACGGATTCATATGTCATAAACATATACAAAATTCAAAATCAAATTAACACTTGAATAATTACCAAATGCTTCATTTTCATATGGGTCGATCTAACCAAGTCACACAGGTGGATAGTGGGGTTGCAATGTCCTAATTTTCCGAACCTTCCCCAACTGGTCAAACAAAAATAGAGCATAGAAAATGAGAGACAGAGAGATTGAATTCTTAATGTAACCATCTTTTCCCAAAAAATGTACGGCTAGCACCGCTCACCAATATAGAATAAAGTTGTATATACATGTATGGATGACTGAATTCAAAACAAAATGAATACTTCATATCTTAAAATTTTACGACTCGCTACGCTCGCCAGTCTACCTATAAACTAAGGCAAATGTATCAAGAAACTCTACATCTTGTACATGCAGCGGAAATGATCCCCCCCACACACACTTCTTAATTAGACCATAAGTCTAGAGGTTTCACGTTTTTCGTCTTTGACCCTTTTTTTTTATTTTTATTCTTCTTGTTTGCTTGTCACTTTCTCTGTGAACAATTTTCTTCGAGTTGAAACTTTGCCCCCTCCCCCTTTCTGAAATCCTAGATCCGCCACTGATAACGTTGCACTTCAAAAGGCTTAGCTTGTCGTCAAGTTGGTGACATAGGGGCTCGGCGAAACTCCTGTTACACTACAGTGTTTGACAGCAGCGTATGCCAGCAAAGACGGCCGCTGGCTAACACGCTGAATGATTGTTGTACATGCTTCAGAGACGTCTCACAAGGAGATATACGCTGTCGAACGCTCTTGGATTAAAAAAGAATTATGCCTGCGCAAAATTGGCAGCGTGAGCGGAACGTAAGTGATTGTTATACGCTCCGAAACATGCACATAAAATAAACTTGAGGATAGTCTAGCGTTTGCGCAACGTGTTTGTAATGTGGACGGGGCGTTCTCTAACGACTACCTCTACTACTTCAGCGCAAAGGATCTGAAAATTCTCATACAACGCTAAAAAAAAAAAGGTTAGCGCATCACATGACCTCGAAATAGACTTAGTAATTGAGTTTATTTACAAGGAAGTGGCGACACCTATTTATAGCGCACTACTCTTCAAGCGACGTAACTCTGTTAATCAAAAAAGCAATAGTGCCCGGTCGGTGCACTATTCTCTCATAGTCCAATAGAATTCAAAGGATTTATAATGTGATATACTAAATATGTATTAAGATTTCCTTGAACGCCTAGTTTGACCTACATCACTGTTGTTTAGCGGCGCAACGTAACTAAAAGAGTTACGCACATCCAAAATGGAGAAAGATGTCAACGGTTAATTTGTTTTCTCTCTTACTTTCAGATAAACGTAACATGGCGTCATTCAAATTGCCATAACTTCCTTATTTATCGAGCTATTTTCAAAATTGAAGCAATACTATAATCAGCAAATGTAACCTTTTTACAATGTAGAATATTACCAAATTTTGAATCTCGGCCATATTTGGTAGTTAGTGACTTTTCTCCTTCATCTCTTTATATTACTGAAAGCAGTAATACTATACAGATTGTCAGTTCGCTCTTATAACAGTGGATTCGGGGAAAAATGAGGGTGATTAGGAGTTTTATCTCATTCAAATGTATACTGAAAAATTGTTTAAAATATCAGGGAAATTTTTTTCCTCAACATATTTGAAGAAAATGTGATATCGGAAAGAATAAGACATTATTTTCACTTAAAAGTATAAAAATTTGTTCAAATTTAATGAATTTGTTGTTGAATGAAAGAATTGTGCGATAAAAGTTATGCTTGTAGCTTTAAAATGTTGCTTTGTCTATATTACAGAAAGATGTAATATAAGGTGGCAACATTACTGTTTTCAATAATATAAGGGATTATTGTTAAAGGGACGGTGTCCCTGAAAATTAATTAATTTTACAAAATTTTGAAATACAAGATCTTTCGTTTTATATGAAAGTATACATTCTCATTTGTATAAATTCAAATTTTCAGACGAATCTAACGCATACATTCGCAGTTATAGACCTTTAAAAACGTAATTTTGAATTTGGGGTGCGCAGCTCCAATTCATTTCACTGGCGCTACCTACAACGCAGCACATTTAAGGCCTTCCATAGAAATGACGTAGATGTTTTTTCCGCCAAATAACGTAACGTCATATGACGTCATGGACCCCATGTCGTCAGGTTAGGTAGCAACACATTTATTAGCTTTCCTTATCGTTGATTCCTTTATTTACTCGATAAAATTGCATTTTTACAAATAACAAAACATATTACTTCATCACTGACACATCGCCGAGTCAATATACTTTTGAGAAGACCCCTTATCTATATCTGTACTCTGTGACCCCGTACACCGAAGAATGCGATCTGCGTTACTTAGAAGCTTGAGGTGACGAACAGGTTTACAGAGCGGGTGAAACCAAAAAAGGCAGATTTTGGTAAGTATAAGCGATATCAAACTTCAATAACTGGTGCTGTATAAAGGAAATATAATAAAATTAGTATAATTACATCATGGAATCAATTTATCCATAGAAATAAAAGGAAACTCGTTGGATTACCAAGAGACATGTGTGAAATGTATGTGTAAATGACAGAATTTCATCGCGTTTTACTTTAGTTACACTGTTATTGCAAAGCTGAATAGTAGCTAAACTTTATGTGAATACTTTAGACACTTGTAGATTATTATATCAGTTCGTACGAAAGTTGAATGATGAGGAAAAAGGGCGAATGTGATACAAATGTGCCCATGTATATGTTGTTTTCATAACATGTACCTAAAATGTTTGCATGAGTACACTTGTACAGTAAGTTATACTTGCAGTAGTATGTGCACCGAAATATCAAAATATTCAAGTACCAATTATTGTTTTTTTTTTCTTCAGAATGTTAACTTAGAAAGAATGGATTTCACACCAGCTGCTGCATGAAAAGAAATATTGTCACACACTGTGAAAGTTTCAGAAACACATGTATCATAGCCACACAGTACTGTTCATTTTGGATATTTTTGCAGGTACAGAATTTTTTTAATTTATGTGTAGAGTAACATTTGCTTTGCATATTTAGAAATATTATAATGCTTTAAAAAAGAAGTTTAATAAAATAAATGCATTTACTATCTATAGTGAATAATCTAAAACTATAGCCATACCAGGCTTATTTAGCTATGCATGAAATAATAATATATCAATGCGAATTCTTCTTTTGTAATTAATGTCGCTAGGACATACATGTATATAACTAACTTGTAATGAATTTTGTGTCCAAGCTGTACCATACAGTTTTGATTTTAAAAGCTAGATTTATATAGTGATTAGTCAATTTTTTTCTATTTCAGATCCTTGTCTTGAAGAGTGAATGCTTGAATAATAAATTTTGAACAACCACACACATTACAGATGAAGAAATGTTACTTTGAATATACAATAAAGAAAATTCTTATATCATAAAATTGATCTGTACTAGACTTTATGCTAAAATCTCCAAGAGCGGGGAGGGGGGGGGGGGGGTAAATTGCTTTTGTTTTGATAGTTTGTCTGACTGAAGCATTTAGCCGAGCATGAGAGGGCTTTCAAGGTCAACATGTACACAAGTTTCTATGTGCATGGCAAGAGCAGATACGAAGATTTGAAATTTAAGCTTGACTTTGCTTTCAAAAGATACATGTAGCTACTGACACCAGCATGGTATGTAACAAAGATACGTAAATGAATTATTGCTGTACTTGCAGAACATCTCGTACAAGGTGGCTGTTGAGGAAAGGTCCCATAATACAAATGTACCAGTTATTAAAATGTCGGTCCATCTTATGGTGTAAGGAAAAAATGACAAATAATCTCAAGCTCCTAGCAAGAGTTATTCACGCACCATTAATTTGTTTCAGCTTTACAATTATTTTATTTGAAATCTACAATGCAAAAAAAAAAAAAAGATTGGGTCATCGGTCAAATAACAGAATTAAGATACTGAAAATATTCAACAAATTTGCTTAATGCTAACATCAAATTTGTCATAGGACAGTCGTTTATCTAAATTTTGGTGGATCACTTTGTCTGTTGTCTCTCCCCCCCCCCCCCCCCCCCCCCATCATGTTGTCACGAAACTATCGGGAGTAATGAAACAAAGTAGGATTGCTGCATTCCGAGGCACATTTATTGATCATATACATACGTGTACATACAAATGTTTGTTACGACAAGGATCCGATATTATAATAAAGGAGTAACCTTTCGATTATTTTGAAAGGCGAAGGGAAACATGATTGCTGCATGAAATCCGGCTATAGATTTGACCCCAAAAATCTCTGAATATTGCATTTGCTGTAAATAATAATCCTGTCTGGACGGCTATCAAATAAATTCATGATCTGAAAATGCAAAAAAAAAAAGGAAAGAAAAAAACCACCCAAAACAAAGCCATTATACATACACTGAAAAGTCCACCCCACCCACCCCTTCCCCGGCCCCATAAATCAATGACCGCTCTTTAAATTTCTGTCACTGTGTCAGACGCACTACCATGTATATCGTCGATCTCATGAAGAATCTATAAGTGTTAATTCACTTTCAGGGGACATGGAATTCAAATAAAATTTATGAAATTTAATTATATAAAATCGAGGAGAAGATTTCCAATGTCAGTGCAGCGTGGGCGATGAATAGAAACTCAATTTTCATAAACTTTTGCATGCAATTGCAAGTTGTCAATTATAAGTGCTTTTCAATGTCAGCTACGCTTTTGCATGGCTTGTGTTTTTATTTATTTTTGTTAAAGAAAATATACACTGAAAATGTTTTGAAAAAAACCTTGCCTATGTGTCTTCTGACACATTAAAATTAAATTTTAAATCAGTATGAAAGTATACCTAGATTTTAATATTAATACTATGACAATGGACATCATCCAAGGAATTTGCCGATTTCTCTATTTCCAATCTAGATCATTTTTTTTCTGCTAGGAAGCACGAATCAGTTTTATTTTTTTTAACCCTTATTTTTTTCCCGATGTCTAGAAAAAATAATATTGGATCTAGAATTACCTGTTGGAACATAGGACTATACCAGTATATACTAGATAAGGTTTCCTTTCTAAAACAAGAAACCAGAGAATCCATAACATTTAGAGATGTTGGGATAAAAAGTGAAAAAAAAATATGTATGTTATCGATCCCATTGCGGTCAATGGCGTCACTGACGAGTGCAAGTCGAACAAGTTTTTTTTTTCTGAAATGATTATTAAAGGGACGTATAATGTGTGTAAATAAATTTTACGAATTAATATAATCAATCCATGCAATCCGATAATATGCAGCATCATGTTAATTTCATGCTCATTGGGTTCATGGGTTAGTACGGTGACCGGCACGACCGACACCCCGGCGTGGAGGCCCCCCCCCCCCCCCCTTTCCCGCGATTCACAGCTCAATATACAAAAAGTGAAATGAAATTTAACAGACTTGAATAAATATTGCTTGATATTTTTTCATATGTTGAAATGAAAAGTTTATTCAAATTAACATTTAAAAAATTAAAACGGAATTTACAGAGAGCAATATTAACCAACGCGATTACGTCCCTTGAATAAATCTGATTCCGCAGAACGTTTATATGGTAAACGAACGAACTACCGATTAGCACCTGTCAGAAAAACTGCAACGGCGCAAGATGTTAACGTACATAAATTAAAGTGAAATTTTGCACACATTTTAAGTGATAGGTGTTCTTCAATAATTCAACTGGGGGGAACGTTTACATTCTATAGTTTCTTTTGAATTCCCTACCATTTGGACCAGTGTCGGTAATTTTTTATGAAATGGGTATATTTTTCTCGATTTTTCAAGTAGTCGTTCTTTATCAAAGATTTCCCCAGCAAGAAGTAGGTAAATAAAATCCCACTTTGTAGTATGGTATCAATATTTTCTTTGAATGATAAGGTTTCACCTTGCGCCATCTGATTTTCTAGTACCAATGTTGATCTACGAAAATATACATGTCACGTGACAACCCGACGGTCGGGGAGCATATATCAATAGTTAATAGATAAATTTTGATATAGCACCTATACTGATACATAAACTATTTCATTCCATCTTATTTGGACAATTTAATAATTCCTTGAAAATAGCTATCAAAACTGACATCAAATTTTGTCAATGACGTCATGGAAGGCCTTAAATGTGCTGCGAATGTATTGAGTTTTAACATTAGAGGTATATGGAGATTTAATTATTTTAAAAATAGACAATATTAGGGTCCTTTCTCATATTTTCAAATAAAATTGTTTATGGCTCCTTTTTTCCTCATTCTAGACCCTTTGGAATTAGTTTTACGTTTTCAATAAAATTTATTTTCAGGGACACTGCAATAGTTATATTACTATTTATAGTATTCTCCTGGACTGTATAATACATAAACAAACACAAGGGGTGACTCGAATGACTATATCGCCCGATTCACTCAATCAATTTCTACCTCAAATTTTGTGCAATTAGTGAAAACTTGGTACCGTTCGATCAAGAAACGTCTATTCTTCCTGCGTACATGATCAACTTTGTTATTTATCTGTTTATCTGTGCAACTCTCTGTTATTGAGTGTAATATGTCACACGTATCGAGAACCGTGTCAAAGGAAAATTGCTTTTCGGAAAGTCTCGGGTGCTAGCCTATACGACGAAGAGCAAGGTAAGGGTCGAATTGCCTTCACGTTTCTTTTGAGTTTCGCTCAGGTTAGCGCTAGATATACGCTACTGTATGTAATATACAGAGCGTTAGTGCAACAGGTTCGTTTGGTTGGAAGTTTATTTTTTGAGGAATATTGTGCCCTGCATTCTTCAAATCAGCTCATCAATTTACTAAACTTTACCTAGGCATGGATAATTTTAACTGTTACTGTTTTAAAACTTGTAAATCCACGAACATTTGTTTTTGTCTCAGTTCTAAACAGAAATGTCTGCCATTTTTCCGGATGTGCAAGATCCGATCAATTCGACCGTTGCACATTTCAATCTGTATAAACCTCTCCTTTGTTGGTGCTCTCACCCTATGGGATCATATATATCGCATGTACTGGCATTATAAACCTGAAAATGAAAAAGAAAGAACTTGGAACAGTGAAATGAATGATTTGTATACGTTGCCTTGTTTCGACCTTGATCCCTTGGGGTGAGTGCTCCTACAAAAGAGAGGTGCTTTCCCATTGAAGTATGCTTAGGTCGAATTGACTAGATATTGTACATCCGGTAAAATGGCAGTCATTTATGTTTAGAACTGGGTCTAAAACAAATGTACATGGATTAACAAGTTTTAAGACATTAACAGGTAAAATTATCCATGCCTAGGTTATGCTTAGACCACAAGAGAGTCGTCTTGAAACAAATGGGATGTATAATATTTTTCTTATAGCAAATAATTTGCGCGCATACATGTCTGCGCTCACCTTCCCGTGAACATTACCGTTTTCACCAAAGCGATGATATTTAATACATCGCTTTTGCATCTAAAGCTACGCTCAGGTGAATAACAAAACAATGAAACATGTAAAGGTTGGTACACGATTTTCAAGTACCCCGAGATATGGTCCCGAGCGAAGCGAGGGAGCATGTCGAGGGGACGAGAAAAGAGTGTACCAACCGACTTAGTGCATGGTTCGATCGGGCAGATATAAGGATTTTCTGATACAGCCCCTAAATCTATCAAAATTTTATGCCTCGGGCAATACTTCTCTATGGAAAATGAAAACAAGTTGAGTGGATGTTTAAATTAATCCTTGACCATTTATCAGTTAATTGGAATTATTTGCCCATCAAAAGTAAAAAAAGGACTTACAACTTGGAAAAAGGTTTTTCAAAAATTGTTAAAGGACTCGTGATGTGATTATCTTCCAAAATTGCGAAAGGACAGTTATAATTCGTGATGCATGTGTTGATATTCTAGAATGTACAAGGAGGGATGTTAGGCAGTTTAGGACCAATCCTGGAAAACTGAAAAGAAATTCTTATTTTATCCCGTTTTTACGATTTATTTAAAAATCTTATGCTGAACCCCCCCCCCTGATTTTTTTGTTTGGAACCACCCACGAGTAAACAGATCTTTAAAATAATCTCGAAAAATAACAGAAATTTAGAAGTACTTTTTTTTGTTCGCTTGTAAAATAGCGTATCAAAAAAGTAGTCCCTTCTGTCGTTTAGACAATTTCTAACACACTGAAAAAAAAAACGCAACTTTTAAAGTCGGCTAACTGACGGCCAGCTTTTTGTAAAAGATAATACTTGTATAAAAAGTATACCCAGTAATTTTTAGGAAGCGACCACTTTTATGTTGGGGGACCCCATTTTTTAAAATCTGAAATTAATCAAATGACTGTTGCTTGATCTTTATTTTTTTCCAGCTGCGTGGAGCCTTGGATCAGAAATTCTAATTAAACCTCCAGTTGTACTATTTTTTTTCAAGTTGTTCCTACCTTCTCCCTTTGAAAGAAAATTCAAATTTTGTCGTTTTTTAACCATATGCTGGAAACCCCCCCCCCCCCCCCGACGACTCAAGCAATGTTTCAGTAAAACATCACACAAAGTAATGGCGGAAAGGGGGTCTTTGCTGTAATGGAATACTGTTCCGTGTGCTGGAATGACGGATGTATATAAAAATCATATTTGTTGGATTTGAAGACGTTTAACAGTGATATGTATTCGACATTTGGAAATATGAAAAAAGAGATATATTTACACGTTTACCTATTCTATCCTGTATCTGTTTCTTTCTCTTTTTTTTTTTTTTTTGATTGTTTTGTTTTGTTTGTTTGGTTTTTTTTTTCTGCTCATTCGTTGATGTATTATGGTAAACATTTCAGGATGTTTGATTCCACGTAGAGCCTAAAGTTACCGGATTTTTTTTATGATTGAACCTTCGCTGCTGCGGGAGCCATCATTTGATTTAATTGGGGCGGGGACGCATCCCGAACTCACTTTTTGTTCGTCCTTATTCAGTCATATGGCGACTGCATGATAATCTATCTTTTCGGTTGTTTGGGTAAAATTTATATTTAAGAAAGGTCCATCCGGAGTTTTTTTCAAGTTTTTTCATCCCTCTCCCTTAGAAATAAAATGAGAGCTCCCTTTACTATCAAAATATCGTATAGAAGCAATGAAGCATGGAGATCTTACTTGGTACGCACCAAGTCATTTCTGACCAGCAATTATCTATTGTGTAAAGGTGCGAACCATGCACTAACACTAATAAATCTATGAATTCACCGTATACAATGTCACATTAGGGGAGTCAGCCATGTGCGGCACGGGGAGTCGGCCCCGAAGCGGACGCACTACAAGATCAGCGAGTATTTCTTCAATTTTCTCGGATATTATACCATATTTCTCCAAACTTCAAATTACATAGAGTGTGACAAACATTTCTTGATCTATTACGTTTGTCACTGGACTTCAGATACATCTACATACCTCAAACACTTCGTCCGCATTTTACAAGTAGACCTTAATTCTGGAAATCAACGATTTCGATCAGTCTTTTTCGCATATTTCTCTTCCATACTCACCTAATGTGCTGGGTTAGGAATGACAATAGCATCCTGTTACTGTTTTAAAAGTAAATTGAGTATGTTTTGTCTGTTTAATGCATGGATTTTGATAAAATATCGCAAATTGTAATGTGTCACACGGAGAGTCGTTTTCAAGTATGCCGCGGGGAGTATTCTCAAAATATGATGTGTTGAAATAAGCCAAAGAAACGATGGGTATAGCGTTTATAGGTATCACAGTGACTGTCTGATTGTCCGTCTGTAAGGGTGCGGACAGGGGATAACACTTTCATCCCTTCTACCCCATATTATCCACATCCCATCCCACTTTATCCCATGGAATACTTTTATTATCAATAAGCTGTTCAGACACATTTGGTGGTTAACTAGCTAGCCGTGGTTTATTACCAAGTAATTCCCCGAGTCGTACGAACCAATCAAATTATCATCAACCCGCGAAGCGGCTAACTTGTTCTGCAGACGACAATGGGCGGAGCTACGCTGACTGTAAGTTTTTTGGAGATTTTACACCAGGCGAGTTCTATATCACATATAGGGAGGAATTTCCAGTCATGTTTGGATAAATGCCTATAGCTAGCTCTGATGAAAGAAGAGGCAGGGGCTTCTGACTATTGTTAAACAAAAATGAAATAATTATATACATGTATCTATACAAGATAAAATAAGATCAAGTAAGTAAAAGAAAAGACAGGGTTTTATTTATGGCTTATTGTTCTTTTGCTGGGTAATAATCTACCTGCCATCTATTGACATATCTAAAAGAGCGATGTACCCGATAGCTTATGATCCGTAGTTCGTTCGTCCGTCCATTGACTTACCACATTATTTTGAAAAGGTACTTCTAGATTATTTACCAATTGAAGATCGTGGTCGATGTGTATTCAACTTCGATTTTGTAACTGCTGCAGAATATCAAGAAACCTTACCGTTCAGGAATTAGGTAATTACTTAGCTTCGGCACACTACTTAATTCATAATTGCCCGTGTATTGATATTTTCAATGATTTTACCGTTTTTAGACGTTTTGAACCTCTTAGTATACAATGTAGGGCTTTGAAATCAAACCAATCTTTTCTCATTTCGATTTATCATACCTTTGACTTTATGTAAAAGGAATATCTGATCGTCTTTAAAATATGGCCAAGATTGCAGGCAGGTGTAAACACGCGTTGGTTCAGCGTAAGGGTGTGCATGTATGTGTTTTCTGGTGTTGTTGGAGGTCCCCTTCTTTGTTTTTCATCCTGTTGAGATAATTTGGTCCGAGAGGATATCTTATATATAAGGACTTTTTTGTGTCAGAACACCCAAAACATATTAACTGGCTTAAAAACCTTCATTCACCATAAAAAGAATTACATTCAAGGATGGTTCAAGTATTTCAAGGAGGTAAAGAAGATCCTGACGATAATCTCAACAGTACTTAGAATAGAGCACCAAGTTGAACATTGACGGACCAATAGCAAGCAAGAGGTGAGACCAGGCGCAAGGAAGGAGCAAGCATCCCCCGTTTGGCCAGCCGCACCCGCCGTCGAATATGAAAACAATATCCAAAAAACATGCACTGTCTGAGGTTATGTCTATAGTACAAAGTGCTATGGCGACCATGTCAGGGTAAGACATGTAAAACACTTACTGTCAAACCCCTAACCTAATTCTTTAGGTTAGATAGGATGGGCGTTCTCAATATCCAAAATAAAAAAAATCCAAAAAAAAAAAACGCGGGGAAGGGGGGTTAGACCACCAGTATTTAAGGACAGAACCTTAAGTTTTGTAGTATGGGCATGTTTGCAGGATCCAAGACGCAAAATGAAACCTAAAATCTATTGCGAAACGGCTAGGTCTGTTTTAACCAATGGTAGTCAGACAATCAGTTTTTGGAAATATTCCGCAACTTCCATTCCGCAAAGCTCCGCGCATTGTCGTCTGCAGAACAAGCTAGCCGCTTCGCGGCTTGGTGATAATTTGATGGTGCATGCGAATCGGGGAGTAACTGGAAAATAAACCACGGCTAACTAGTTAAACCTCAAATGTGTGTAAACAGCTTATTGAAAATAAAGGAGGTGGATAATATGGGGAAGAAGGGATAAAAGTGTTCTCCCCTTTCCACACCATTACAGACGGACAATCAGACAGTCACTGTGATCCCTTTTAACGCTATAGCCATCGTTTCCTATGCTTATTTCAACATATTATATTTTGAGAATACTCCCCGCGGCATACTTGAAAACGACTCCCCGTGTGACACATTACAATTTATGATATTTTATCAAAATCCATGCATTAAACAGACAAAACATACTCAATACACACTTAAAACAGTATCAGGATGCTATTGTCATTCCTAACACAGCACATAAGGTGAGTATGGAAGAGAAATATGCGAAAAAGACTGATCGAAATCATTGATTTCCATGATTTAGGTCTACTCGTAAAACGCGGACGAAGTGTTTGAGGTATGTAGATGTATCTGAAGTCCAGTGACAAACGTAATAGATCAAGAAATATTTGTCACACTCTATGCAATTTGAATTTTGGAGAGTATGGTATAATATCCGATAAATTTGAAGAAATACTCGCCGATCTTGTCGTGCGTCCGCTTCGGGACCGACTCCCCGTGCCGCACATGGCTGACTCCCCTAATGTGACGTTGTATACGGTGGAATTGTCAAAGGTCAATTTTAACTACGACCCGTATTGTAAAAACGGTATTGAAACAATTTTCCTTAGCAATGATTGTAAAAAGTAAAAATAGAAAAAGTAGGTAATACCTATAACTTTTTAAATACATTTACGACCAGACATTTTAAATTAATCTTTGCGTCTCTCCAGTATCTTTACGTACATGACAGAATTTATAAAATGAATAGATTATGAGAAAAACTATCCATCTTATCTCCCAAATCGATCCTACATTATATAGCATTAATTTCGAATATTGACCAAAAGATAAATGTTATGTCTGTGTGCGATAAATACTGAAATAATAATTTTATTTGAACAATTTTTATAAATGGCTAAGCCTGGTTATAAATCAGAAAAAAATGACATCGGACTCACGAACGGGTCTTTATTAAAATAATCATGAGTACGTAAGACTGTATATAAAACGAATATCTCTTTATCTTATGTTGGACGAAGGACATAAACTGACTCTTTTGAATTGCCAAGAAAAATAAGATTATTTTATATCTACTGTGATAGTTGTAGTGATTTAAAAGGAGATGAAGTTTAACAAAGTCAGACAATAGACATGAAGATTCCATGCAGAATATTTTGGACTATATTTCTAAACATTCAAAGACCTAGATACATTTTAACGGTTACGAACCACACTCAAAATAATGACATCGAAGACGTCGTAGGCGAGGAATGTGAACGAGAAACGTCTTGTAATAATGTGTATGTTAAGGGCCTGCCATATTGTTACTGTGATGATCTATGTGAACAATTTAAAGACTGCTGCAGGTTTGATAATGAAACAAACACATTGGAAGGACATGGAAAGGACGACCCAGATCGCCACAAGATACCTGACCCCTATCTTACAAGCACTTGCTTCAGAATAGACGATGATATCGCAGGGTTTTGGGTAGTCAATCGGTGTGCCAAAAATGGCAGCATTTGTTCTGAAAACAGAAATGTTCCCGACGTTTTTATAAATCGACCAGTTTCAGATAGTACTGGTCTGACATACATGAATGCAGACTGCGCTAGATGCAACAATGTACAAGTTTATAGGCCTTGGGGTATACTTTTACAAGGCAACGGTGAAGGTCTGTTCAAAACAAATGATCTTTTGGAACTTACTGAAGCCACGTTAAAAACAAACATAGAATCATATTTGCAAAAGAATGGATCCTTCAAACTTGTTACCCCACCATGGATAATCCCGCGAGTTTGTTACGGTTACAGTGACACATCTTACAACTGCTCACGATTTCAGCATCCTGTTTTAGGTGGAAATAATGGTATCAATGATTTAGTTCCATTGCATTAAAACATTTTTCATGTTGATTTTTTGCACTCAACTTAAAAAACCCCACAGATTTCGTTATGGCGATGGTGTCTTCGTCTTCTTATTGACATTTTTTTTTGTTCTTTCTTTTTCAAAACAACCATAATCTATTTCAATGAAGAGGTGCCTAGGTTTCTATAAAATACGTACATTTTATCGTGATTAATTTTGTTTAGTTAATATCAATTAATATCAATAAAACCCTCTTAAATGACGTACACAATAAAACATAAAGAGGTATATAATTATGAATAAGAACAATGATGCGTAAATCAATTTATTATCCTCAGCATTGCAAGATGAAATGATGAAATTTGTACATGATAATCTTGACATCTTGATAATTAATTAAAGAATAGCTTAGAAAATTTTGACTTTATTTTCCATAATCTTTGAAATCATTTATTTCTTACAGAAGTGTTCAAAGATATGACGTGCTGCAGAATGTCCGGTAGCAAAAACTGCGATCCAGTTGGTGAAAGGAGCAACACGTCGTGCTGGTCATACTCTTATAAGTATATCAAAATATATCTTGATCCCAGATTCCCCATTGACTATGTGAGTCCTAATATGGAAGTTAATAGAGTTTTATTCCAGTTTGCTGAATACGAGTCCTCGGAAACAGTAGAAACAAAATGCAAGAAGGAGAATAAGGGGGTAATACACATATTTAACATTACACAATGATTTAATCTTTAAATCTACAAAATTGTCGGCATCTAAAGCAAACATATTTGAGAGATTAAATAATACTTAAATACAACATAATTTAAAGGATAGGCTACATCTGCTAAAATCAACACAAAATTCCCATTCGCCTTGTATCAATTAAATTTTGCATTAGCTTATCTATCTTGAAGTATGTCGGTTACGGTTTTGCGTTCGTTACTGGTTTCTTTAAATTATACTTTTCGCTTTTTGTTTCACTTTTAATCACTCTTTGACACAGGTATAAAACATTATTGTAAAAAATAGATATGCTTCTTGATATTTGTTTATTTTGTTTTAGATATCAGATGATCATTGTTCCAGCCGAGATATTAAAATAACAGGCTATTCAATGAGGAAACGCTATTTGACTCTTGTTTGGCAAGCCTCATTTGACATGACCATCGTCATGTCTGCTATTAGGGCGATCAATACCTTTCTGTTGAGATCTAAATGGACTATCAGTGTTTTCTTCAACAATTTAATTCCAATGGATATAGTAGAAGGCTCAATGTGTTCAAACCATGGAGGGTTATGTACGGCAATGACATGGCGACTGACTGCGAGTTCACTGGAAACTTTGACCGTAGAAGATATTATTTCAATTGAATCATGGGTAGACAAAATGGACCTTGAAATATATCTGCAACACAGCGCAACGCCGCATCCACAACCGTTAAACGGTTCATATGCCATTGAACAAAGTTTCATGAATTACTGTAGATGTGGGATGAAAAATGAGCGGAAAATTCGAAATTTCAATTTTTCGATAAACGAATTTCGCTTACTCGCCCTCGCGTCAAGAGTACCTAAATCATGTGGTGTGTACATACTGAATGTAACAGCTGACCGTCTAGGAGAGAGGCTAGGAATTGCTTGCAGAAAGGGGGAGATGACTAACAAAAATACCAATGCCATTGAACAGTTTTCGCTCTTGCAAATTCTTACTTCTTTTTTATTCACACGGATGTAGCTTGTTTCTTTTAACGTATCCATTGTACAAATGGAGATCTCGCGGACGTCTCGTCCATTTGAATAGTGTAAAAATTATCTCGGTACTCTTCGGCAGTGTTTCGATGGTTTCCGTGACTTGAGCGACGGTCAGCATGTTGACCTTCGATGATCATGATGATAGAAACCCTTTTTTATGTTGTATCAGGCATATCTAGGTAAAATGTGCCATGATTCTAACTATATAATACACTTGATATTCATTTGTACAACTGATATCTTAATTATTTTTTCTGTTGTTTTTCTTTTTTGATAAATCAAGATATACAATTTGGAAATATCTTTGTTATAATTGATGATTCTATCTACAGTTCATCATTTTACATTGAGATAATGTTTGCATTTTTTTCATTTCATGATGGATTCAATACAAAAATATATAGTCTTTATTTTCATTTTGGAGATTTCATTCATTGGAAAACGGCAATGGTATGGCGACTGACTGCATGTACTAGAAAGGGGGGGGGGACCTCCAACAATACTCGGTTGCAAGACCAACGGCAAACCCCAAAGCACCCACTGCAATAACATGAAGCAGAAAAGCACAGAATAAGACCCAAATAGTACAACGAACGCCAAATCACATTGTATCATCAACCACAAAGAATACACATAAACCAACGAGACCAATTGGTGCGGACTAAGGACAGCCATCCACGCCAGTAGAACGGTCTGGTTAACTTGGATTACGTGCGTACAACTATCCCACTTAATTAACTATCCAGATATCTCGAAGAACGTACAATTGTGACGTAAAACAACCTCCGCACTGTTAGGTGGATACACACAAACAAGATTGCAAAACACAGGGGCCAAAGCATCATAGACGAATAAAAAGATGGCGTACATAATACAATCTGTGTTCTGCCGGCTGTAGAGAGGCTGATGTATGTTTTCACCCGAGTAGTCCGACTGACATTCAGAGAGGACAATTGGTCGGGGGCCTTTCTTCTCAAAAGAGGTTTGGACAGGGTCCGCCATGGAGTCCCGTCGTCACAGTCAGTCAGAGTTCAAGTCTAAAGAATTCGATAGTACAATTCTGGTGACATTAGGATCATATCCATAGTATAAATGGCGTTTGATGATTATGACGCATTTTCGATGGTTATGCTGTCTACCTTCGATCCTTCTTACTTTGTTAAGTATGTCACCATACATTACAGGTTGTTAAATACCCAAATAATGCGGAGAAGTTCCAATTCAATACCTTATTAATCCCCTACCGGCAACGGGGACTTTTGTTTGACAGTAAGTGTTTTGAATATATTTCCCTGACATTAACGCCATAGCACTTTCTATATAGACATAACGTCAGACATTGCATGAAGAATATATATTGCTTTCAGTTTCGTGCTTAAACATCGACGGCGGGTGCGGCTAGCCAACAGGGGATGCTTACTCCTCCCGGGCACCTGGTCCCACCTCTAGCTTGCTAGGGGTCCGTCGGTGCTAATTTTGTGCTATATTGTGAGTGCTGTTGAGATTATCGTCAGGATCTTCTTTAACTCGTTTGTGTCACACTTATGCCCTTTGCCGTGTGGAGCTCGTAAAAAAGTTCCCCGCGAGGGGTTTGACAGTAAGTGTTTTGAATATATTTCCCTGACATTGTCGCCATAGCACTTTCTATATCGACATAACGTCAGACAGTGCATGAATAATATATATTGCTTTCAGTTTCGTGCTTAAACATCGACGGCGGGTGCGGCTAGCCAACAGGGGATGCTTACTCCTCCCGGGCACCTGGTCCCACCTCTAGCTTGCTAATTTTGTGCTATATTGTGAGTGCTGTTGAGATTATCGTCAGAATCTTCTTTAACTCGTTTTAGTTTTTGAAGAAAATTTCAATTTATTATGCACCAGACACATATAGCGTAAATTGCTTGGAATTTTGTCTTTTATCGAAAAATCAATGTGGTCACATGCGTTAACTGAGACAAAGCGTTTATGACAAAAGGATATAATGATAATCTTTTTCAAATAAATTTTCCATCTTAGTTAATGCATGCGGACATTGCTAATTTAATAGAAATATTTGCATCAATTTCGCGGAATGTGACCTATTTTGGTGTTTTCAAAGGGCTTAAAGGTATTGATTAAGGCAATGTTTACAAAAGATAGATTCGTGATTCAGTAGAGAACGTTTCAAAATGCCAAATAAGAGTTAAAATTCTATGAAGTACTATGTTCAAAATAAGGGCCAATATCGGGCTTCATGGCCCTACCCCTTTATACAAAAATCTTATTTCTTTGCAAAAAGCCTATATTTACTTTATTACATTACAGATAGTCACTATAAAGTTGATACAATTAATAATTTAAATTCTTAAATGAAAATATAGTATACAATATTGCGATAGCTATATATAGCTTTTCTATCACAATGATAGCTATGAAGAATAAAAAGAGCAATTATTGTATAGGTGTAATTACTATTTCATAAATTAATGTGTCCAGTCTATTTTGAAGACATTTAATTTACTCATCCTCTGCTTAACTTCACAAGATAGTATCTCATTTTTTCACTACTTTATCCGCCGATAAGTCTCACAGTAATTTGTTTTCTGAATTCTTGACAGATCTTGAACTCTTCTATCGTCTGTGAATAATACATTTGTATGATATATATTTGCACACTCACAAAGAAGAATATGATGACAATATCCACAATCGTTAATCCAATTCTATATTCACTAGAATATGATATCAATATACACAATCTCCTCATTTAGAATCATTTCCAACAGCTAAATCGCAACCCTTTTTGCGTGCTTTCTTAATAATAAGTCACAGGATGATTTTCAGACTACAGGATTTCTTCTGACAAACCAAAGGAGGAGGGATCTCCAACAACACCAGGTTGTAGCACCCACAGCAAAACCCCGAAACACTTAATGCAAAAACACAAAGCAGACAAGCACAGAAAGAGACGCATAAGGGACAAGGAACGTCAACACACAACACAGAAACATCAAACACAAAGGACTACACATAAACCAACGAGACCAATGGGCAACCGGTGCCGACTTAGGACGGTCATCTGCCACGGAAATAGCAGAAGGTGTGGTTATCCTGGATTACGTGCGCACAACCCTCCCACTTTTCCGATTACCCAGAGGTCTCAAAGAACGTACAATTGTGGTGTAAAACAACCTCCTCACTGTCAGATGACCACACACAAACAAGACCGCAAAACGCAGGGCCAAAGCAACACAGATGAATATGTAAATGGATATAAAAAGAGGGCGTACGTAATACAATCCGTGCTCTGCCGCCGCGAGCTCATGTATGTATGTTATCACCCGAGGAGTCCGACTGACATTCAGAGAGGACAGGTGGTCGGGGCCCTGTCTTCTCTAAAGAGGTTTGGACAGGGCCCGTCATGGAGTCCCGTCGTTACAGTCAGTCAGAGTGCAAGTTTCAAGGATGCGCTTGTACAAGACTCTAGATCAGTCAAGTACCAAGTCTAATGTACCAAGCCTAGTGTCCGTCTGGTGACATTAGGATCATATCCACGGTATAAAAGGCGTTTGATGATTCTGAAGCATTTTCGATAGTGATGTTATCTATCTTTGATCCTTCTTATCTTGTTAATAATGTCACCATAAAATGCAGGTTGTGAAATACCCAAAGTAATATACTCTGTTGCCTGTATTGGTCCGAATTTCAGAAGAATGACAAATATGGATAATGATCATATCCCTGTTTACAGCACAAAATCGATAACCAAGAAAATCAGAAACCGAAGGCATACAAAATCAGGATAAAACTGGAACCAAAGCAAACAAACAAAAACCTCCACCATATGAAAAGAAGCGAACTCCCGATATGAGAGTGAGACCAGGTGCCCAGGAAGAGTAAGCATCTCCTGCTTGCATGCAACACCCGTCGCTTCAATTCGGTAGAACTGTCACATCCGGTTACTTCCATTTTGGAAGATATAAAGTACAATCTTTGGTTGGATGGTTCAAATGGTCTATGACAGAATATCATCCACCATTCTGGAAAGTAGGACATCATAGTGTATGACGAGTTCCCCATATCGACCTTAGAACTTCCTCAGTGATGATGTTAGTCGGTCACAAACATATCCCTGACTAAGAAGCTTATCTGAAAGACGCCTAGCTCTCAGAACAAAATCCGTATATTTTGTACTTGCTCTGGCATAGCGTATCAACTGAAATATGAATACGCCATAAGCGGGCGATGAAGGGATGTTGCCACTCAGAAAAGGAAAGTTTGTAATGCTGAAATTAAAACACGTTTGTCATAGAGTGAGGTGTTCATGTGACCATCAGTGTCATAGGACAACATTATGTCCAAATAGGATGCTGAATTATTTGTCTCTGTAGTTTCTGACTTCAAGCTCCGAAGGATTGATACTGCTCAGGTGATCCGCGAATTTTGGATTATTGATGGACAACACATCGTCTATGTATCTGTAAGTGAAGTTGAAGTCAGAAGCTAAGTATCTTTTCCCATCAGAGACCAAAGATTGAATGAATTCAGCTTCGTACGAGTAAAGGAAAATGTCGGCAAGGAGTGGGGCACAATTGGTCCCCATTGGAATTCCGACAATTTGCTGGAAGACCTTTCCTCCAAACACCACAAAAATGTTGTCGATCAGAAAGTTTAACATCTGATTATTGTCTGTTTTAGTTTACTTTTTTTCAGAATCGGACTTTTCTTTTACAAAGTAGGTTTTGTCATAGTTAACAACAATACATTTGTATTTGCGATTACCGTTCTTACTTGTAAACGCATTACTTATAATTTTTGCGAGTCTTTCTTTCAATTTAGAATGTGGAATTGTAGTGTAAAGTGTCGAAAAATCAAAGGCTTTGATTGAATGGACTCTACTTAAATGAGTGGATTTCAGATGTTCTAAAAGGTCCTTCGAATTCTTTAAAATCCACATCTAGTTGATACCACTGCGAGAATATACTGTCGAACAATATTTTTGAAGCCCAGATTTGATTTCAGATAAAACTTTGGTGAGTAAGATCGATACAGATTTGGTAGAACATTTTGAGGAACCAGCGATGAAACGTTGTTTGTACGGATTCTTATGCATTTTAGGTATGCAGTATAAGTATGGTAAATCTAAATCTAAATTGGTAGTGTCGAAGCCAAAGGAAGCAAGAGCTTATTTGTGGTTATCTATTATTTCAGAGGCAGAAAGGTTTGTTGGGGTGTAAGTGGGATTTCCAGGTGTCGAATTTAAACCCAACTCTTTAACTATACTGTCGAAATAGTACTTTTTGCAAGTAAATGAGTAATTATTTGAGGCTTTGTCCGCTGGTGTGATGACATAATGTTCTTGGAGGTAGGTAAGCTCGTAACATCAGGGTCTTTAAATATAAACACGAATCTGGTGTTTACGGTTGATTTTAATCGGTTAATTCTAGATAAAAGTAACCCTCTGATTGATTTTATCCATTCGGAAAGGGTGTCGAGCTGTACATCCTCTTTCTTTGCCCAACGTCTTGCATATTCCTCACAAGAGTCCATGATAATTTTGACATTTTGGTTCCATGTAAAGGAAATACTTTCTCTGTATTTTGGACCCTTTATTAACAATGCTCTCAACTTGTCGTTCTTGACTATTCTAAGGTCACCAGTAATAACGTGTCCACAAGGAGAGTACTTGAAATCCGATGAAGAACATTCGCAGGGAAGTAGATGTAGTGAGGGATTAATTAAATCAATACACTGCAGGAATCGTTTGTAATTGTAAATTTTAGATGCAACTGTTGGTGTGTAGCTATAGGAAATACAATGAGCTTCTTTTTTTTGAAATATGGTGGGATTTTGATGGTGGGAAGTTGACAATATTTTTTGTAAGATTTCCAGAAAGTCTTTACTAGTTTGTGAAAGCGAAAACCTTGTCCTAAAAGTTTCTTAGTAATTTGTAAATTTCTACTATGAAAATCCAAAACATCAGTACATGCTCTAGCATTCCGGATGAGCTGTGAAATATAGATACCATGCCAGGGGAAATTTACTATGCTAAATCCAAAATCATCTCTTTTGTCATACACACTTGTATGGATATCTCCCAATAACAATTTTGATATGTAGGTCTAAAAATGGTGTTTCTGTGACAAATATGGATAATGACCATATCCCTGATTACAGTACAAAATCGATAACCCAGAAAATCAGAAACCGAAGGCATACAAAATCAGGATAAAACTGGAACCAAAGCAAACAAACAAAAACCTCCACCATATGAAAAGAAGCGAACTCCCGATATGAGAGTGAGACCAGGTGCCCAGGAAGAGTAAGCATCTCCTACCTGCATGCAACACCCGTCGCTTCAATTCGGTAGAACTGTCACATCCGGTTACTTCCATTTTGGAAGATATAGAGTACAATCTTTGGTTGGATGGTTCAAATGGTCTATGACAGAATATCATCCACCATTCTGCAAAGTGGGACATCAAAGTGTATGACGAGTTCCCAATATCGACCGTAGAACTTCCTCAGTGACGATGTTAGTCGGTCACAAACATATCCCTGACTGAGAAGCTTATCTGAAAGACGCCTAGCTCTCAGAACAAAATGTGTTTGAAACGTTTGCCTTGTTAAGATTCAATTCTTGTGGATAAATAACATTTTTATTCTTTTCAAAAACAGGAGTGTCGATAGTAAGAATATCATCCAGGTACCTAGAAGTAGCAATGAAGCATTTCACATCATCATTATTTCTTTGCTTTTGAAGATTTTGAATAAATTCTTTTTCATATGTGTATAAAAATAAATCTGCAACAAGAGGCGCACAATTAGTACCCATTGGAATCCCTACAACCTGTTGTAGAGTTTCTCACCAAATCTTACATAAATATTGTTGGACAAGTTAGACCTGGAAAAAACATGTGTTGCAACTTTTATTTGTTTCCTTTGACACAATTTCATGGTCATCTATTTTCCATTTACACTAATGCATATTCATATAAAATAAATCCTAAATTGTACATAAATTTTATTAATTCATTCCTCTATATCTATTTCTTTGTATATTTTAATCATTTAGCAATCATAAAAAATTATCACTGATAAGATAAGCAATATTTATTTACAACAACTAGAACTACGATAATATATAATAGTTATAATATATTATTTATCAAGAAATTCATAGTTTATATTACCCATGTTAAATTTTATGTTTTATGTGACGTAACCCCCACTTCTTTTCTCATTCCACTTCATTCTATCATAAAAACACACTTCATCATATCTATATACTTATCTATTTGATGTTTACTTGTGAATGATTATCGATATTTAGTCTTTGCGGAATATAGAGTTATTTCCCCTTATAGACGGTATCTGACGTAAAACCATTGTGACATCATGAAAATGGTATGGTAACGTCGATTTTTCACCTACACTTCCCAGACTTTTTACATAGAATTTAATTACGTCACAATCAGTCTACGTCAGATACCGTCTCAAATGGGAAGTAACTCTGGTTTTCGAAAATAGCGAATAGTGTAATTAAACAAAATAAAGACTTCGGCCCAATGAGGAGTGGGGGGGGGGGGGGCTTGTTTTGGTTGGTACAATAAAGTCTTATTATATTCACTGGTCAATCATGGTAGCAAAACTGACCAGCAGAGAGAGAGAGAGAGAGAGGTCTAGGAATACTTCAGATTTGGCTATTATAGCTTTATTTGGCTATCCGTATTCACAGGAAACAGACGTAATATCCGGTTGTGTTTCGGGCGTGTAGTGGCGAAAGTTGTTGAAAGTTGTGGTAAGGACAGCAGTTGTTTAAAGGCACATATTCTCATCAAATGTCACTTTCGTTTGCATTTAAAAGTGCATTTTTATAAATGAACAGCTAGTATATATCACCGTGGGGTATCACGTGATACACAAATGATATGTTCCACGGGAATCCCCTTTGATTGAACAAAGTTAATACTGTCTAAATCTACTATATATGAATTTATTTCAGGCCTATCATATGGTCATTATTATCAATTATACAATGTATGATGGTAATTTAATCTGGTCAAGAACAGACGTGTATTCGGAGATCACTTAAACAGAAATGTTTTGTATCTGTCCGTGCACCATATCGTAACATGTGGCGAGCATTGAAAAAAATCTGTTTAAGTGTTCTCCGAATACACGTCTATTCTTGACCAGAATAAATTTCCATCATATAATTGATAATAATGACCATATAATATGCCTAAAATGAATTCATATAAAGTGGATTTAGACAGTATTAACTTGGTTCAATCAAAGGGGATTACCGTGGAACATATCATTTGTGTATCACGTGATACCCCACGGTGTATATTCATTTCTGTCAAAATATGCACAATATACTTAATTAAACCTTACATATGTAATCTTTAGCTTTCTAACTTTCACAAAGTATTTTCCGACTTCCTGGAGTGTGTTTCCAGCCTCAATAATGTCAGCAAGTTGCTTGTTTTGCAAATTGCATAATATGTATAGACAGTATTGCTTTGTTATTATTTCGTTCTTGAACCACTTCTGACGGGAGAATCAACTTCAAAACCAGAAGTGAATAAACGTTGTTTCAATTTGATCAAACAGCTCAGAATAGAATTAACTTTGATTATCATATATCTTATATGCAGAAGTGCCCTGACTCCCTGTGAATAGGTTGCACTTGTCGAAACCTATTGATAATCCATTTCAAAGTAAGATTCACTGGGATTTTTTTTGTCGCCTGCAAAGCATAGAGACACTTAGGTGTAACTTTGACTGTTGCCCGTCTGTCTGTACGTCTTTCTGTCACACTTGGATATCACACCCTATATAAAAGTGATTCCTAAATGTCACTATGTTTTGCAGTCTACACATGCATTCCTAGGAATGATTTTTATCTTTTCGAGTGACGGTTGATCCACTCAAAACAATGAATGAAATAAGAGAATCTCAAATATTATTCGGTTTCAGCGCCTGCAGCAAAACACAGCTTTCTTTTAACGATACAGAGCAGACAAGGACAGCAACAGATGCAAAATGGACATCAAACACAAACTCTAGTCTAAGGTTACACATAAACCAACGAAACTATATATCGATCTATGCTGACTACTGATGACCATCTACCACGCCATTAGCAAATGAAATGAGGCACGTTTTTTTACCCTTTGATTCGAGGGGCCTGGGCCTTCAAAATTGGGGAAAATATCGACATTTGGAAGGAATTGGGAAAATATATAATATATGAGTTAAAGAAGATCCTGACGATAATCTCAACAGCACTCACAATAGAGCACTTTGTTAAGCATCGACGGACCCCTAGCAAGCTAGAGGTGGGATCAGGTGCCCGGGAGGAGTAAGCATCCCCTGTTGGCAAGCCGCACCCGCCGTCGATGTTAATGCACGATAAAGAACACGGTATATAAAATACATGCACTGTCTGACGTTATGTCTATATAGAAAGTGCTATGGCGACCATGTCAGGGAAATATATTCAAAACACTTACTGTCAAACTCCTCGCGGGGAACTTTTTTACGAGCTCAACACGGCAAAGGGTATACAAAAATATACAAATAAATTGAGAAAACAAGCGAAAAAATGTTCTGACATTTGTTTCTTATGAAGATGAATAAACGCATATAAACACCAATATTATATTCTCATCAAAACAAGGAAAGCATAGTATTTCTTTATTTCATCCATAGTTCACATATGAAATAATCGCATTTATCATATTATTAGACAGAATGAAACCAAATGTACATAATGGTATTTTCATACACCAAGCTTTCAACGGGAACCTCTTCTTAATGTTTTTGAATGATAGTGAAAATTACTTAAAACAATATGCCTCTGATGTTATTTCGGGCGCCAAATAGTGTATTTTTCAGAGATCCGTATGCGCTCGTTTTCCATATCATTTGAAATTATTTTGATCCGTTGGACAAACGGATGCAACATACTAAACTGCAAAAATCTCATAATGGCGATATCACGACGCATGATGAAGTTTTATTCTATGACGTCATCGAAAGTTCTCCACATTCCATGAATTTGCAAATCAGTTTTATCGAGAGAAATTTGCTTCATTAGGAGAAAAAACATCTAAATATGACTTTCTGATCGTTGAACTTTACAGAGTATTACTTACTTACAAATGGGAGTCATTCGATCGCATCGCAGTGCTCAAACGCATGGCGTCGGATACTGTACACATGCATTGCTTTAAAACGGAAGTGACCCGAACAAATTAAAATCCAAAATTTCTACCGGGCATCAATTAACTTTGACTTCTAAATCCTCATAACAGGGAACATGCATAAAAACATAAAAAGTTGAAAATTTAAAATTTCTTGTTTTAACCCAAATGAGATTTTATGATAATCAAAATATCTTACTTTAGCCCATAACTGTTTGTCCTTTCTCTATACCATCATTTATACAAAAAAATATGGTTACATCATCAATAGCTTGTGCATATTGAATACTAATGATAATTTATAATACTGTTATGTGCTTTTCTATTTTTGAAGAGTATATATCAGATTGCAACAAAAAATTCTCGTAACTTAGAGATTCTTTCTTGATGGATAGAATTGAGATCATTGTTTCCCAACAGAACAAGACGTCAGGTTGTTTTAGCGATGATATAGATGATAGTGTTACGTGTGTAAAGGATGATAGTTTGAGGAAACATTATGAATCTTTGCCTCATCATCATCCGCAGCAAAGCAGCCCAAAGGTTGTCGTTGGTGAGCCATGTATGAGGAACCCGTGCTCGTTAAGAGCAGTCCATTATGTCCTAAAGCATATAAAGGAAAATGTCATATCGATGATGCGGACGGACAGCGAAAGTGGACAATTGCCGGCTGCGACAGACTGCAATACATGCTAGGGTGCAAGATGATTGAACGCAATCAAGAATAACGCTGTCTTGTGATGTCTCCGGCTTTAGGGCATTATGAGATCAATATAGTGCGGGCAGGTTTCAAACTTCTTTAGAGAGTTGGGCTTATAGATCTGGCCAAAATGCTTGGCTTTCTTTCACCAAAAGCTCTTGCTGCGTGTGAAAGAGCCTACGACCATCACAAAGCATGGCAAATTCTTCAAGTATTTTTCTACGGCACTTGCGATTGGCTCATCTTTCCCTCTGTAAGACAAGACTTACAGAATGACAAAACCCCTTCTCTGGATAGATCCTATACGTACTCTTCAGAATCCGTTAATCCAAACGTTGCATTCATAAAAGATGCTGTCCTCACATACCTGATGTCCCTTTTTCCTCTTTCGCGCTGGTGTGCGCAGGAACAATCATGACGTTATGTTCGCTTCCAGAACAAAGTTCTCTGCACTTTTCTATGGTCTTGGTATGATATTCTACCAAGAAATTGCCTTTATGGATCTAAGAACGAGGGTTCTTCTGTAAAACCATTGGAAGCAGAACGAGTCATTTTCCATCAGCGGTCATCCCTCTAAATGTGAAGGAGGAGATTTCATCCTTGAGGCTAAATATAAGGCCAGCAAACGTTGGATGCCTGTCGGTAAACCCAATAAAAAGAGGTGGTTGCGCTGTATACGCAACCTATACGATCTCTCCGAGGTATATCAGACGACTCCCGCCTTTCCGACTTCAATGCCTTGCACTTGCGCATGATATTCACACCTTGCACTCCTATCCTGCACTGAAATTAAATAAGACATGGAATAACATCATGGAACCTTCTGTTTCAGAATCATTCTATAATAATAATACTATTGAATAGTGTATGGTTTTTACAAAGGTTTTTATTTCAAAACGGAACGGTATTCCTCGCAAAAAATCTTATCTTTGCAAGGTGTGTTGCATCCCTTACTTGCCACCCAATGCATTTAGCGTGAACCCAATAATCACACCCACCAACTTTACTTCATCCCAACCATACATGTTTTTCCTTTTCACCAAAATGTTTAAAGTCAAACACTCTATCTATCGTCGTCTTGCGTCATCTTTTTTCGCCTCCTTCTTTTTGTCTTCTCCAGAAAGGCGATTATGATAACAAAATAAAACATTCCTTCATTTATAATTATATCTCTGAAATTCCTTATTTGATAACCTTAAAACAAATTTGGGGATTATTATCAATCAATGTATTCAATAATAATCTATTAGTTATGAATTCATAATCAAACCTAACTTTGAATTGAAAAGGTTTAACATTCTAAGGCTTCTTTGGCTGTTGTACCAAAATTAGTCATATTGCTAGTAGATGTTGTCTTACTGATATTGCTACCAGATGTTGTCTGAGCTAAATTTGTAATAAAGTAACAGAAAATTAATTTTCGATTTATATAAAAAAGAGTTACAACCAGCTTAGATGTTGTCTAAATTTAACGAACTCAAGTAGTTTCCATTTATTCTTGTTGATCAACTAATATTTAAACAGAAATCTATTTACAGCACTGTTTTTTAGCCATTGATTTCCTCAACCACGAATCAGCTGCAAATACAATATGTTGGTGTTTTTTTTTTTCTAAAAATTTCAAGGGTACTATTTCGTTTTTACTTACTTAAAAATACAGTGCATGTATACGTAATTGCTCAATCTTGATTTTATTCCAAAGACAAAGAGAACTTGAAACATTGCGGCAATGAAAACTTGTTTTCTTCTTTGAAGGCAGTTGTATCACTGCGCTACCTCCAGACTTACTAAATATAGTGCGTGGATAGATTGTCATTAATTAGATGCAAGAAACAATACTATTTACACTTCTTGAAGATATGAAATGATAAGAAATAAATCTAATGATTTTTAAGGTGATGCAACTATCACAAGAAAAACTTCGGCACAGAACTGCATCAATGTGCAATATTTTATGACGTCATAACTAAACTCAGGAAGTTTTCAGATCCATATTTAATACAATGAAAATGAAATCAAATCTTTGTAACATCTCTTTATAACTTCTTTCAATAAATGTATATGTATAAATTAATTACCTTCGCACTCATTAAATCTTTTTCTGACGACTTTTGGTTATGGGAACGATGTAACAACCTCTGTTTCCTTGTTGTTGTTTATTTCCTCAGACTTAGATTTATTACTTCTCCTTTCAATTGCATAAAAATGTGTTACATTCTGTTTTTGATAAATATGAATTATGAACGGAATATTGAAATAAATTGGTAACAGGGAGATTCTATTCGTATTTGTCAGAATCCGTTAATCCAAACGTTGCATTCATGAAAGATGCTGTCCTCACATACCTGGTGTTCCTTTTCCTCTTTCGCGTTAGTGTGCGCAGGAACAATCATGACGTTATGCTCGCCTCCAGAACAAAATTCTCTGCCCGTCTCTATGGACTTTGTATGACATTCTACCAAGAAATTGATTTTAGGGATTTAAGAATGAGGGTTATTCTGTCAGTTCAATACGTGATCATTGGAAGCATACCGAGTCATTTTCCTTCAGCGGCCATCCCTCTAAAGGTGAAGGCGGCGATTTCATCCCTGAGGCCAAATATAAGGCCAGCAAACATTGGATGCCTGCCGGTAAACCCAATGAAAAGAGGTGGCTGCGCTGTATAAGAAACCTGGACGATCTCTCCGAGGTATGCCAGACGACTCCCGCCTTTCCGACTTCAATGCCTTGCACATGCGCATAATATTCACACCTCGCACCCCTATCCTGCACTGAAATTAAATAAGACTTGGAATAACATCATGCAACCTTCTCTTTCAGAACCATTCTATAATAATAATACTATTGAACAGTGTATGGTTTTACAAAGGTTTTTATTTCAAACCGGAACGGTGTTCCTCGCAAAAAACCTTCTCTTTGCCAGATGTGTTGCATAACTTACTTGCCACCCAATGCATTTAGCGATAAACACAATAATCACACCCACCACATTTTCTTCATCCCACCCATACATGTTTTTCCTTTTCACCCAAATGGTCAACGTCACACACTCTGTATCTATCTTCGTCTTGCGTCATATTCCTTCGCCTCATTTTTGTTTTCTCTAGAAAGGCAATAACGATAACATATTAAAAACTCCTTCGTTTGAAATTATATATCTTAAATTTCTTATTTGATAACATTTAAACAAATTTGGAGAATTATTATCTGATTCAATCAATGTATTCAATGATAATCTTTTAGTTATGAATTCATAATTAAACGTACCTTCTAAGGCTTCTTTGCTTGCTTTTGGACCAGACTTTGTCATATTGCTAGTAGATGTGGTCTTACTGATATTGCTACTAGATGTTGTCTGAGGTAATTTTGTAATAAAGTAACAGAAAATTAATTCTCGATTTATATAAATAAGAGTTACAACCAGCTTAGATATTGTCTAAATTTAACGATTTAATTTTCATTTATTCTAATTGTCAATTACTATTTAAACGGAAATTTATTTACAGCACTGTTTTTTTTTTTATTTATTTATTTTTTATTTTTGAGTCGTTAATTTCCGCAACCACAAATCAGCTGAAAATACAATATGTTGGTGTTTTTTCTTAACATTTCATGGGTACTATTTCGTTTTTACTTAGTAAACTTAAAAATACTGTGCATGTAAACGTAATTGCTCAAACTTGTTTTTTGCCAAAGATAAAGAGAACGGCAATCAAAACTTGTTTTCTTCTTGGAAGGCAGTTGTATCACTGCGCTACCTCCAGACTTACTAAATAAAGTGTGTGGATAGACTGTCATTAATTTGATGCAAGAAACAATCCTATTAACACTTGTTGAAGATATGAAATGATAAGAAATAAATCTAATAATTTTTATGTTGATGCAACTATCACAAGAAAAACTTCGGCACAACACTGCATCAATGCGCAATATTTCAAGACGTCATAACTAAACTCAGCATGTTTTCAGATCCATTTATAAAACAATGAAAATCAAATCAAATCTTTGTAACAGCTCTTTATAACTTCTTTAAATAAATGTATCTGTAAAAATTGATTACCTTCGCACTCATTAAATCTTTTTCTGGTGGCTTCTGCTGATGGGAACGATGTAACAACCTCTGTTTCCCTGATGTTGTTTATTTCATCAGATATAAATTCATTACTTTCCCGTCAATTGCACAAAAAGGTGTTACATTCTCTTTTTGATAAATATGAATTATGAAAGGAATATTAAAATAAATTGGTAACAGTGATACCAGATATCAAAACACTCATATTAAAGGTTTTCAGATGTCAAAACTAGATTTTGGCCCGTTTCAGATTCAAGCCGAAGATGGTATCAAAAATTTGGCTGTTTGTCAATATCTGGATTTCTTCCAATTTAAAACATAATATCGGAAAATTATAACTGTTGAAACCTTTCAAAATATCTAAAAAAGATATTTTATTGAAACAAACCAAAAGAAATATGCATAAAATATTGTCTTGGAATATTCCAAATTGCGTGGTAATATAAGTTTGACATGTTTTGCTGTAGATCAGAGAGAAGATAACGAGGGAGGAGTGTAAAAGCGACAGACAAGCCGATCTGATGGAGGAACTTTTCAGTGGCGTTGCCTTTTAAGAAAGTCTCAATACCTAAAAGATTCAAACGTTTCGATCAACCATGTGTCGATTACAGGAACATACCTTGACAAAGACCTTGTGAATTTTGCAGCGAACATCAAGGGCAACAGACAAATGTATTTAGAAAACATTGCATCAGGAAATAAACCAGGTTCTTTACACATAAGATGATATATAAACTTGCTATTGTAAGATGTTATATTTTATTCATTTATGAAACATACAGATTGCTGCTTTTCATCTATAGCATACATTCGTCCAACGATAACAAAAGTTTAATAATTCCTATTGGATCTCGTTTCCTTATCGAACACATTCTTCTTTCAAGATTAAGATTATAAGAAAATGCTTCAATTTTGACACGAAAAGTCGAAATTTTAAAATGATGCAAAATTTTTGAGAATTTTTCTGTAGAAGTAATTGTCATATATTTTATTTCATATTGACTGTATTCTTGTTGACAGGTAAAGAAGTGAAAAAAGTGCACAGTTTTATTACACCAAACGACAGATCCAAATTTTTTAACATTAAGTCGAAATCAAAAGCCAAAATATGTACCTGCATTGTGCAGATGATTGAACAAAGACGACAAAAAGGACATATATTATCTGCCGACAACGCTTATACCTCTTTCATGTGGAAAACGTCAAATCATGAAAGAAAGAATTGACATTGCAGTTTTATGCAAAGGACTGCGAAATCTTTCAAGAGGTCACAAATGAAGACTCTTCTGGTATATATTGGCAATTTCTTCTCTTCTTTTATAAAATATACAGGATCTTGCTTTTGGGTCATTGATATACTTCAAATTTATTTTACCCTTTTTTAGATTAAACTCTACTTGGTTGACATTTCAGGTTTTTCCAAGGATTGTGTCCTTTCTTTTGTTTTTGTCTTGTAGCCTTTTAGAAAAACGTAACGCAAAGACTAGTTTTAAGATAAAATTATTATAAAATGATAAGCTAGAAATATGATTTTTTGAGTTGCATGTCTGTACTAGACAGGGATATGGTCATTATCCATATTTGTCATTGTGAGTGCTGTTGAGATTATCGTCAGGATCTTCTTTAACTCATTTGTGTATTCATACTACATAAGAAGGATCAAGGATGGACGTAAATGTCATCGAAAATGCGCCAGAATCATCATCAGATTTTTGTCTGACAATTGAAGTCAACAGACGGATGTACTCGATATGATACTTACAATTTTGTGGTTATCCGGATTAATACGCACGTATATTGAAAAGAAAAAAAATCATGAAACGGGAATAATAATGGTTTCGTTTGAATTGCAGACGATGAATGTGAAGAGGCTGAGTAGGCTTGATTGAAAATTCAAAAGGATCTCAGGATTAAAGGTGATTAATGACATTATTGTAGCCAAGTTCGATCAACTTCGGTTGATCGTCTGTCTCTTCAACGCATTTGAAATTTTCTGTTACAAAATTTCTTGTAATTTCTAAAACGTGGGTCCTGTAGCATCATATCCCACCCATTCTGCTACGTCTTTTTGGTACATTTTGGACATAATACGTTTCATACTTTTTGGCCATATTACATTGTTTAGACTGAGGATCACTGACGAGGGTTTAGTACCCGAAACGTGCATGTCTGGTCCATGCTGTAAATTTATCAGGTTTTAAATGATGCTATTGAATTTAAAGACGTTTAACATTGTACTGTATTTCCATATTATGTGTTTTTCACTGGTCCGGACTCCTGTTTTGTATCCGTCACTTCATTATCATTTTTATCTGACAATGTGGAAAGATCAAAGGTATATAGATATTACTCAACTAAATATACTATTTCTTCTCTTAAATAACAGTCATCAAATTTATTTTAAAACTTAAATAATTTTTAAACATGTCAACGGATAAATGTGCAAACAATGCATGTCTGTACTTTTGCTTCTCCGTCCGTGAAGGATTACGTGGTTTAAATTAGTGGTAATTTCAAGAGAATGGTAGTAAGTCTTATGCAGTATAGTTGTATGCGCACACAGCTTCTAGAACTCTGTTCAACTCCCCCCCCCCCCCCCTCTCAACATTTTTATGTAAGTTAAACGCAACATTCCTACATTTTTCAACTCTATTTCAATAAATTACAGCTTTATTAAACATTTATTCAAATGAGTTAAAGAAGATCCTGACGATTATCTCAACAGCACTCACAATAGAGCACCAAATACACTTGACATTTTTAGCCAATATTTCGTATAACACGAGTGAAATAATTAATTAAGTCATTTGAGGTTAAACGATACGATCACCAGATCAAACGGGTTTTGATTTAGATCGAACAGCTCGTCGGACGAAACTGCATGATCTTGTATTTGCTGATTTACACGATCATAAGCGACAATTTCATGGATTGGGCAACAGGACAATTGCACAATACAAACAATTGACAAATGTGACCATGTCAAATGAAGAAACTACAATTTGTAAGTGTTTGATTGAGTTACCGTATATTGGGTAATTTTGGCGCGATGGAAATTTTGGCTTTGTTTGCGGATGCAACAAAATCGCTAAATTTAAAAGTGCCAAAATTTCCATCCATAAAAATTGTATGCCTTCAAACAAACAATTAAGATCCAAACAATTGTGTACCCATGTGTTAATCCAATTATCTTATCAGCAATAAACGCAAAAGATGCTGTAATGAACACGTACGCTTTGGAAATATTTCACACAGGTTCTGTTTATTGAGGGGTAAAATAGGGTGGGATATTTTGGACTTTGTACGATTTAACTTCTTGGCCGTGACCTTCAATAGTCGAACATATCTTTACAAAACAAAATCCGAAAAATTAAATGCACGATCACCGCTAAGTTAATTCTCAGTGTCGATAAATGTAATGTGTAATCGAATTCTTTTTAACTACATGCATGAACAGCGTCTTTTAATTATATTCATGAATATAGCACCGAACATATTTCGTTTAAGTGGTCATTAAACATTGAAACACCCTTGAATTTTACCATTAATCGTGGATGTTTTAAATAATCCGCCAATTTTAAAAGCGCCAACATTTCCCGACGCCAATATTACCCGATATATGGTATCTGTGCAAACTGAGACACCCAGTGCAATGTCAATCTCATTAATCCTCGTATTTGTGCTTTAGAAAAGATTGCCACAGTATTTTGGGCACATTGAACAACGTACTGTCCTTACCATAACTTTCGCTGCCATTCTGATATAAGAATAGAGGAAATGACGCCATGAAAAGGACAGTAAGAATAGCTAAAAAAGATATAGCCATATACAGTTATAATAGCCAAATCTGGAGTATTCCTGGACCTGAGAGAGAGAGAGAGAGAAAATAATTACCTTGAGAAAAAGTAGTTTTTTTCTATGGTTCCTGTATTGATTTCGTCATCGACGCCTAAAGTACGACATCAGTCGAGTACACATTTAACTATATGAACAAACAGCTGACGAACGTAGAGCGCTGTTGACTATTATCGACAGGGTACATGTATTTTGTGTAGTACACAAGTCGTGCCATATTTTTGCGTCATCGAGTTTACATCTCACCGACACAGACACCGGCCTTCGAGGGCAAAGTAGCTTAAAATCATCATTAATATCCTAATGAATTCAAATCCAAGGATAGCAATGAGTTCACAATATTAAAATCAGCCATAATTATTACTTTTTCGTACACAAAATGCTATAAACTCCGATGAAGTAACTCATTCATGTTTACAATTTGACACACGTTCAATGTGTAGTGGGTGCAAAATGACAAATATGGATATCGACCATATCCCTGTATACAGCACAAAATTGATAATTCAGAAAATCAGAAGCCGAAGGCATACAAAATCAGGATACAACAGGAACCAAACCAAACAAACAAATACCTCAACCATATAAAAGAAGCGAACTCACGTACTTAAGCCCTTAACTGCTTTACTTTCTCTATACCATCATTAATGCAAACAAAAGGTCGCATAATCAATAGCTTAAAGGAGCTGTTAAGATAAGGCGAAAAATCTGCCCTGAAAAGTCGAAATTTCAAAATGAAAAGATTGAGAAAAATTTTCGGTAAAAATAAGAAGTTACTTGGTACAGATATGAATCTTCTATCAGGTTGGATAAATTATTCAAAATAAGACCGATTTTTGGGTCAAAATAAGCGTTTTTCCTATAGAAATCAATGGAAAACAGAAAACTTTTTCTACAACATTGTTCCCCCCCCCCCTCTGTTCAGAATGCCACTTTCACCAAAGATGTATATCAATGAAACAAATTTTCTGACCAAGTGGGGTTCTGAACCGAGGGGGGGGGGGGGACAATGTCCCACAGGCGAAAAACGAAAAAAGGGGGGATGGATGACTATTTTAGAATCAGTATTTAGATCGGTAAAATAAATTTAAATTGCCATTTTTTCTTTTAATATCATGTAACAATCTATTCAGAGTGTGTTCCGATCAAATGATTAACCGTTAGGAAGGAAATGAACGAGAAAGTTGTCTATTTCTACACCGTGCGTATTTCGCGCCTGAAAGCTACATATGTGGCTGATAAATACGAAATATAACCGTTTCTCAGTTTCCGGATTGCGATTTTTGCCGATTATATTGATATAATAACTACAAGGTTAATTTCTCTTATTTAAGTTTGACATTAAAAGGTAGAGAAGTATAATAAACATCAAATTCGTGTAAACTAATGCATTTTTAAAGAATTTACGCTCGATATTTGACGTTTTCTCTCATCAGTACCCCTACCTCTTCAACCTGTAATTATAAAATCTTTCATCAAATCTATTTAAAGAAAATACCGACTAAGAATCTTCTTATACTTTATATTTTAATCCCGACCACGTTTTACCCGAAAAAGAAAGACAGCGCACGAGAAATAATCGAGTGATTTCAGGGCTAAATCTAGCCCTTATCTTTACAGCTCCTTGTGCATATTGAATAAAACAATACATTGTTATATTGTTATATATGAATTAATTAATAATGCATTGTTATATATGAATGAATTAATCAATAATACATTGTTATATATGAATCCCATCCAAACAAGATTTTATTAAATGTCGCGAAGTGCTTAAGGAATTTAAGCCTTAGATAACTAAACTAAACGATGGTGTAAATCGGAAGGAGTCGAATCGCATGCTCTGAATGACTAAAAAAAAACCTCATTTTGGATATTAACGATATTCGAATAGATAACTACCACAAAAATCGTCATTTTCTTGAAAATCCAAGTTCTAAATCTGAAAAATATTTCAAATCCAAGTTACGAAATTTACATGAAAAATATGTCTTCATGCCTGAAGGCAAAGCAGCCAACAACACCATAATTATTTGAGAACGCTACTACATATCAACTTAAGTTTCGGAACGTTCCTCTACAAATACTTATATCGAAAGCAATGAAAGTGTTCCCAATATTTTGAACAAACATAACAGTGAAAATTCTTCTTTTAACATCCCTATTTCTAAATGTTATCTCCCTACAATATACTGTATACCAAAACTTCACAAGTCTCCTTACAAATTTCGATACATTGCTAATTTTAGCAAATGCTCATCTACAATTTTGTCTAGAAATCTGACGTCAGCACTCACGGCTATAAAGGAACACGTGGCAAAATACTGTTAAAATTGTCATGAACAGGAATGGTGTAAACTTCTTTTGGTCTATTAAAAATTCAGGGGATGTGATTGACAAAATGAAATCAAGAAATTTGGAAGCAAATTCTTTATCTTCATACGACTTTTCTAATATGTACACCACGCTTCCTCACGACAAAATATATAATCGACTTTCCAAACTCATTAAATGGTGCTTTCATCGAGAGGGGAAAAGTTATATTTGTACACCTGAATCGAAGGGTTTCTTTTCCTCCACAGATTACAAATCATACAAATCATGGACATGTGGTGACCTGTGCATTGCCTTGTCCTTCCTTTTGGACAATATGTAAGATTTGGTGAGAAACTCTACAACAGGCTGCAGGGATTTCTATGGGTACTAATTGTGCGCCTCTTGATGCAGATTTATTTTTATACACGTATGGAAAGGAATTTATCCAAATTCTTCAAAAGCAAAGAAAAAATGATGATGTAAAATGTTTCATTGGTACTTCTAGGTACCTGGATGATATTCGTACTATCGATAATCCTGTTTTTGAACAGTCTTGTATCAGCACATTCTTAAAACTTGCACTCTGACTGACTGTGACGACGGGACTGGCCCTGTCCAAACCTCTTTAGAGAAGACAGGGCCCCGACCACCGTAATCCAGGATAACCACAACTTCTGCTGTTGCCGTGGCAGATGGCCGTCCTAAGTCGGCACCGGTTTCCCATTGGTTTATGTGTTGTCCTTTGTCTTTGAGGTTTCTGTGTTGTGCATTAACGTTCCTTGTCCCTAATGTGTCTCTTTCTGGGCTTGTCTGCTTTGTGTTTTTGCATTGGGTGTTTTGGGGGGTTTGCTGTTGGTGCTGCAACCTGGTGTTGTTGGAGATACCCTCCTTTGTTTATTAAACTTTCTTCTTTTGAAGAGTATATCATGGATAATGAAATTAATCTTTGAAATAACATTTCTCTATACATGCCCCAAACCATTCAATAGTTTGGTTCTTTGGTCATATTGAACTTTCCAACGAAATCTTGTAATAGGGCCGGGACTAAGGAATAAATCAATCATGATACTGAACTGTAAAATGGAGATAAAATGTGTATATTTTAAAATGACACTTGCACTTCTTCTTCTTTAACTCATTTGCACTTCGTTTGTTTGAAATTATATTAATCATTCGTTTGCAAATACTGTTCCATTTTCTTCAACCTTTTTTATATGTAGACTTCCTGTACACAAGTCTGGCATAGTTCATACGGACGGCGTTTACCGCAGAACATAAACATTCTGAATTATCCGATTAGGATGCGATATCTGATCCTTACTTCATACAAACATTATAACCTAAAGTTGGCACATCCGATCCGTGCATTCTCTACATCATTGCAGAAGTTGAAATGAATAATAACGTTTTAGTCCCAGGATTCATTAAACATGTAATCGAAGAGGATTATCGAGGATAAAATGTAGTGGTGAACCAATTGTCGTCGACAATCGATTGTCGATCGCCAACAGTCTTTCGATTCCGATTATCGATTCCAGTTTCTAGCTTGCTAGGGGTCCGTCGATGCTTAATTATGTGCTCTATTGTGAGTGCTGTTGAGATTATCGTCAGGATCTTCTTTAACTCATTACAATCGATTGTCGCTGACAGAAAAACCGAGAAAACGGTACTTAAAAAAATAAAGAGGGCGCTACTTAAATTATTTTGGTGGCTCCGCCGGAAGCATCACTGTTGAGACTTTAATATTCGAAACACGTGTCTGGTGCATGGAAATGGGCTTGGAATTTTCTTCAAGGAGTTTAGAGTTGGAACCCTTCGACATTATTATTTATAATTAACTAAACAATGCGCGAGAACGAACTAACCATCCTCAACACTTCAATAACATGGCGGCGGAAAAAGGCGCCGGGGACGTCGAAGGGATTTAAGATTTAATGAATGAATTCTCCGTTTCTAATTTGTGTGAATATCCAGGTGGCAGAGCTAAATCCAAGTATTTTTGGGGTTTAAGAAGATAAAAACAGTCCGCCAGAGAGAGACAATCTCGATATGTCAAAGGCATATTGTCGAGTTTGTATGAAGGCCTTCGCCAATAAAGGTGCAGTTTATTTTCATCCCAATTCATTTAGTATTCAATACGAAAAAAGGACGTATTTTTCTCTCAACAAGGTTTACTTTTTCAAAATTGAAAATACAATATCATTTGATCATAATTTGTGTCCCAACACCCACACCCCCTCTGCCATTTTCGGTTTGAAACTAGTAGTAAATATGCAGCTTCCACCAGTACCATTTCAAATAAACGGATCTTTTCATCTGGGTAGGAGTGTTCACTAATTCCGTACTTGTTCAAATAATACAAGTTTAAGAGAAGAGAACATTTTATACTTATCATACAGAAAATTTCAGCCCATTCCCTTAACTTCAGGAATTCCCGATACCTGCATTATCTACGCATTTACTGTTACGGATGAAAACGGGACGAAGTTAAAAATCGCCTGCCGAGAAAAGCTAGTAACTAACTCTTGTACAAACACCTTCTTTCTTTCTTTATTTTTCCTTTTTTCATCCTTAATATTTAATAGAAATATTGCTTGTTACGTGCAGGTGATCGTTTCTACAAATGAAATATTTGAGAAAAAAAGTAAAAAACGATCGATACTTTTTTTCCATTTTAAAGTTAACGTTCAGAAATAAGTGTCCATTTTCTTCATTACTTTGAAAATTTATGTGGCGTCTGATATATAAACCATACTGTTTGATGATACATCAAATTGGTCACGATTGTCTTTCAATCAGAATAAATGAATTATATCTTCAATTCTGTAAGTTGAATTTGTCAGATAAATCAAAGTAAATTGCTAATTTTATTGTTGAAAAACCAACAGATACATCCATCAAACTGACTTCTTAGTTTGATTTTTTTTAAATCTAACAGATAATATTAATAAATTATTCTTCAATTTTATAAGATGAATTTGTCATGTATGAGATAAATCAAAATAAATTGCTAATCTTCTTATTGAAATACCAATGGGCACATAAATTTATCAAAATGACTTTTCATTTTGAATTTTAGAGATTATATTTAATGTCTTTGGATAAAACAAAAAGGAGTGGATCTCCAACAACACTCGGATGCAGCACCCACAGTAAACCTCCAAAACATCCAATAAATAAAAACAGAGAACATCCACAGAAGAGACGTAAAAGGGACAGGGAACACCAACTCACACCACAGAAACATGAAACACAAAAGACCACGCATAAACCAACGAGACTAATGGGCAACCGGTGACGACTTAGGACGGCCATCTTTCACGCAAGTAGCAGACGGTGTGGCTATTCTGCATTACGTACGCACAACCCTCCCACTGACCCGATTACCCATAGGTCTCGAAGAGCAAACAATTGTGATGTAAAACAACCTCCTATGTGTTAGATGACCACACACAAACAAGACCGCAAGCCCAAGCAACACAGATGAATATGTAAATGGATATAAAAAGAGGGCGTACGCAATACTGTCCGTGCTCTGCCGGCTGTAACCAGCTCATGTATGTTATCGCTCGAGCTGTCCAGCTGTCATTTAGAGAGGACAGGTGGTCGGGGCCCTGTTCAAACCTCTTTAGAGAAGATATGGAGTCCCGTTGTCGCAGTCAGTTAGAGCGCAAGTCTTAAGAATGCGCTGAAGATTGGTCAAGTACTAAGCCTAGTGTCCGTCTGGTGACATTAGCATCATATCCACGATTTAAAAAGGCGTTTGATGATTCTGACGCATTTTTTATGGTTATGCTGTCTACCTTTCATCATTCTTATGTTGTTGAACATGTCACCATAAAATGTAGGTTGTGAAATACCAAAGTAATATACTCTGTTGCTTGTATGTGTCCGCATTTCAAAAAGAAGTTTCTTGGAAAATTTCCAGAAAGTCTATCCTAGTTTATGAAAGCAAAAACATTGACCTAAAAATTTCTTCGTAATTTGTAATTTCTACTATGAAAATCAAAAACACCAGTACATTCTATAGCATACCGGATGAGCTGTGAAATGTAGATACCGTATGACGGTAATCTAGGAACATCACCCTCAAGCCAGGGAAAATTAACTATGAGTGTACTGCTTAAAATAATAGTGTACTGCTTATAAATTCAATGTATTTCACTTAATAAGATACCGAACCGAAGTGCAAAAGAGATGACTTTTACAATGTATGGAAATGATGACAACGATGCAAGTTTTCGTGGAAAAAGTTTTTTTTAAATCTTTTAAATGTTAAACGTCTTCATATTCAAGACCATCATTTAAGAACAGATAAATGCTTGCAGCATTGACAAGATTTTTTAAATATTTCATGCATTAGTAATCATGGCAGAGGATAAATGTAAGAAGATATACATCAAATAAGTACCCAACGGTCATTCAGTGTCAAAGTCGAGATGGCAGGACAAGTTATTTATCATTTCCATTGCATCATTTTGGCAACCCCGGAATAAACAACATTCCGAAGTGAGAAAAGGTGCACAGGAAGAGTCAGAGTCTCCTGATTGCACGTAACACCCGTCGCGCAGTGCCATGAACACTTGTAAAATTCGGTGATTGTTTCGATATACATACTGATGTACATATCAGGTAAATGTTTGGTGATGCTGACAGTAATTCAATGACAATCCAGAATTATTATGTCACTGATCATTCTTGAAAGATGGATCTCATATGCTTGAAAATTTATTAGATCCCAGTAGCGACCGAAGAACTCCCTCAAGTATCGTTGAATATAGGTAGCCCACACGCGGTAACGGAGGTTATTTCATCCTTAGAACAGAAAAAAAAAGATTGCTGATTTCCGTACTTCAGTTAGCAGTTCTATACAATTCATAGTTGACATCAAACAAAGGAGGGGATCTCCAACAACATCAAGTTGCAGCACCGACAGCAATACCCCAAAACACCCAATACAAAAACACTTAGCAAACAAGCACAGAATGAGACGCTATAGGGACAAGGAACATGAACCCACAACTCAGAAACATCAAGGGATGTATGTGAAACAGAAGTATCAATATTCTGAAACAAGCATTATTAAAAGACAGTTCGATGGTAAGGTATGTGAAGCAAGACGGAGATTACTTTCAAATTGTTATGAATACAAATATTCAATAATGTGATTCATCTATAAATAAATAAGGCTTGCCCCCCTCCTTAAAACCATTAAATCTCATTCACTCACTCCCTCTCTCTCATAAGATAAGCTCACATATATTGTTTATATGTATAACGTCTTCAAATATCATTCCCTTGCATGAAATTTGTACTATTATATCTTGAAATTTGTAAATTTCTCTATGCCGTTGTTTAACGGTTACGAGAATAATTTGATTGATTGATAATTTTTAGCATAATCAAAAAGATTTCAATAGGGAATCATTCATATCCGAAAATATGTGTATTAAGCAAAACCAATGTATTCTTAGTAGGGCTGGGAGATTCTTCGATTCATCGCGATATTTCTTTTTTCCGCAAATCCAAGTATCGATACAACCCGACGATATCTAAGTTAAAATTTACAAATAAATGGTGCTTGAACTTTCCGTAGTTTCAAGTACTCAAATTTAAATCCAACTTTCTTCAGTTTACATATAAGATTATAAGACATGAATATGACAAAATGATAGAACCATCGATTTTTAATAGGAATTTTCCATGACTTCTTATTGTTGTATTAAATTATTTTGTTTTTCATTCTTCTGGTCACATAACAATCCATTTATTTATTTTTTCATCTTTATTCTAGACAGAAATCTAATGTTGAATAAATAAAATATGTTGAATAAAGAAGGCTAGCCAACAGGGGATGCTTACTCCTCCCGGGTACCTGATCCCACCTCTAGCTTGCTAGGGGCCCGTCGATGCTCAACATATTGCTCTATTGTGAGTGCTATTGAGATTATCGTCAGGATCTTCTTTAACTCATTTGTGTCACACTTATGCCCTTTGCCGTGTGGAGCTCGTAAAAAAGTTCCCCGCGAGGGGTTTGACAGTAAGTGTTTTGAATATATTTCCCTGACATGGTCCCCATAGCACGTTCTATATAGACATAACGTCAGACAGTGCATGCATTTTATATACTGTGTTCTTTATCGTGCATTAACATCGACGGCGGGTGCGGCTAGCCAACAGGGGATGCTTACTCCTCCCGGGCACCTGATCCCACCTCTAGCTTGCTAGGGGTCCGTCGATGCTCAACATAGTGCTCTATTGTGAGTGCTGTTGAGATTATCGTCAGGATCTTCTTTAACTCTTATATGATGAACATAAATACTATCAGATTGCTTTTTGAGGAGGTTTAATTAATTAACTTAGTATCGCGATACGTATCGTATCGGATATCAGGTATCGTGATACGTATTGGATCGGCTTGGTGCAGTATTGTCCAAGTCCTAATTCTAAGTCATGTTAATAAATGCTCAACATGGACGAACTCATGAAGGTAAAATATGCATGAATGTGAAGGCTTAAGTCAAGTCTATTTAGAGCTGGTAGAAGAACATGCGCCAGACTTTTAATGATTTTTAATGAAAAGTCAAGACTCACATCCTTTGTCACATGATTAGTCATTGATATACACGTAGAGTAGACATGAAGTCTCAAGTGATAACAGTCGTACTTTTTGTGTTAATCGATGTATAATGTTTGATGGTCAAGTGCAAATTTCAAGCATCGCGAATCGATACTTGGAAAATGTTCACATGTCCAGACAGAATTATAACCCATGAGTTAAAGAAGATCCTGACGATAATCTCAACATCACTCACACTAGAGCACCAAATTGAGCGTCGACGGACCTCTAGCAAGCTAGAGGTGGGACTAGGTGCCCGGGAGGAGTAAGCATCCCCTGTTGGCTAACCGTACCCATCAAAAGTAAGAGAGTAATTATTCATATTATTTTTACATTTATTCTTATTGTCAGTCATTTTTATTTGCATAAACATCGCACATTTTTCATGTAACAACGTCATAAGCATTAAAACATTGGTAAATTATCCCTACATGTAAAACTTGAATGTGGCGTCACAATAGCGACCCTAGTTATTGCAATATAATTGTTGTTGCCTAATGGTCGTTTAACATGGGAAATCTACTAGCAACGTAAATATTGACATTTAGTTTGTTTAAACCCAAATTTTTCACTCCTATTTATCAAGTTGCATTAAGTAGTTTTTGAGGTAACAAAATAGTACTTATTTACAGGTTAATGAAATAAAAAGGCATGGTCCTCCAAAGGCATACTGAGGATGGATTCGAAAAGAAAAATCCGAAATGACATAATCCATCAAAACCAAGAAACCCAGAAGCGGAGGCAAGGTTAGTAAGGTCCTCTGCACATATAACTTTGCTAACTCGTCATACACTATGATGTCCAACTCTCCAGAATGGTGGATGATATTATGTCATAGACCATTTGAACCATCCAACGAAAGATTGTACTCTATGTCTTCCGAAATGGAAGTAACCGGATGTGACAGTTCTACCGAATTGAAGCGGCGGGAGTTGCATGCAAGCAGCAGATGCTTACTCTTCCTGGGCATCTTGTCTCACTCTCATATCGGGAGTTCGCTTCTTTTCATATGGTGGAGGTTTTTGTTTGTTTGCTTTGGTTCCTGTTTTATCCTGATTTTGTATGCCTTCGGTTTCTGATTTTCTGAATTATCGATTTTGTGCTGTAAACAGGGATATGGTCATTATCCATATTTGTCATTTGTATGCCTTCGGTTTCTGATTTTCTGAATTATCGATTTTGTGCTGTATATGGATATGGTCAATATCCATATCTCTCATTTGCTACATCTTATCATTTCGAGAGGATATTTTCCAGTTGATGGTCGCTGGTAATTACTTATTTTATTGCTATAATTACTTGTCTCCAAAAGCACATTTTAGTAGAGTCCATTCGATCAAAGCCTTTGATTTTTCGACACTTTACACTACAATTCCACATTCTAAATTGAAAGAAAGACTCGCAAAAATTATAAGTAATGCGTTTACAAGAAAGAACGGTAATCGCAAATACAAATTTATTGTTGTTAACTATGACAAAACCTACTTTGTAAAAGAAAAGTCAGATTCTGAAAAAAAGTACACTGAAACAGACATTATTCAGATGTTAAACTTTCTGATCGACAACATTTTTATGGTGTTTGGAGGAAAGGTCTTCCAGCAAATTGTCGGAATTCCAATGGGAACCAATTGTGCCCCTCCTTGCCGACATTTTCCTTTACTCGTACGAAGCTGAATTCATTCAATCTTTGGTCTCTGAAGGGAAAAGATACTTAGCTTCTGACTTCAACTTCACTTACAGATACATAGACGATGTGTTGTCCATCAATAATCCTAAATTCGCGGATTACCTGAGCAGTATCTATCCTTCGGAGCTTGAAGTCAAAGAAACTACAGAGACAAATAATTCAGCATCCTATTTGGACATAATGTTGTCCTACGACACTGATGGTCACATGAACACCTCACTCTATGACAAACGTGACGACTTCAATTTCAGCAATACGAACTTTCCTTTTCTGAGTAGCAACATCCCTTCATCGCCTGCTTATGGCGTGTTCATATCTCAGTTGATACGCTATGCCAGAGCAAGTACCAAATATACGGATTTTGTTCTGAGAGCTAGGCGTCTTTCAGATAAGCTTCTCAGTCAGGGATATGTTTGTGACCGACTAACATCGTCACTGAGGAAGTTCTACGGTCGATATGGGGAACTCGTCATACACTATGATGTCCCACTATCCAGAATGGTGGATGATATTCTGTCATAGACCATTTGAACCATCCAACCAAAGATTGTACTCTATATCTTCCAAAATGGAAGTAACCGGATGTGACAGTTCTACCGAATTGAAGCGACGGGTGTTGCATGCAAGCAGGAGATGCTTACTCTTCCTGGGCACCTGGTCTTACTCTCATATCGGGAGTTCGCTTCTTTTCATATGGTGGAGGTTTTTGTTTTTGTTTGCTTTGGTTCCTGTTTTATCCTGATTTTGTATGCCCTCGGTTTCTGATTTTCTGAATTATCGATTTTGTTCTGTAGACAGGGATATGGTCATTATCCATATTTGTCATTACAACTCAAATTATTGTGAAACTTAAATTTTATTTGTAAAAATTTTAGATTTACGATCTTTATATATGATTTTATAAATGATATGCAAGATAAACATGGCAAAGTTTTAATTATTAGATTTTTATTCCGTCACCACAGGATGTGTTTGGGGAAAGAGTCAACTTCTGTTGCACAGAAACGCTAAGTGTTGCAATTCATGGACAGAGAATTACCAGAGGAGGATGCCACTATGAGAGTTAAGAAGTTGATTAGAAAACCTAGTGTGAAAGCTTTTCCAACTGTACTAGAGGAATTTATATTGCACGAAGTTGGATTTCAAAATTACACCACTGAAAAAGCTAGCATCTTTATAGGAACTGCTGTAAGAGCTCAAACGAAATGACTAGTTAATAGTGGTTATGCTGTGAAATATTTCACATTAGAGCAAGAGATACCAAAAATAAATATTAGCTGCATTAGTTTTAGAGACGTCCAACGTGTTTCTACGATACGATCAAACCCTACAAACACGCATGGTAACCCCTAATTCATTACATGTAGGTCAACCTGTGTAAAATAAGATCAGATTATAATGATGAAAAAATAGATCAATATTACATGGGCAATTACTTTAATGTTGTAGTTGATATAAATTTTTAAATATTTCATTTCGTTATGCAACAAGAGAAGCCTTCTCAATTGTGACCTTGTTTGTTATCTTGACTTTACCTACATATCAAAATATCGTATAACGAGAATTTTTCGCAAGTATCAAAGTTCGCGATTTCATGGTAAAAATGAGTAATCTTTATTTTCGCATGTAAACATTTTCGCGATTACTATAAACAGGAATAAATATACGACTTATGATGCATCTTATGAAAACAATATTTCGTATTTTAAATTGCGAAGATAGCGAAAATAAATACCTCGCGAACATTTCTACTTATACGGTTAACCCGACAAGAAAAGAAACGAACACTAGACCACCAAAATGAGCATCATTATCTCATCATCTGAAACGCAAAGATATTATATAGTGATTTTTTTTCAATTGGTCATAAAAAATTGGTGAGACATTCGATTACAGTTTTCTTTTTTTTTCGGCACTCGAATTGCCGAGGATAAAACATATTTCCATCGTTTTTTCGCAACATATAACAAGCATAATACTGAATTAAGCGTGTTGCTTCTAGCTCCTATTGCATGGCCCTGCTTTGGTTTCCTTCTGAAATTTTGTTGTTTGGCAACATTCAGCAAAGTTTTAATCAAACAGTAGTTAAATACTGGTGCTCTATTCAAACCTGGTCAAATATTCCAATAAATCTGAAAATTAAATGCTTCAGTGAATATTTCCTTATATTGGGGTATGTTTTGAAATAAATGATGTCATTAATTTGCAAATTTGTTCCAAAGGAACATCAATTTTGTCTTCAGCAATTCTGATATATCTGTTGAAGATTTGTTCTCAACATCGCATTGAAATTATAGTCAAATGAAATACCATAAAAACTTTAAAATCAAGTCCGAAACAATTGAAAATGCACGTAAAAGATGTCCTGTCAAGATCGAGAAAGTGTTTCTGAAAACTATGCTTGCGAAAAAAGGTAAGATACTAGCTGTAGTAGGGTAATTTTATTCTTTGCGACACATTTAAGAGCGAAAAATATCAAACCACGGACCTCATTTTCAAAAGTAAGCATCCCCTGTTTGGCTAGCCGCACCCGCCGTCGATGTTCAAACACGAAAATGAAAGCAATATCTAAAATATTTACGAGTGACTTATTCTGTCAAATGCCAAACGAAATCGTCTTCATGGCCAGACACAAGCTTGCTAGGGGTCCGTCGATGCTCAATTCGGTGCTCTATTGTGAGTGCTGATGAGATTGTCGTCAAGATCTTTTATCTCTCGTATACTTCCACGACTCGTGATGGAAAAGAATTTAATACCCAAATATCTCATCAAACATTTTATAGAATGAAGGTTTAGTGGTGCGTTTCTTTTTTTTTTTTTTTTTTTTTTTTTTTGGTCGGGTATATTTACAACTTAAGAACAAACTGTAACATTGACTAATGTGGCTTTCACTGTTTAATTAATTAATGCTAGAATATAATTTATCCAGTGAAGCTCTTTCAACTTACTTTATGACCTTCTTACCCTGACCTTCATATTAAAAAGAGAGGATATGTTGCAAGGAGCATATTGTATTCTATAAAGACATCCTGTTCCTGAATCAATATTATAATTTTGATAAAAGAAAGGAGGGGATCTCCAACAACACTAGGTTGCAGCGCCCACAGCAAAATCCCAAAACACCCATGCAAAAAACACAGAACAGATACCCACAGAAAGAGACGCAAAAGGGACAAGGAACACCAACTCACAACATAGAAACATGAAACATAAAAGACTACACATAAACCAACGAGACCAATGGGCAACCGGTGCCGACTTAGGACGGCCATCTGCCACGTAAATAGCAGACGGTGTGGTTATCCTGGATTACGTGCGCACAACCCTCCCACTATTCCGATTTCCCAGAGGTCTCGAAGAACGCTCAATTATGGTGTAAAACAACCTCCTCACTGTTAGGTGACCACACACAAACAAGACTGTAAAACACAGGGGTCCAAGCAACACAGATGATTATGTAAATGGATATAAAAAGAGGACGTGCGTAATACAGTCCGTGCACTGCCTGCTGTAGCGAGCTCATATATGTTATCACCCGAGGAGTCCGACTGACATTCAGAGAGGACAGGTGGTCGGGGCCCTGTCTTCTCTAAAGAGGTTTGGACAGGGCCCGTCATGGAGTCCCGTCGTCACAGTCAGTCGGAGTGCAAGTCTTAAGAATGCGCTCGTACAAGACTGTATATTGGTCAATTACCAAGCTTAGTGTCCGTCTGGTGACATTCGGATCATATCCACGGTATAAAAGGCGTTTGATGATTCTGACGCATTTTCGATACATATGCTGTCTACCTTTGATCCTTCTTATTTTGTTAATTATGTCACCATAAAATGCAGGTTGTGAAATACCCAAAGTAATATACTCCGTTGCTTGTATGGGTCCGAATTTCAAAAGAAGTTGATCATAATTTTTGTAAAATTTCCAGAAAGTCTTTACTAGTTTGTGAAAGCGAAAACCTTGACCTAAAAGTTTCTTTGTAATTTGTAGATTTCTATTATGAAAATCCAAAACATCAGTACATGCTCTAGCATACTGGATGAGCTGTGAAATGTAGATACCGTATGACGGTAATCTAGGGACATCACCGTCAAGCCAGGGAAATTTACTATGTTGAATCCAAAATCATCTCGTTTGTCATATACACTTGTATGAATTTCTCCATTGACAATTTTGATATTTAGGTCCAAAAATGGTGTTTCAGTGTCTGTAAAGTTTGCCTTGTTTAGAGTCAATTCTTGTGGATAAATAACATTTTTATACTTTTCAAAAACAGGATTATCGATAGTAAGAATATCATCCAGGTACCTAGAAGTACCAGTGAAGCATTTCACATCATCATGTTTTCTTTGCTTTTGAAGATTTTGAATAAATTCCTTTTCATATGTGTATAAAAATAAATCTGCAACAAGAGGCGCACAATTTGTACCCATAGGAAACCCTACAACCTGCTTGTAGAGATTCTCACCAAATCTTACATAAATGTTGTCCAAGAGGAAGGACAAGGCACTACACAGGTCGCTACATGTCCATGATTTGCATGATTTGTATTCTGTAGCGGAAAAGAAACCCTTTGATTCAGATGTACAAATATAAATTTTCCCCTCTCGATTATAGCACCATTTAATGAGTTTGGACAATTGATCATTAGTCTTGTCGTGAGGAAGCGTGGTGTACATATTTGAAAAATCGTATGAAGCAATCGTATTGGCTTCAAAAATTTCTAGATTTTATCTTGTCAATCACATCCCCGGAATTTTTTATAGACCAAAATAAATTTACATTATTCCTGTTAAGAACAGTTTCACAATATTTTGCAACGTGTTCCTTTACGGCCGTGAGGGCTGACGTCAGATGTCTAGACAAACTTGTAGTTGAGCAGTTGCTAGAATTAGCAATGTATCTAAATTTGTAAGGAGATTTGTGCAGTTTTGGTATGCAGTATATTGTAGGAAGATCCAATTTAGAAATAGGGATGTTGAATGACGAAATTTCACTGCTATGTTTGCTCAAAATGTTAGGGACACTTTCATTGCTTTTGATATAAGTATTTGTAGACGAAAGTTCCGAAGCTAAAGTTGATATACACTAAAGTTTTCATATGATTATGGTGTTGTTGGCTGCTTTATCTGCAGGAGCGAGGACAAATTTTTCATGTAAATTACCGTAACGTAATTTGGATTTAAAATATCTTTCGGATCTAGAACTTGGATTTTCAAAAAAGATGAGGATTTTTGTGGAAGTTGTCTATTCGAATGTCAGTAATGTCCAAAATGAGGTTTTTCCAGTCATTCAGAGAATGTGATTCGACTCCTTCCGATTTACACCATCGTTTGGTATAGTTATCTAAGGCTTTCTTTAGTACTTCGCGACATTTAATAAAATCTATCTTGGATGGGATTCTATACTTAGGTCCATAAAGATACATACTAAAACTTGGAAATCACACCAGAAGGTAGAATGTAATTTGGAGAATGTGGTCAAACAACTTAGGAAACTGAAAAAAGTAATAATAAGTTAAGGGGATTTGTAACTGAGAAATCAATTTCGGTGATCAATTGTGATCAATATCGGTTGGTCGTTTCTTCAAAAGCATTTTGAAAATTTCTGTTCACAAAATGTTCTTGAATTTCTAAAAAAAAAAAACACCTGGGTCCTGTAGCATCATATTCCAGCCATTTTGCTATGTATTTCGGTACATTTAGGACATAATTTTCAGATTTTGGTCATTTTACATTGTTTAGTTTGAGGATCACTGACGAGGGTTTATTACGCGAAATGTGCTTGTCTGGTCCATGCTTTAAATTTATCTGCTCTAAAATGATTCTAATGAATTTGAAGACGTTAGACATACAACTATAGATATGTTTGTAATTAAATGCTAAACTTACTTGTGTATGTATTCTTTTTGCACCACACATGTATTTAGATATGTGAACATACACACTTGTTTTGTTTTTTTTGAAAGTTAATGGTTGGTATATTCAAAGAAGGGGTATCATTAAAAGGAAAGGGAAGACAGGAGTTCTTCAGGCAGCTAAAATCCAAGCCTTTGAGAAAGTTTGAACTGCAGCTAATACTGGATGTTCAGATTTACGTTAACTTTATTAAAAGATAATTTTATCAACATCCGTCCAAACATCATTGTACAGATACAACACGTGTTTCACAGCTGCAAAGATGCAAATGTGGTTGAAAACAAGCAATGCTCACAAAAAACACACGACAAAAATCACAAGAACATCATACAAAACACTCGAAACAGACGTACAAAAACATCAAACATTAATGACAACACATAAAAGGAAGGATACCAATGTACACCCGGCGCCGACTTTTGACGGCCATCTGCAATAAGCAAATGGTAAGGTTATCCGGATTACGTGCGCACAACCCTCCCACTTATCCAGATACACATGTACAGAGATCTCCATAGAAGTTCCTTCCCGACGAAAATCTGAAAACTATTTATTATGCACCAGATACGCGCTTCGAACATTGAACTCCCACCAGCGGAGTCGCCAAAACTCATTTCAGAAGAACCCTCATGCTTAATTTTTTTATTTAAATTTGTACATTTACTTCACTCAGAGCGCACGGCTTCAAATTTCCTGTAAGATTGATTCAGCAGCACCTCCAAACAAAATCCATGTCCACAATATCATTGGAGGAATGGTGCTTAGATGCTAACCTCCTTTAATTTCGATCATATTTTTGAATGAAATGTGAAGTTTCCGAAATAGTCAAGTATTAAGTTAAATGTCAAATTGATGATTTAGGTAACCGGAAAAGTGAGAGGGTTGTGCGCACGTAATCTAGGATAACCACACCATTTGTTACTAACGTGCCTGATGGTTGTCCTAAGTCGGTACCGATTGCCCATGTGTCTCGTTGGTTTATGTGTTGTTGTTTATGTTCGATGTTTGATTCTCGTTTGCTGCTCATTGTCTCATGTTGTGTGTGTCTGCTCTGTTTTCACTTGGGGTGTTTGGTGTGTTGCTGTTAGTGCTGCATCCGAGTCTTATTGGAGATCCCCTGTAGCAGATCGTGATGGTAAAACTGCAGACAAATCACTACGCTTCATGTCGGACAAATTCGATGACTCAACTACGACAATTTAGGATGTTTAAATGATCCAGAAGTTGCGAGCTGATTGTGATGACATACAGAGGTAAATTTGAGAAATTGAATAGAGAAAGTTTGCGATCGGTGGATACCATAAAACATTTACGTCAAAGCATGTCCAATTTCTGAAAGATGAAAAGGAGAAACTTAACGGAAAGGTGATGGACCTAAAGTGGAGGTCCGTGAAGAACCACCTGTTGTTTTTGGCAATCCGAGTGAAAGTAAATATGAGGACACGGAAGGAAAGCTGTCGTACTTTTCATACAAAGGATTCGGTATCGAGAGACAAATGAGATAAATTAAACTAATTGAAACAAGAATGAAAGATATATTTGCTCGGTCATTGTGATCAGATATAATTTGATACCCTTAATGTAAACATAGGCCAACATCCTGAGTTAGCTATGTCACGTGGAATGCCATCCAATGTTTGGCATTCAAAGTACTTTCTGCATAAATTAAAAAAAAAAGTTTCTGAATTTTACACCAATAAGATTCATATGGATTAAATTAAACGAGGGGTGATGTAGGTTTGGATTAAGTGCATACTAGACACACGTTTTAAAGATTCGAAAAATCGAGATAAAAAAGTATCGAGTATGCCTTTTTCAAATATTTCAAGCATCATGGACAAATCTCTCTAATAAGAAATGTTTATTTTGAAAGCAATGATTTCTGGATACCCAACATACGAAATGAACTAAGGAATCACAAATCACAAGTTATTTGGGGGAAAGTTAACATGAAAGGCTATTGGAACTGATTACTGTATACCTAAAGGAAAATCATGACGATTACTTTTTTGTCTTTTCTTACTAAGTCCTCTTAATTCTAAAACGTAATGAAACCATGTAATATGTTAATAAAATAGAGGCATTTGGGGAGGATATAAGTAAACGTAACAGTCTGTAGTGAATGTTCATCGTACATTGCTGCATTCAAGGGTGTAATCACAAAACTGGGGGGGGGGGGGGGGTTAGGGTATGGCATTTTGAAAGTGAAGTGGAGATTTAAAAGATCACAAAGTCGAGATATCTCACAGAATGACATATATGTTAAAAAAGAGAATCACATTTTATGTAAATTCCAAGAATTTATAAGAATAATAATGTCTTAGGGCGCAGCCATTAATAACACTTATTATTTTTGAAAAGTATGAAAATGTTACTAATCCCCAAGATTTGACTCTAAAAAGGCTGACCTTACAAACACATAAACAACATTGTTGGACTTTAATTAAAAAAAATGTTAATTGAGAGATTCATACAAGTGTGCATGACAAAAGAGATGATTTTTTATTCAACATGATTTTTTTCTGGCTTGACGGTGATGTTCTGAGATATCCGCCATACGGTATCTGCATTTGACAGTTCATTCGGTATGATAGAACATGTTCTGATGTCATGAATTTTCATAGTAAAAATTGTCAAATTACAAAGAAACTTTTAGGTCAAGGGTTTCGCTTTCACAAACCAGAAAAAATTTTCATTTGATATTGGACCCATTCAAGCAACAAGCCTATTTCATTTGGTATTTAACAACATGCATTTTATGATGACATAATTAAATATGAGAAGGATCAAAGGTAGAGAGAATTACCATAGAAATTATGTTAGAATAATCAAACATCTGAATAGCGTGGTTATGATTCTTCTGTCACATCTTGCTACGTCTTAAGGTATATTTAGGAAATCATCTTCACAAATTTTGGCCGTATTACATTGTTTAGAATGAGGATCACTGACGAGGGTTAAATAACAGAAACGTGTATGTCTGGTCCATGCTGTAAATTTTTCTGCTCTAAAATAATTCTAATGAATTTAAAGACGTTAAACATTTGTACCCCTGGGTGAGTGTTACTGCTGGTGGACCAGGAGTCCCCGAGGGAACATGTAGCCAAGTTCGATCAATTTCGGTTGGTCGTTTCTTCAAACGCATTTAAAAATTTCTGTTTACAAAATTTTCTCAAATTTCTAAAACCTGGGTCCTGTAGCATCATATCCCAGCCATCTTGCTACATCTTTCGGTATATTTAGGACATCATTTTGAAATTCACAGATTTAGGCCATTTTATAATGTTTAGATCGAGGATCATTGACGAGGGTTACATATCCGAAACGTGCATGTCTGGTCCATGCCGTAAACTTATCTGCTCTAAAATGAAGCTAATGAATTTGACGACGTTAAACACTTGTACTTACTCAGCCTTAAGAATTGCTTTCTATATGACTGTAACGACAGGACTCCATAACAGGCCTTGTCCAAATTTCTTTAAAGAAGACAGGGTCCCGACCACCTGTCCTCTTTGAATATCAGTCGAACTCCTCGGGTGATCACATGCATGAACTCACATAGCCGGCAGAGCATGGACTGTATTTCGTATGTGTCTGTTCTTACATGTATATCCCTTTACATATCCATCTGTGTGTTTCATTGGCCCTTGTGCCTTGCTGTCTGTTTGTATGTTCATCTTAAAGCGAGAAGGTTATTTTTCACCACCATTGTGCGTACCTCGAGACCTTGTGGTAATCGGAAAAGCGGGAAAATTGTGCGCATGTAATCCGGATAACCATACCGTATGTTACATGTGTGACAGATGGCCGTCCTAAATCGGCACCCGTTTCACTTTGGTCTCGTTGGTTTATGTGTGGACTTTTGTGATTGATCTTTCTATGGTTTGAGTTGATGTTCCTTGTCCCTTTACATCTCTCTCTATACCTGTCTACTCTGTGTTTTTGCATTGGGTGCTCTGGATTCCCTACTTTGTTTTGGGGTTTTGCTGTAGTTTGTTGCAGTCTAGTGTTGTTGAAGATCCCCTCCTTTGTTTTACAAACATGCATAAAAGCATCACATTCAATACTTGAGACCCATACATACAACCAGGGAAGAATTTCATGTCACATGCAAAGCAGTTCTTATCCTGAGAGTTATGTCTCTTGTAATATTAAGAAATACTAACAGTGTGGAGAAAACATTGAAAACAGCAAGGCACTGGCTTTCTTTTCGCAAGAAGAAATAAAAGCTAATGTTCCTAAGAATGGAAATATGAATGCGACCAAGAAAGAACTCGAAAGACACTCTATAATGCTCGAGAGTTTAGCTCGGGGTATGGACAATATGAGAAGAGAGAGGGGTGGCATCAAAGAACGAGTCACAGACTCCAAATGGAGATCGACGAAAAACAATCTCATTTTCACGAACCTTGGAGGAGAGACTGTGGTTAGGATTGCGAGCTGAAATTGTGTCGTTTCCTAAATGTCGAGCTTGGGATACAGCATCGTGTGTGGAATTTGGAAATGTCCATATGGAAAGTTTGTGAGGGGAAGAGACCGGCCTATCATTGCCAGATTCCAATACAAATGATATCGAACTCTGGTGATGAGCAGGGGATATATGCTAGGCAGCAAACCGTACGGTGTACACGAACAGCTACCTTATGAGATGGAGGAGCGAAGTAAGCGACTCGTATACTTGATGAAAGCACTTCCGCCCCAATGGTGACAAGGCAAACTTAGTACGCGACAAGCTTAGTGAACAGCAGACTATATCGCGATGATGACAATACAACCGACAAGGATGTTGTGGGACTGGAAGAACCAGAAGAATTCCTTATTCTTTTATCATTTGCAAAACACCATTTCGTTGACCAAAATTCAGAGAGGGTGTTATGCTTATTCTCGAGATATTTTGCATCAAGAGTTACCTCCTAACATTTCTCAAATGACAGTTACATTTCCTACCAACGTCTCTTGTGACTTGTTAGCGAGTAAATTGTCAGAAAACAACATGCATATTTTAGACAAGTGTATAAGAAAGGAACCTTACTAAAATTTTGATGTGCATTTCAATTTATTTTCTTGGCATATATTTGATGTATAAAAATCGGCTAAAATACCCCTTTTTAACACGAAAATCCATCAAGTTTTTAAAATGAAACAAAAATTTGTCAATGAATTTTCTTATAATTTTGCAAAAAACTCCTCTCTTGAGACAAAAAATATGAGAAAACTGTAGTTCTTATAATTAGAGAAAGTTTACCATGATATAAGTTACCTGCCCTGCTCCTGCGGAGGAATAACTTTCCTTCGAACGCTGAATATACGCGATTTTGACTACTTTATTAAGTATGCAAAATTAAACATAAAACTTTTACTATTAGATAGATCTCGCTTAATCGTAAATTTTGGCATATGGTTTATGGTCGTAAGTTAAGAGAATCAAATTATATGGACGAAATTCTTTTGAGCGCGGCTTTTCAATGCTAATTTTAGCGTGACGTTGGCGACGTCATAATAAAATTGGACCATCTGAAATTTGTTTGTCAGTAAAATTTGATATTTCGTGCACATACATATATTTTATACCAATGACAATAACAAATATTTTATTCTCATTAACATATTATACAGTTGTTGAGAACAATGTTAGAGTATTGATACATTTACTATATAAGCAAGTTGAAGCGGTGGGTGTTGCATGTAAGCAGGAGATGCTTACTCTTCCTGGGCACCTGTTCACACTCCCATATTGGGAGTTCGCTTCTTTTCATATGTTGGAGGTTTTTGTTTGTTTGCTGTTTTATCCTAATTTTGTATGCCTTCGGTTTCTGATTTTCTGAATTATCGATTTTGTGCTGTATACAGGGATATGGTCATTATCCATATTTGTCATTAGACCTAAGTCTAATGTCAGTTTCATTCAAAGTGTTTCATGATAAGCAGTCAAATTCACGTTTTTGCAGTTTCCGAAGTGAGCCGCACGAACAGAAATCATACATTTTAATAACATCAAAATGTATCATTTGTTACAAATGTAAACATTTTGATGTAATATGCAAGCCCTCTTTCTATATCCATTTACATATTCATCTGTGGTGCTTGGGCCCCTATGATTTTTTTTTTTGGATTTTTTTGTGTGAGGTCATTTAACAGTGATGAGGTTGTTTTACACTACAATTGTACTTTCTTCGTTACCTCTCGGTAACTGGAGAAGTCAAAAGGTTGTGCGCGCGTAATCCAGGATAACCATGACAAATATAGATAATGACCATATCCCTGTTTACAGTACAAAATCGATAATTCAGAAAATCAGAAACCGAGGCATACGAAATCAGGATAAAACAGGAACAAAAGCAAACAAACAAAAACCTCCACCATATGAAAAGAAGCGAACTCCCGATATGAGAGTGAGACCAGGTGCCCAGGAAGAGTAAGCATCTCCTACTTGCATGCAACACCCGCCGCTTCAATTCGGTAGAACTGTCACATTCGGTAACTTCTATTTCGGAAGACATAGAGTACAATCTTGGATTGGATGGTTCAAATGGTCTACGACAGAATATCACCCATCATTCTGGAGAGTGGGACATCATAGTGTATGGCCATTTGCTACTTACGTGGCAAATGGCCGTCCAAAGTCGGCACCGGTTGCCCATTGGTCTCGTCGGTTTATGTGTAGTCCTTTTTGTTTGATGTTTATATGTCGTATGTCTCTTTTCCGTCTCATAGTATGCTCGTCTTTAGTGTTTTTGCATCGGGTGTTTTTCTGTCGGTGCTGCAACAGGGTTTTGTTGAAGATCCCCTCCCTTATTTTAAGTGATTATCTAATGATGTTTTTTTTCAAGCTGTATAATTCATACTTTGCTGTGGATTTTTGTCCCTTCTGGTAGGGACATGTACATTTGTATAAACTGAAGTTAAATCACATCGTTCACGTCCTAATTTTCACTCTTTTTAAAGGGATTATTCAATCTGTCATGATTAAATGATATGATCATCAAATTTATATAATTAACTTTTTAAGTTTTAACAATTTATTTTATAGAGGTTTTGAATGCAAAGTAAGAAGGAAGTGTTTAAATGAGATCTCGCACTGGAGACATTTTTTAACACCGATGGAAATTGAAATTCAAGACAAACATTGGTCTATACGGAAGACCAGGGGTGACAGGTATGAATTATGATTCATCTAGTGGATGCCACTTAATTATTTGGCGAGCGCCCCTTAATTTTGGTGGCTCCGCTGGAAGCATCATTGATGAGAATTTAATATTCGGAACACGTGTCTGGTGCAGGGAAATTGGTGTGGATTTTTCTTCAAGAAGGTACAGAGTTGGAACCCTTCGACATTATCAATTTATATGGTGTCCAATACATAATTCATCTGGTGGCTGCCACTTATAATCATATGGCGGCTGCCACTTTATTTCATGGCGGTCGCCACATTATTCATTTAGGATGCCTAAAAAGTGATCTAGCGGCCGCCACATGCATCTGCTGTTACAATTCATCTGGTTACTTAATTTGCATCTGCCATGCATGTATTTGTCTGGATGAGATTGAAAGGGAGCCTTAGGACGGATTTTGCAGAACAGTTAGTACGTGTAATTCATTGATTTAGTTTTGATCTATTGTAATTTTATCTATGTAAATATTTCTAAGGTGTTTTCCTCTTACATAATGTGCTTTGCAAGTTTCATGGAGGATTGTTACTACGTCAAAGGTGTGATTGTACATGTACGTGTATTGATCTGGGACGGGGGAATGGACAATTTCTACGGAAGAACGTAGGTGATAAGTAAATTATAATTCATCGGAAAACCGCCACATAATTTTTGGCAGTCGCAACTAAATTTATGTGGTGGCCGCCACAGTGACTTTATTAACTGGTGGCCACCATATATTTATCTGGCGGCTGCAACATAATTAACTGGTAGCCGCCACATGATATGAGTTCTTGGGTGAATCCCCATGGAAAATCGCTATATACTTTTCCTTTACGATAATATATCTGGCGAGTGTCATGTCGATTTTTTAATCGGTGAGGCAGGGGGTACTTATCTTTCGTTATGTTAACGAGATATCACACGCGTTTCAGTAGCCTCCCTTAGACGAGACTTTTAAAGAAATCTCCACGCTGAAGATTTCCGATTTTCGTAACTTTAAATGACTTGATGTTCTGGTTTTGTTATAATCGCTCAATCGGCAAGCCGATCCAATAGCTCAGAGGTAGAGCTCTTGTCCACCATGCGGGAAGTCCGTGTTTCGAGCCTGAGCGCAGGGGTAATAATCAGATTGTTACTCGTTTGTAAATACGAATGTTTTTTTCTTTTCTTTGCAAAGTAATGGTAAGCCTAGAGTGACCAACAATAGTCATCGCTGAAACTGAACTTATTTTAAAATTTTGTTAAGATTTTTTTACCTACATACATATGTCGTATCTATTTAGAAATAAGTCAGGTGTAAGTAAAGTGTTTGAATGTAGAGAAACTTATAATAAAGTTACGCATATGGTACATGTAATATCTTTACACATGTGCACATACTGTCAATGTTATCACACAAAATCTGTATTCGGTTCTATTTATTTACATAATGACATCTTTGTGAGTGAAGGAACTGCTGTGATATTTCAAAAAGTTGATTATATAAATTCGAATGCTTTTGTCTTTGGTCACATAGTAAAGAAAGATAACTCGAATTGCACTTTTATTTTTTTACATGATAATTTACACATTCAGTCAGATTTTGCAACATATGACGTGGTCATTGAATGATTTCTTTCTATAAGAATTTGCACAATATGATGAGGGAATCATATGTGAAGTTTCATTTGAAAATCTTGGGCTGAAAAATAATAAAGCCAAAAAATGAGCATTTCCATTACAATCAATGGATGGCTAAAAATTCTGATCAGTTTCAAATCTCAAAATTTTGGACGGTGACCTCTTAATATTGTCCCTTACATCTGAATTAAATTAGGAAATCAGAATTATGCATTTTTTTCTGAAAATAAATGTTGTATAACACGAAACGTGTGATATCACCTTAAGGGGTATCGACAAAATTTTATCGGCCATATTGGATTTAACGTGAAACATACTTGAAAATCTGTCGTTCTGCAGAATTAAAACTCCAATTTTAACCATTTTAATACTAAGTTTTCTTTGCCTCAACATCGTCATTTTTCCATCATTTTAAACAAAAACTGCATCAATATTTTTACATGACAACCATTTGAACTTAGTGCACCGAACTGCGCAGCTACAGGTTTGCAGGATTCATGATCAATACTATAACCTACCTCAAACGTTACTATCATCATATGTCTACAAACATTTGTCCTCCAATTTTGATCATACTTTCTCAAAATACCGGGTATCTTCATTTTACACACAAGGGGCTAGTAGCCATATCAACATAAAAATGAATCCAGGGGCGGATCCCCGGAATGTTGCACATTTGTAACTTGTCACCTATAATTCACATGACTATCCCACTTGTCTAATATATATCATGTAAATAATTAATAATTGAACCACAAGCAGTCGAAATTCTAGTGAATTACCCCAGGAACTTAAAAATCGTTTATTTTTTCTACCTATGTTGGGGCGGATCGGCACGTGAAAATGGCTACCTGTAAAAACTCGTGTTCGAAAAGACACCGTGTTGTATTAACAAGAGATTTATACGATAATGATACCTTGAACTCAAAATCGAAGGACAAATGGTTGCAGATATAGTATCAATGTAATGTTTAAGGTAAGTTATAGTATTATTCATAAATTCTTCTGAGGTGCAGCTGTGCAGTTCGGTGCATGAATTAAAAAAGTTTCTAATGTTAAAATCTTAATGTAATTTTCCGTAGAAAATATGGGAAAATGTTGCTATTTGGGTTGAGGATACTTGGGATTAAAATAGTTGAAGTTGGAGCCATGACTCGGTGTAAGGAAAGATTTTCAATAACACACTACAAAAAATCCAATATGGCGAATATCGGTTTGTCGATACCCCTTAAAGGTGTCCCTGCAAATAAGTTAATTTTACAAAAGTTTGTAATGCAAAATGTTTCTTTTTATATGAAAGTTAACATTGTCATTTGTATAAATTCAAATTTTAAGGCAAATCTAACATACATTCGAAGTTATACAGCCGTTTTAAAAGTACTTTTTTAATTTGGGGTGCGCAGCTGTAATTCTTTCCCCTAGCGCCACCTACAATGTATTGCGTTTTTACAATAGAGGTATAAAGAGATTAAAAGATACGGTGTCCAAGAAAATTAATTAAATTTTACAAAATTTTATCATGCAAAATCTATTTTTTTCATATGAAAGTTTCCATTCTCATTTATATAAATTCAAACATTCAGGCGAATCTGACGCTTACACTCGTAGTTTAATAGCTATTTGAAAACGTCATTTTTAATTTGGGGTGCGCAACTCTAATCCATTTCACTGGCGCCACCTACAATGTATTGCGTTTTTACAGTAGCGGTATATAGAGATTTAATTATATAAATTCGGCAATATTATGGTCGTTACTGCATATTTTCAAATAAAACTTTTTAAGGCTCTTTTTTTTCCTTAATCTAGACCTTTCGGAATAAATTTTACGTTTTCAATAAAAGTTATTTTTTTAGATAGATTTTGTAGAATACCGTATCTTTAAAAATTGATGTCAAAAAAATGAAAATTTAGGTCACCGCGGGTTCAATTTTTAAAACAATTTACAGGTTAGAACAGCCGTCGTAGCATTTTCCTGTAAAGTCTATGCATTGTGACGCCACGAACAGTCACACGCAGACCTACGACGGCGTTACTTGTTTTTTCGTCTTCGAAGACGAAAAACATATCACTGTCGTAGGTCTGCAAGTCGGACTAATTCACATGCTGAAATGCAACACGTTCCATTGGTTGTGCATAGAAAACAAAGACAGGCCCAAAAGAAAAGTTGAGATGTAGAAAGGCTTAGTAATACGTTACTTCATTAAGGCTAACTAGTATGAAATACATGCTTACATATCAATCTAAAATAATTGGGTGACGAGCGATCGCGAGCCAATTATTTTTTTCTGAATTTCGATTCAAACTCTACTATAGTATGATCCATACAATTACTTTCCTTCGACGATTTTACATACCCCTCATGCCGACTCTATATAAATTAAATCCATACTGCTTTATACATTGTATAAATACATGATTACAACGTCGTTCTTTGATCCTATACACGGTCCATTTGATAATCGGTGGGGGGGGGGGGGGGGGCTTGGATTTTTTTTTTTTTTTTTTTTTTTTTTTTTTTTTTGTCAGAGCAAGATTTTTTTTTTCACTTTTTACTAAAACCTATACTAAAACTAAAAAACTAAAATAATACTTTATTTCTATGCAAAAAAAAAAATGAATTCACTTCTAAACAGAGAGATGAAAGAATTTTCCTATTTTCAAAAATTGTTTCGTACTATTTTTATCTTTCAAATAAGGATGGAGGTATTGTTGTTCATTGAAATTGAATCGAAAATAGATCTTACCGATCAATATGAGTGATATTTCCTGCCCAAATTGCCCACTACTACCGAAAAAAGTGGTAAAATTATAGATTTATATATCGACATTAGACATGATTAGATAGCCTTGATGATACCAAAGAATATAAATTTCATTCTATGTACCATTGCATTACAAAATGGAAAAAAAAATTGCAGTGTATATGTACAGCCTCGACCAGTCGAAAATTTAATATTTCGCTTTCAATTCGTAAACGAATTGAAAGCTTTTTTAATGACGAAATTTCGTCAGCGATTTCTCGTAAACTAATTTTCGTCAGCAATATCTTTAAAAAATTATGAAAGCTATAGTTAACGAAATTTCGTCAGCGATTAGCTTTCCAAAAATTTGAAAGCTATAGTTAACGAAATTTCGTCAGCTATATCTTTCAAAATTCTTGAAAGCTAATTGCTGACGAAAATTTCGTTAACAATAGCTTTCAACATTTTTGAAAGTTTATTGCTGTCGAAAATTTCGTTAACTAGCTTTCAAAATTTTTGAAAGCTTTTCTCGTAAGCTATTTTGTGTCGAGAAAACCAAGATGGCCGAAATGAAAGCAATCATCTTCATAATTTGCTTGATAAATAGTATTTATAATGATGTTTATTCAGATATGTATAGAGCAAGCGTATGTAACACAAAGTTTTACTTTCCTTGTACATTCAGAATATAAAAAGGAATGTTCCTTTGAGTTTGAACCTACATGTTCAACAGTAGGTACATGTATGTTTGTCCCTTGTCGAAAATCTGAATTTCTAATGTGAAGACATAGAGTTCAATTTTCAATCATTTTGCCCTAAAAGGTGAGGTTTTCGAGAAATCGCATAATATGTGTCCTTTATTGTTTAGAAGAAGCATAATGAAATAAGAAAATGAAACCTTTTAAATAATGTTGATGGGGGCCAAAAATGGTAACTTTTGCCCCTACCCCTTTATATAAAGGTACATGTAAGAGGGTCTGAGGAGAGGGTCTAGACAAAGATTCAAATTTAGAGTTGTTAATTGGTGAAAAACTGAAATTCTCCTTTAAAGCTTGTATTATAAAATTAGACTCTATGATGATACATGTACATGCATCTAGCTGTTACATATAATAGTAATACAAATAAAATTGAGAGTAAAATATTTCAGCCTTTTAGGAAGCCTTTTTTTACATTATCTTGCATTCTTTTGATATTTTTAAATATTAACTTTGCCTTTAATATTCAGAGCAAAAAAAATATTTTCGACCCCCCCCCCCCCCTCTCCAAGAATATGAAATAGACCGTACTTTAATATGCATGCTAGTATTAATAAAAAAAAAAAAGAGAATCACAAATTGCTGTACATAACATATTTTTATTAAATGTATTGATTTATACTAACAGAACTTATAACCCTCTTCATTTCCCTATCAACATGTACACGAAATTCATACATAGATCTGTCTCAAGTAAACTCTGAAATCAATAAACAAAATTCCTATCCTCACTTAATACATTTGTTTACTTTATCTTTTGCTTATCGTCGATTTATTGAAATAAATCACAATTCACTTCTTATCTTGTATAGAGAGATTTAAACGCCATCTATTTCATTGTAAAGATTCGCTCCCGTGGCCCCACGTTTAAGTTTAGTTTCATCTACTACGTTGAATTCAAAAGGGCGAATATGCTCTATTGAAATGCGCGCGTATTCCATATTCATAGGTGCCCTTTTATGAACACCGAAAATAATCAATATAGTGAGAGGGTACGTGAAAGCTACAGAATTGTTTTGTGTTGCTTGGATACAGGAAAATGGCGACCGACACAGACAGTGTTCATGATCACATGACCAGGCTGCGGATGAAACTAGTTCAACAGGTCAGAGGTTAATTAGTAATTAGCTAATTAGGAAAAAAGAAAAAGAAACTGAAAAAGACGCGCCAGGCATCATCCATCTTTCATCTGCTCTTATTTTCTATATTTTTATACATGTATCTTTCTTTTTTCATTATTTCACAGTATGAAATGTCATTCTGCCTTTTTTTTTTAAATAAATCATTTATTATAATTTTCTAATACTATATGGTATCTCGTTATGCTACGGATAAATCACCAGGTAAATGACATATTGTACAGGCACTAGTACATGATTTAGATTTGTTAGAAACATGATAAATGTACGTAGCATTATTATATCGTAATATTTTAAAAATATTTTAGTTCTATAAAACTCGATTCAACGGGCATAGAATGTTAAAATGTCAAATACATATTAAACGTGTGTATTGACCCCCCCCCTCTTTTTTTTAATAGGATAGAATGAACAATAATAATCAAATATAGAGTTTGATATTATTGTTATTAAACAAAAGTATTGCCTCGCGTACACATTACTTGTTGTGTTTAGAACTATGCTTTATGTTAAGATTTTTACATCCATCTTTTTTAACAAATGATTTTTATGTCGTTTGTTTGTATTCTTCATCTTTTCAAAGAACCTCAAATATCCTCATGATGATCTACCCGTACAGACAGACACAACTTTTGAACATGTAGATTTACTTGAATGTTGAAAATTCCGTCCTCCTCTTGCCTCTCTCTCTCTGTTACCTTTTGGGAGGAGGGTCACTGTTTGTCATACATGTAGGTGTTGTTGTTTGGGGTTTTTGTTTATCAATATAAGTTCTTGTTTTACTTTTTGTAAATCTTAATTTGGATATAAATTGAAATCTACCTATTTACATCTAGAATAAATTATGTAGACGAATACGATTCTCTTTTCAATATTCTATGTTTTAAAATTGTCGAAATGGTAGCTTTTTAAAATAGAGTTGATTTCATCAAAATATTAAAAGAAAGTTTGGACTCCTTATCCCTTCCCGACTAAATATAAACGTCTTAAATTATATATAAAGATCACGATGTACTTAGGGACTGCATGGGCGGATCCAGAAGGAGAACCAAGATTAAGGACACATGCCCCCCCCCCCCCCCCCCCCGGAATTTTTCCTTGCTAAACTAACGTTTTCCATAACACATGCTTAAACCACCCCACCTAACCCTCCGTGTATCGGGCAGCTTTTTAAATTTTGTGACTCCCTTTCTTCACACGACACAGAAACTGAACCTGGATCACTAAAATATTTTCAATCTAGAGTTTCTCAATTATGCACAACAAAGGCTTTTACAAATGCGATAAAATACCTATTATAATGCACACCACTATACATGTATACCGTCTTTGAAATCTGTACCATTGTTTACTTTATTTGAAGCTAGAATTTGGATGTAAACATTGAATTTTTGTGAGAATTATACCAGTGGTTTCTTGCAGAAAATAGCTATAGAAATGAAGAAAATAGGTATTATTGATTTGTATTGTATAGCAGGAAGGGATGTTTCTTTCACGTCAAATTCTCCTATATATAGTTTATGCTCCCCTAACTGTTCTTATTCGTTCGACCTTATTTTAATTTACGACAACGTAACATTTGGCGTTTGTATATGTACATATATGTAATAAACTGTAAAATAATACTTACATACATAAATAATGTGCATATATGGTCTCAAGAATTTATTAGCTTATTTCTTTATTTTGTTTGTTTAATTTTTTTTTTCTTTTTTTTTTTTTTTTTTTTGATGTGTGTTTTTTTTTTTTTTTTTTTTTTTTTTTTTTTTTGAATTTTGTTTTTCTCTCTTTATTTTTGTTTGTTTGTTTGGTTTATTTTTTGTTAAGGGGAGGGTCTATTTTATATTCAATGCCTTTTGTCTTTTTGAATTTAAATTTGGGTGTGGTTTTTTTTTTTTGGGGGGGGGGGAGGGGGTCTTTTTCTTTTGCCTACTTAAATATGATTTCATTTTTTATGCGTTTTAAAATTTGTTCTAAAAATTGCAATTTTTCTTTCTATAATTTCCGTCTTTTTTATGTGCATGTAGTACACTTCTATTATATTAAAGATAGAACATGGACACGTTTAGGATATTATATAATAATATTTCAATCTATCTCTCTCAGTGAGGGAGTTTAAAAAATTCCCTTGTTACTACGATCAGATTTAATCTCCCGCGTTTATCCCATATTCACATCCACGCCGAAAGTCTAACAAAATCAATCTCTAGAATTCGAGCTGTATACAAGTACCTACAAAAACTATATTTAACTTTAAGTCAGTTTTATTTTCAGTTTTCGATAATTTCATTTCAATTCTTTTTATATGTATACAGATTGAATGTCTGGAGCATCACATTCTAGAAAACAAAATGCAGATGGAACCGAGAAAATCTCGAGTTTCCGACCCTAGATTTGATCCTCATTGGTTGTCACGTACATGTATCACAGTATTACCATTTTTGACCATCCCTGAAAGTAATTATTTAGTTATTGTCACACATTGAATATATATAAGTGGTGACTCCATCATACCTATCAGTCAGACCACAGGGATTCATCGCGCTTCGCGCTTCCCGGTTTCGTGATGTTCTAAGCGTCTATCGAAAAATCGGCAAGTCATCGTTCCAGTCTGCAGAACTAGGCTAATCAATGTTAAAATCCCTTTTTGCTCGTATATTTCGATAGTTTAATGCATATGGTATCTTCATACAAAATTTGAAGTCAGTACCTCCCGTACCATGCTTACAAATCGTGATACACCTCCTTCAGTATTTTGTAAGAGTGCCGTATTTCTAGGTCGGGCGAAAGGGTGTCTGGTAATGATCATTTTGAGGCACCGCTCGACTAATTAATGATTCGAACATTTCAAAGACATAACATTTTTCGATAGCCTCCCAGTTATAACCCTTTACATAACCTTTAGTACATCAAGCAACCCGGAAGTGCGATAAATTCCTGTGCTACAGAGGGACAGGCACCGAGCTATTGATGTCGGCTACAGGCAATGCGTATGATGATTTCCATCTGAATTACATGCATAAAGATGGTTTGAAAAGAAAGATCATCATGACGATATATAACAGCAAAGTAGAATTTTGATCGATCAGATTCATGAAAACGATCGTAATGAAAAGTAATCGTATCAAATTTAGTCTCTCTCACTCTTTAATTTCTTCTCATATTGTTTTTTTTTTTCTGTCATTTCGTTTCTCACCATTTGCTTTTCTGTGATATTTGTTACATTTGTATGTTATGTCAACAGATACAAAAAGATATGACGAATACTATTTAGTTAAAGAACACTTTAAATCAAGTCAAAGACACTTTAAATCAATTTAAAAGTTTGGCTGTATTTCATTTAAGGTATGTCAACAAATTAAAATAGCAATGTTTCATAATTTGAAGTTAAAAATTATCATGCATGTCAACCTTTTTAACCTCCCATAGTAAAGAGCTCATTAAACCTGAATGTACAAGTACATAGTTAGTTCCGCCTTATTGTGTCATTTTTAAACATTGCTTTATAAAAAGTTACATGATTGTCTATTATATGTATCACTATTAACAGTAAATGTTTCTAAGTAGATCTACCTACATACATTGTATGAACCTATAGAGTTGTTAATATATTTAAAAAGAACGAGTTGCGTCCACTAACTGCTGTGTATGGATTATTGTGAAGCGAGCAAGCTTAAGTGGTAACACATATACACGAAACAAGCGGGAAAATAATTAAAATAAGGAAGAAAAGATGCATGATACTGACGCTTTCAAAAACATTCAACCAAGAAACCCCTCCCCTATTGCGCCGCCATTTTGAAAATAAATTAACGTCTAATTACTAAATTGCTTGTTCATTCAATGATATGCGAAAAATTATTCCGAGGCCTTCCGAAATACAAAAAAAAAATGAAAGAAAAGGTCAGAGAAAATGCGATTGGCAAGTTCACATTTCCAAAAAGACAGAATAGAGATACACGTGACTTTTCGTGTACAAGACCACTGGCTAAAAAGAAAAACGCAAGTGTTGGGCAGTGTTTTTCTATTTGGCAGAATTTCATGTACGATTCAAGTGATAACATTGTTCAAATCGTAGAAAAGATATGCCAAACTTAACATAAAAAACTGAGGGTTATAATTGTTCGTTTCAAGTCTCTGTACGATGCTTATTTCGCGACAAAGTACTGTTAGTTTTATTTTTCGGGTTATTGATGTGTATTTCTCTGCGATATGCTGTTCGTTCCAATTGATTTCAAGTCGTAGGTTTTGCAATTATGTTAGGATTACACGTAATAGCCAAGATCGCCCCCGATTGCCCCGATTGAGGTGAATCGTAGGGAACGTAAGAGAGCGTGAGGTTGAAACGTGACGATCGTAAGAGCTAGAGCGTGGTGGAATCGTGATGATCGTAGGAAATCGCAGAGATCATGGCAAAATTTTTGATTCTCAAAAAAATGGCTACGATTGTCCAGATTTATCCTTATATCGTGAGAGAGCGTAAAGGAGCGTAGTTAACGTGATGGAGCGTAGTAGCATGTGACAGACCTTAACAAAGCGCAACAGGTCGTACAGTTTTTTTTGTAATATCTGATCGTAGGAGATCTTTATGAAACACGTTCTCCTACGATCCACTACGATTTCACTCGCGCTCTTTGACGATTTGTTACGAGTTCCACGATTCAGACCACGATCTACAAATGAGTTAAAGAAGATCCTGACGATAATCTCAACAGCACTCACAATAGAGCAAAAATTAAGCATCGACGGACCCATGGTAAGTCAGAGGTGGGACCAGGTGCCCGGGAGGAGTAAGCATCCCCTGTTGGCTAGCTGCATCCGCCGTCGATGTTTAAGCGTTTCGATGTTTAAGATGCGTTTCGATTTCAATATTCCTATAATGAAAATTATTTATGAGACAACCTGTTTTTGTTGGATTGCAGAGTTTTTAATATCCTCGACAATTTCTAACATCTGAAGAAGCCTAAAAAGAAGTCTTGATAATCAGTGAGGTGTTCCATACATGTTATCAAAAATTTGAATTGCTGAACAAAAAATGTTTCCTTCAATAATCGAAAAAAAAGGAAAGAGAAAAAAATAAGGTTCATCAATGCCACTTCCAGCGTTTTACGATATAAAATCTTCATTTCTTGGATGTTAAGCTGAATATTGTTTGGATATTGCAAGTGGTATTGAAATTGATCTATTTCATATCTCTTTAGTAGTCCATTTCATATAAAATCGTATGAAATCGCGGCAAGTTTATTCACATCGTATTCCTGCATCGTAACAGATAGCAACAAAACTTTTTAAGCATAGAAAACCGTGATAGAGCGAATCAAAGCGTAATAGCTCATCGTGGTAATCGTACGGGAACATAACAAAGCTTGAGAGAACGAAATGAAAATCGTGACAGATCTTATCTAACAAATCGCTACAGTGCGTGACAAATCGTACTGAAAGCGTGCTGGAGCGTCGGAGAGCGTATGATGACCAGTTTTATCTATAGAATTGTGGAGCTCACTCCACGGTTTTAATCAATCGTGTACATCGTAGGGCATCGTGGCTAAGTGTAAACCTAGCATTATTAAGTAAACGTTGTTGTTACATGTATTGTGAGAGAGTGTAAGGAGCGTGGTTAAAGTAACGGAACGTAGTAGAGCGTGGCAGACCTTGATAAAGCACAACAGGTCGTAATGTCCTATCGTAGGAGATCCCTTTGGACATAACTGGCCTGCACGGTCTGCGGCGTGACGATACCCAAGATTCAGTCCACGATCTACAAGATGCTTTGTGATTTCAATATTCCTGGGATGAAAAATTTTGTAGGACTACCTGTTTTGTTGGATTACAAGCCTTTTTAATATCCTCAACAATTTCTAGCATATGAAGAAGCCTTGAAAGGACATCTTGATAATCAGGGGGTTGTTGCATTAATTGTCTTGGAACGAGTTAAATATATACACTCAATCAAAGGTTTAAATTGCTCAACAAAAACGTTACCTTCAATAATCCAAAAAGAAAGAGAAAACTAGATGGCTACTGTTGCAAGCAACAGACGGATTCCTCCTTTATTAGACCTTCCTCGGAACTGAATTGTTAAAATCCAAATAAAGAAGATGAAAAAAAGAATAGTTGCTTTAGTACCTTATTCACTTCAGCAAATGAGTCAAAAGACCTTATGTCTAATTTGGGACTCTTATCTATTTATCAACAAAATAGAAGAAAAAAATAATAAATACCTTTCATGTTTACGAAAGCTTTAAACTCCATGCACAATCAATATCTATTCCTTTACAATGACTTTCTCAAAAAAGAATTGCACAATGATTTTGCAATGAGATAATTCCTATTAATAGAAAATGACAACAACATGAAACTACTGATATGTAATGCTACTAAGAAACAGAGAACAAGAATAAAAGAGTTATCTATCTTACTATGTAAAGTTTAATTAAGAAGTACTACTTGTGTGAAGCATAAATAGTTCAGGGCAAAATCCTGTGAATTCTACAAGAGTAAATGTTTGTTATGACCTTGAAAAAGTTAATTTGACCTTTAACCAAGGTCATTGATAAAAGATAAGCATTTGAATTTATTCACATCAAGAGTCCTTTTAATCTAATCAAAGCTCAATATTTTATCAACAAAAGTCTGTTGTGACCTTGAAATCGAACAAATGATCTTGGGTCAAGGTCAAGGTGAAAGGACTTGATGCGAGGAATATTTGCGCCAAGTTTGAACTCTCAAGGTCAAATGGTCTTTGTTCTATAGGCAAAAGTTTGTTGTGACCTTGAGAATCAAAATTTGACCTTGGGCCAAGGTCAAGGTGAAAGGGCTTGGATCAATGATTGTATTTATGCAGTTTGAACTGTCAAGGTCAAATAGTCTTTGTTCCATAGGCAAAAGTTTGTTGTGACCTTGAGAATCATAATGTGACCTTGAAACTAGGTCATCATCAATGACTACCTATAAGTAGCCTACCATCCAAGTTTCAACTCAAAATCTCAAAAACTGTAGAAATTGGCACTGTGCCAATTTAAAGTTCCATTTTCAACTCGGAATAGCGCGAAAACCGTAAATATTTTATCGAGCATGTAAGCGTATAAAAGTTTGCAAATTTCCCAAAGAACATTTTAAAACAAATTTCGTTCAAATCGTACGGTTAGTTTAGGAGTTATAAGTGTTTAAAGATTTGACCTTTGGTGACCTCTAGCGGGGGCATACGTGAACTTTTCGACGACAATTTTTTTTTACCTCTAGATCTTTATATGCTCTTTCACATGATACTTCTTGTTTTATCATAAGAAGTGGCACTTTTTTGTACAGTCACTGGAACGATCTGGGGGTAAGAATAATAATAATAAGAATAATAATAAGAATAAAGAAAAGACAATACAATAACAGAAAGGATTCCGACGGAAAAGTCGGAATCCTTAATAATCAATGCCATTTCCAGCATTTTGCGATATATTTTTTTTTTCATATGTAAAGTTTATTCGGACATTGTGGTATTGAAACTGGTAGTTCATTTCATATCAAATCGTGTTAATCTCTGCAATTTTTATCACATATAGTCCTGGAGCTAGTTTTACTAAAGGTCGTAAATTTTTGCGTAAACTTAAGCGTAAACTTAGGCGTAAATCAAGTTACGACACTTTTTACGTTTGCGTAGTTGCGTCTTACGAAAGGTTGTAACTTTGCACGTTGACGTAAACTTTGGCGTAGACTTACACATAACTTAAGTGCGGAACTCTTTTGGTTGGAGACTGAAAAATCTTTGACAACGATGAATAATCCTGGGAAAAATCGCGATTGATAAAAAGATCATATTATACACGCACATAGGTATCTCAAGCATGACCACCCTGCACTGACCCAGCGGAACAGATCCACAAGAAAGCAACAAATTTACATAAGAAAATCCTTGAAACAACCCGCACCCGGTGCCGACTTTGGACGGTGATCTTCTACTAGATAGATATAACCATCTCGCTTAAGTCAAACTATAAACGTTTAACGTTCAAAAAGTTAATTGCGTTACTATTTCATTTACCTTTGATCAATTCGATTGATGTATAAACTCGGGGGGGGGGGGGGGGGGAGGGGGCGGATCCAGGTAATGGAGCGTGTCCCAAACCAAATACAGATGAGAGGTCTGAGGGAGGAGGCTCAGGGGGGTGATCGCCCCGACGCAATTTTAGGGGGTGATCGCCCCGGCGCAATTTTAGGGATGATCGCCCCAACGCAATTTGAGGGGGTGATCGCCCCAACGCAATTTTAGGGGTGATCGCCCCAACGCAATTTTAATTGTTTTAGCACTTTTGACACTTAAACTCATCGGGTTATGTTGCATAAGAAATAACAATAATGTCGCCCTTTTGGACAATTTTGGTTGAAAAGTGGTTGTCAGAATAATCTTTACCCCTTACTTTGGCAAATTTAAAGGGGGGCGCCTTTCACACCCCTCCAAATCACAGGTGCTCGTGGACGTGGTTTATTTAATTCCAAGTTAAGTTCAGATAATCTCTGTCAGGCAATAATGCTCCAAATCTGCCAATGAAATTGTAACAGATACAAATACAAGATTCTTTATTTCTTGGGATTTGGAATGTCAGAACCATTTTGAAGGGTACGCAATCGTTTTTTATTTTTTTCACAATCTCCGTACAGAGCCCCATGTTCGTCCCTCTTAATAGTATGTGCATGTTACACATGATGCGCGGATCTTGAAAAGTAAGTGGTGCATGGTGAAGACGGTGGTAGTGGTGTGTAAATAAATAAATAAATAAACAAATAAACTTATAATTTTATAAAAAAAACTACATTGTAAGTTTGTCGTAAGTTACGACTTTTAGGAAAACAGAACAATCATGAAAAATGTCGCAACTTACGCCTAAGTTTACACTTACGACCTTTAGTAAAACTGGCGCCTGTATCGTAACAGATCGCAACAAACTTTGATAAGCGTCGGATATCGTGATAGAGCTCGGCAAAGCTCATCGTACGGAAGCTTGAGAGAACGGGATGAAAATTGTGACAGATCTTATCTACAATTGTAACAAATCGCTACGGCGCCTAACAAATCGTACTGTGAGCGTTCTGGAGCGTCTGAGAGCGTGCGATGACCAATGTTATTTATAGAATCGTGGAACTTACGACTTTGCTCATTCGTTGGTCGTTACTTCAAACGCATTCGCAATTTCTGTTTACAAAATTCTCACAAATTTCTTAAATCTGGGTCCTGTAGCATCGTATCCCAGCCATCTTGCTACGTCTTTCGGTATATTTTGGACATAATTATCACACATTTTGGCTATATTCCATTGTATGGATTGAGGATCACTGACGAGGGTTTAAATACCCGAAACGTGCATGTCTGATCAACGCTGTTAATTAATCCGCATTTAAATTATGCTAATGAATTTGAAGACGTTTAGCATGCTAGGCCATCGTGGCTAATTGTAAACCTAGCATAACACATGAAGCACACATCTTTGGACGGCTTTCGAAATTTACTGATTGACTGCATGGTATCTAAATAGACAAAGATTTATTTATACATTTATTTATTAATCTATTTATTCTAATTAATAAATTTATTGATATGGCCAATTCATTATTTGAAAACATGATATGAAATCTGTATTGATGTATAAATAAATGAAAATATCTTAGAAGATAGCGTTACATTGTTCACAGCGGAACAAACAAACATTGAACTATAAAATTAAAGATTGTACGTCAGTCATTTATTATGTTTCAATTGAAACTTCAAACAATTTACAATCAGCTTTTTGATTGCTTCATCATTTTTTACACCTGGCACGACTTCCAAGAATGTTTCTAAGATATCTTTGTATTCTACAGATTGACGTTTCAATGTTGTGCACACTGTTAATCAAAATATGCTAGACATACATGCCTATTTTCAACTATTTCTTATTACTATATCCCCCTCTAATCGACTTCTTTTTTATCACTACCTATTTGATATATCACCATTCAAGTCTATCTATTTGATATATCACCACTTCCTATTTGATATATCACTACTACCTATTTGATATATCACCACTACCTATTTGATATATCACCACTACCCATTTGATATATCACCACTACCTATTGATATTATATCACCACTACCTATTTGATATATTACCACTACCTATTTGATATATCACCACTGCCTATTTGATATATCACCACAACTTATTTGATATTTCACCAGTACCTATTTGGTATATCACCACCTGTGTGTCAACGTATTTAATATATCACGGTGACCACAACCTCTTTGATATATCATCACTACTTATTTGATATTTCACCACTACCTATTTGAATACGGTATCCGAAATATACAAAAGTAGACTTTTCCAAATACATTTGGTCAAGGAAATATTATAATACATTGAATAGGAACATCTGTTGTTCTAGTAAAACCCGGAAAAGTCCCACAAGAAAAAGGTACAATGTTGACTTTCAATTCTGAAATTTTCAGGTTTTCTGAATTCTTTTCCAAGGCATGCAATTTCATTACATTTGCCTTAGGATCTAATAAAAAACTTTTTGTAATCGCGTTATCTAAAGTATGCTCAATAAACTCCTGAGATTTACTAAGCATAAATACCTCAATTAATGTTAAGATGCGCCAACTACACGTGAAAGCAGAGTTTACGTCATGTTAATTAACTTTGTGTCGATGAATTTAGTATTTTAAAAGAACGCTTTCTTATGCTTTTTACACACTTTGTGTGATGCAGTAATGACGGGGATCTAATTATCTATCACTCGATTTCACTCTAATTGGATAGGTAGTGTCTAATTTCTAAATTCCTTTACAAAGTCGGTGAATGAAAGTCGACCATATAGCACAAAATCCGGATCCAAACATCATACAATCAACATAATATTATTCATACAAATTAATAAATCGCGCTATATTTTGCTCATTTTTTATTTGTTGTTTCTAGAGCATATAATATTTTGGGCTCGTTTAAGTATAAAAAGTAATCAATGTCGATAGTGTGCAGGGGTCCTCAGGGTTGTAACACCTTTTATCATATGAATAGTAAATCACCTTTTCACACAGCTTTCCCGAAGAATGGATTAAATTCCTCTGTCAGTTCCTTTAATTGCTTCCTTTCAGATCCTATTTTGGGGATGACAACTATAAATGTAGTTGCACGAGAAGTGATAGCTTACAATGCATTTTCTGACACTTTTGTAACTCAGGTTATTAGAACTGTCGCTAGAAGCGTTAGATTGAACGATCTTCATTATTATTTATGTCAAATGATATCTAGAGCACTTAGAGGCGACTGGCTGACTGATCCAGGCCAAATTACGTTTTTCTTAAACTCTGCGTCAAAGAAAATAAAAGACTCTAA